>OY101432.1:22281639-22729139 GCA_956483605.1 Tuberolachnus salignus
TTGACGACGACGACGATTGCCAAAAATTTATCATCCTCGGAGCACAGACAAAATCGAAAACGGTACGAGGAATTTCTTATAAAATTTTTGATCGGAGCAAGATTTCTGGTGGGAAAGTTCAATAATACGGTTAATAATTAAATAAAAAAAAATAAAAAAATAAAAAAAATAGGAATCATTATAATACAGCCAGTACGGTCGGAATTTAAAATACGAAAAAATTCTAGTGTGTTTACATATTGTTATTATGCATTAAACTGGCATATATATGAGGCCGTCGGTATAACCGATAATTTTTCAAGAGTTTTGAACGAATTTAAGCAGAGGACAATACCTATATATTATTCACTTCTAATTTTATCGGATGTCTATTTCAATGAAACAGTGGAGGAGTATCGTTGAACCATTGCACCCATCCCTCCCCGCCCGGTAGTGGTCACGGGTAAAAATATCCCATTCGCTCTTATGTAGACAAAGGATCAAAGAGCCCGGCCACTCGTACCCGTACGGGCGCACTTAATACGCGTATATGATGTCGTATACGTTCTTTAAAACTGCACGGAAATTTGCATATTTCTCTGCGGGATGGCACGGCGCGTTTAAAATACGATTCGATCAAAATGTATTCCGTTATAAATATTTTTATTTTAACAAAAAAAAAAAGTAGGAATGAAATAATATTAATAATAATAATAATAATTCGTTTATGAAAAACGTATCTCCATAATAATTCAATTTATATCGTTGAACAGCGTTTATTATTAATTTTTAATCGTTTTATCTAAATTTTATATAGGTCTTTCATCTGCGTTTTCACCAAATACAATTTATTATAATCGCATATTTATAGAGTACGAATTTCAATCGGATTCCGTAAATTTATATTTTGTCTGCTATATTTTATATAAAATGTATATTTAATTATTATTAGTGCGCGGTTACGGTTTTACATGCATTTGATGCGCGTTTATTATAATTATTTATTACTAATCCAACTATATACAGCGAAACTAACCCTACAGTCGTCCTCGTGTTGGCTGGTTTTCGGTAATTAAAAAATACAAAAAAAAAATGAATCGTGTATCGTTACTGACGAATTGTTATAATTATAATAATATGTTTACCGGCAGAGGTCACGGGTGTCCGAGGCAGAAGAGTGGTACGGCAAGGCGCGGAGACAGGCGCCAGACGACCCGGCGGTGCGCGCCAGGTACGCCGACTTCCTGTCGTCCGTGGGCAGGCTGGACGACGCGGCGGAACAGTACGAGGCGGCCGCGGCCTTGGCGTCCGGCGACCACGAGATCGCGGTCAAGACCGCCACGATCCTGCGCAAAGTCGGCAGGACGTCCGACGCGGAGACGTATTACAGGAGGGCGGTGCGGCTGTACCCGGAGGTGAGCGCCGAACGAATTTTTTTTTTTATTCTATTATATCCATTCGTATTATAAAAGAACGGCCGACCGCGTAATGCATTCTGATTAGTCGACCTGTTACCTATATCCACGGACCGCTATAAAACTCCGGGACAAAACTCCGCGGGACCAGAAGAAAGAGAAAAATATCCCATATTTGAAATAGGCATAATCAAATGTATATCGCGAAAATCGCACCGCATGTTTGAACATTATTAAAACTATACAGAGCGGTATTTGTCAACTACGATAGAAGTGTTGTTGGGGTTAATATTTATCACGGGTATAAAAATCACGGGTCGTCAAAGCTCTAAAAAAATATCGTATATTATGGAGGAATACGCAGAAATAAAATACAGACAAGTATTTTCCATTTGGACGGTTATTGTCTTTATTTATCCTCCCCCCCACCCACCCCCAACACCGTTTTTTAAAAATAAACCGAACTAATTAAGATAATACATTATATTATATAATAATGTGTACAATTTTCTCTTTTGGTGAGATTAAAAAAAAAAGGAGGATAAAATCATATTATTTTAAAAATAAAACTAGGTGAACTTGTTAACTAATTTAGGAAAATTATAAACTAAAAAACGTATAAAAACTAACAATTACCTTACAGTTAGAAAATCGTTTGTTGGACGTCTGCACACCCACCTACAGTGGTTATTGTGAATAATCGCGATTATTTATTTAGTTTTTAATCAGGCGACACTCGTGGAATTTTATAATGCAAACACACGCAGAACTGTTAAATAATAATTATATTTCGAATCCACGAACACATTTTGTCCGTATAATATGAGCCAATAAGCATTTTAATCGATTTTTCCCGCGCAATTTTGGTTAATATTCTACAAACCTTATTAATATTTTAATAAACTGTTTATCGATTGTACGACAATACATTTATTATATATATATATTGTTCAATATAACGAAATAATTATTTTTCAAATTTCAATATAACACACTGTTCGTTAAATTATAACTAGTTTAGGGTTATTACCTATTGTATAACCCACCGATTGTTCGTTAGTTCTTATGATTAAACCAACATGAATGTGTTTAATGTGTATTGTGTGATTTTAACCAACAGTTCATTACAAACTGATTTTGTTTATATTGTGAATAATTTTTTTGTAGTTAATATATATATATTTTTTTTTTTTTTTGCAACTATCGCAAAACCTCGAGACATAGCTTTATAGGAATCACGACCCCTACACGCCCCATGAGTGTCGTTTTAAATATATCATTCCAAACTTCTCGCAGTGAACACAACTAAATCATTTTTGAAGGGAAATATGGTTAAAGTATATTTGGTGAAAATTTCAAGTACCTACGATTATATTTTAACCGAATTAACCATCTCCACTCCTCAATGAGTGCACAAACTAAACTAAATTTGCTGCCTGAAACCACCAACAACTTACGTTGATAATTGGAGCAAGATTTCTGGTAGGAAAATTGTTTTCTGACAGAAAAAAAACACACATTCCTGTAAAACTATAATACATTCCTCTCTTTGCGCTCAGAATCATAAAATATCTAATACATAAAAATGTTCATTGCGTTCCACAACAACCAAAAAATGAAAGTAATATTATTAGGTACTACATTTGTTATTTATCAATGTATAATTTAAAACTATCTTTGCTACTTTAAAAATAAAAAAGCTTGCTGCCCGAAGAGGCCAGCGGAGAATTCATGTCATCTTTTCGAGAAAAAAAAAATTGATACATTTCGAATCTATACTTACACTGATTATTGTCGGTCACTAGGAGAGTCCCCGTCACACATCCAATCCTCCAATTCTCCCTGTCAGCTGCTCTTTTAATTTCCATTCTGGTCTTCTGTTTAGAGATTTCACGTCTCTCCCCGCCAGTCACCACATCATTCCATCACAAACGGTGGCTTACCAAAGAGGGTCTCTTTCCTTTCGGGTTCTCTTCCATTACCGGGCGGAAAAGTGGATTCTGATTTCTTCCATCGTGTCTTTTGTCCATTGTAATTGTCTATTTTTGGTCGTATCCACAATTTTCCGTTTCCGGAAGTCTCCTTCTCTAACACCGGTCCAAACATTTTCCGTAAGATGTTTCTTTCAAATATTTATTTATATATATATAAAAATATATATATATATATAAAAATATCGTTATCGTTTTTGAAGGGTATCGTCATATTGTATTACAACGATTACGGTGTTATACCAAAACGATAATATGTCTACAAAAAAAAAAATACAATAGCAGACGAGAAAAAAATAATCCAAACAATTTGTGTTTATCTTGCGATAAAGCGCGGTCGGTTTATGATTCGATTTGGCTGCAGTGCGGGTTGTTGTATTCATAAGGTAAACGAGTGCGACGCGCTCCGGTATATAATAGAATTAAACTTTAATTTTTGTTTTTCAAAAAAAAAAAATATAAAAAAATACTTCCACGAGAATATTAAATAAGAAAAGATTATGCGCGTTCTTGCAGTGCGATAAACAAACAGATTAAAATATTAACAAAAGAAAGTCGGATTAAATGTATATACCTATGGCAAAACTTTAATTCTCGAATGTTATCTACGTTCAAAACTCGAATATAATATATAGGACTAAATCGACTTGGAATAAAAAAAAAAAAAAAAGGAAAATCCGATTCCATCACTGGGCGAGTGAAAGACTTTTAAAAAAAAAAAAAATAATAATAATATAACTGCGGCGTATTTATACTAGGGGGGAGATCATCAAGGGGTTCGACCCCCCATCGGTCTTGGTCCGTATAGTATTTTTATTTTATTTTTTTCACTACCTTGAAACGTCCGTCTTTGACGTAAGGTTATATTTTGTACACGGATTCTGAACGTACCACACACACACATTTACAATTCTCCCCTTTGAAAAATCCTAAATATACGCTACCGAATTAAAATATTTAATTTGCGACTAGAAGATATAACGACCGGATGTTGTGATAAAACGTAACCGTCGAGCACATTTTGCGAAAATGATGATGACGATAATAACGCACCTTTTTTTTTTTGTTGTTGTTTTCCGGTATAAATTATTTAAACATTTTCTTATAATATTCATTTTTTTTCTGTTCGACCCGTATAAATACCGGGACTCAACAGGTACTATATATACAGCTGTTCATGCAGAAAGTTGTTTTTTCCGCTTATACCCCTATCGCGGTTCTGCAGTAATTATAATATTTTAATTTTATAAAATTGTTTCCTGTTCATTATTTTATGCGAATTCATGTTATTTATCCGTTCGAAATATATATATTTTCTTAGAATTCATTTATATTCATTGACCGTATTAGAATTAAATTTCACGCGATCGCTGCCCGCGAGATTTGTTTCGAAAATCGAAAAATGGTACCCAAAAGAATATTGGGTATTGGTATATTATTAGGTACCTATAAATTAGGTACCTAATGGTACCTAAGAAGAGATTTTCCGAATTTTTCTTTATATATATATACACATCAGTATTTTGTATTGACGTTATATATAAAGAAAAGTAAAAATAGTGTATTTTATTACTCGGTTAGACTTAAAAATAATGAGTAATATATGTGGGTTAACCACGCGAAAACCTATCGGAAAATAATTTATAATTTCAATAATAACCACGCGGGGCTGTATTTGAGGATGGGCAATGCGGACATTTTTCCAGGGCGGCCAAATTTTTATAAATTTAGGGGGTCGGTCAAACGCGACCGGAGACTGGTGTAAATATTGTAATAAAATTTTTTTTTTTATTATTTTTTTTTTTTTTTTTTGGAGTCTATTGTCGCGTGCCAGTTAGAAACAGTACGAAGACGGGTAGAAAATTTAAATCGAGACTAAACTCAAAATGATAGTTATTTATTTTCCACTGTTTGGATTTAAGATACTTTACAATTTAATTGAATGAGCTTCCAAACCCGGGTCATTTGGTATAGCCTTCCCGGAATGACACGACGAGTTGGCTCGACGTTTACGTCCCTCTCAGCACTTGACTCTGACAGACTGGCTGATTGACTGAATCCTAATCGCTCTCCTGCTCTCAATCGGGACTCTTATATAGTCGGATTCGACTAGTCTGCTGGTGGTGGTGATGACCGTAGTGTTTAGCTTTTGCCACATCCTTGTTGCGCGGCCCTTGGACTTAATAGGATGTCCGCTAGCCGTTCGTGTCCTGTTTGCTAATTACACGTGTCAAGTTTTTATTCGTATCGGCTTGTAGGCCCTGTCTTGACTTAATTTTCGTGTAACCAATTACGCACAAGCGCACCTATCCTATGACGCGCAGAGCACCCTCGTTACAAGACAAGCGTTACTTATTATTGCAGAATAGTACGTGAGGTTAGGTTAGAGTCTGTACAAATACTTGGAGTGGCCAAAACTTGGACTTTTCACTTACACACAACTGATTTAACTAACTATACATCAGTGACATATTATTTAAAGATATCTCCTTCAAAATACTTTCCTCCGGACGATATGCAGTGATCCCGGCGATCTTGCCGTTTATCAAAAGTCCTTTGGAACTGTTCCAAGGTCAAAGCTATGTGTTTTGTTGCCGCGTTCGCTTTATTTCCTCTACATCTTGAAATCGTTGTCCTATAAGCGTAGATTTTAGTCTTGGGAAAAGAAAAAAAATCACATGATCTGGAGAATAGAGAGAGTTCGTGGGATCACTGAAATTTTTTTACTAGCCAAAAATTCACGAATCGATAGCGCTGCATGTGCCGGTGCATTGGTGGAACGCATTTGGCAGCGCGACCCTTCTTATCTATATATTTTCCTGTAAAATTGTACGACAAGACTCAATTAAGATTCGCTTCGTTAACTCACGAACGGTTAATCGGCGGCCATTTCACATTTTTTCGCAAATTGTCGTCACACCAACGTTTCTGGATAACGTCGACGGTCTTCCAGAACGTGGATCGTCTTCAGTTAACCGCCGACTCTCCTCGAAACGTTAAAAACACTGGAAAATCACGGAACCACATAACGAATCATCCCCAAAAGCAGTTTTAGTCGTTTCCGTTGCATAATTTTAACCTGGTTTTAACTTAGTAAAACTATGTTTTAAAAAGCACACATCACATTAAAACCACGTGAAATACATTCCACACTTCGTTCTACATTTTAAAAAGGCGATATGCGGGACAGCTAGACGATTCTGGATAACCGACAGACTTGACCCGAGCTAGGCCCGGTGATGGCAGCTAGTATTATTGCATATCACTAGACTAGATGACTAGATAACTCCAATTCATTATGAAATCTGTATTAATATTAATAGTATTTATATTGCAAATACCATGCACAATGCGCATTATATATTCGTTACTTAATGAAATTTATTCAGAAATATTATTTCGTTTACTATCACATATTAAATGTGTTTAGTTATTTTCATAAAACTCGATGTTTTTCGCTTGTATCTCATTGCTGTCGTAAATACAAGTTATTTAAATATAAATATAAACTATTCGGTATGGTGACGTGGTGTTCGATATACTGAATATCACTAGGGATGGAGATATTACTTTTTGCGGACAATTCTCCCCGTGGAAATTATAAAAAATTCGTAGAGCTTATTATAGTATGTCTCGGATGAAGTCTTAAAAAAAATAATATGTCAGTTTTCGACAATTCATCCTCAAAATCGGATTTAGTCGTTTCCGTTGCATCATTTTTACCTGGTTTCTAGTAAAACTCGATGCACACGCTTTGTTCGTTATTTTCGGGCATGTCGAAAACGGCGAACGAAAAAAACCGACTGGATTTAACCACGTGTAATATTAAACTGAGATAAGACAGCGACTTTGGGTTTTGTTTAAAATATCCACCTATTCGCGGGGAATACATCTATTTACAATTTGAAACGTTAGGTCAGGTGTGTGTAGATTAACCGTAATAACATTTGTCCTGGAACTTTTTCAACACACCTCGTATGTATAAATATTTATATACATATTTTTTTTGTTTTCCTCCCCTATGTACAGGACGCGGCGAGCCACAGCAATCTCGGAGCTATACTTCACATCAACGACAAGCTGGACGAGGCCGAACGGTCGTACAAGAACGCGCTGCGCCTGCAGCCGAACGACTCGACCACATTGACCAATCTCCGGAAACTCAGGAACGTCCACCACGACCGGCGGCGTACGGTCAAATGATCGATTTTCGCGATATTATTGCATCACACACACACTCTCATAAATTGTAATTCATATTATCAAATTGTATTATCACGATATTATATTATTTTCGTCATGATATATTATATCCGGTCGCCTTGCGAGCCCGCGAATTTCCTATAAATAATATTAAATAAGTATAAATTATTATATATATTTAATTATTATTATTATTATTATTATTATATTTTATTATTATTATCTCGATCGTTTGTCTACTCTTTTAGATTTTGAACGTTGCGAGAAACGTGTACCTACATTAGTATCCACTATTACGATGGTCATGTCTAAACGACTCTTTTTCTTTTTTCTTTTTTTTTAAATAGGCGGTTAGGTTTTTTATTTGTTTAGTTTGTTTGTATTGTTATGAGCAGATTTTCTTTTCTCCTTTCGTAAAACAATAGTATACCTACACCCGTTGACTTTATTACAAAATCAAATATTAAAGTAATTTATTATCGTATGCCAACGTTACCCCCACAGACTACACTACAGTGCAGTTATCGTATTATACGATAGATTCGGACGGGGCGCAAAACGAATATTCCCTATTATACCATTCCGAATTAATTCTATCTGTCGTCTGGGGAATTTCTGTACACACAGACCACTCTGTATAAAGTATACGATGACTGTAATATATATATATATATATTAAATTATAATATAAAATAACAGAATTTTCGTATTCTTATATATTTTCTCGTTTGCCTAATTCAAAAAAATAAACGTCCCTCGAGGTTATCTCGTTTTTGTAACACCTATATATGTATATATATACACACACACGATTGTATAGTCATTTACTAGTACTATTGAATTATTCGCTAGTATTTAAAATATTTGAACAGTTTGAAAATTTTCGATAGTATCGAATGAAAAAAAAAATGTCCAAATTCTTTGATCCAATTTTTCCTATTTTTGCCGTATACCGTGTTTCACCGGCATACCATTAAAAGCCGGTGGTATTGTATGAAGTTAGCATAACTAACAACGAGTTTAATAATTAAAACCTATCTCATTTCTATGAAACCCGTGCAGCGATTTACAAAATTTGCTATTCAGTAGGCATATGCGAATAGTTATTATTCGATCTATTCGAATAATTTTCCCGAATAAAAAGTATTCGATCGCGGGAAAGAATATTCCAATAGTTTGGCCATTGTTCGTCCAAACTATAGATAGTACATTAATTTGATTGAATGAATTCAACAGTCATTAGTGCGTTATTATTATATTATGTACACCTATTTTATGAATACACCAGACTTACGTTTTTGTTTTTCGGCCGTTAAAATCCGTCCTGGTGTCATTTTTCAAATAGCCATCACAGTCGGGCGAACTATTACGACGGTCCATAAATTACCTCAACCACAGAGGTGTGTAGTACACTGAACAGTTTGCGTATTTCCAAGGGTATATTGAAACGGGAAAAAATACCGACGTTTCTGCCGGTGACCTGCAGGGGTCTACAATAATAGTACCACAACAAAAAAAAAAAAAAAAACGGATTTCCAGAAAATGTCTACATACATAAATATATATTAAATTGGTCCTTAGTTATAGTCGAAGAAAACAAATTAAGACATTCTGAAATCCGTACCCCTCTCCCCCACACACACAATTTTGTTAATTACTTAAAGAGTGGTCATGGTGATCGAAACTCTTCCGGTGCCGATAAAAGATTGACATAGTTTTATAACTATTCGAATTTAATATTAAAAATATAGCATTAGTATAAAAACGTATAAAACATTTATTGTAGGGTGCTTAAAAAAACTGCAAAAACTTTTTGTCAATAAAATAATGTAGTTACAGTATATAATGAAAATATATTATTTTCTAAGAAAAATAATTAAAACTGAATGATTCTTCTATTTGGAAAAACTGATTTGTAAGATATACTGGGATGCATGATTACGATAAAACGTTTTTAATAAAAAATAATGTAATAATCAATTTTCTACAAATAAGGTAATTAAGTCGAATTGCGTTGAATCGAGCCAGTTTATCTGTAAACTGTACATGTTTACGTAAGATCATCATTTCTAGAACGGCTCGGCCGTTTTTTTTTTTTTTTGTTCATAATTATTGCCAGGACAAGGTTTGTATGGAAGAAAATGATTGGAAAATCCACAGTATAAATCGGAAATTTGGATGGCATAAAAATATAAAAATGTCAAGATGGAATGAAAAACATTTGTTGACGTACCGTGAAAATCAAATAGTATAAAAAGTAAATAGCAAATAGTATACGCAATAAAACGCCGAGTTTGGTTATTATAGTATCCAAAACGTGACGCTAAATCGGTAATCCTGCTCCATGAAATATACAAATAAAAGTAGTGATCCAGCAACATTTACTCTAGACTTTAGAAGCAATTTCAATCCGGTCGATACATGTAGACTGTACAATCTACCAAAACATTCCAACGAAGAAAACGTGGAACCACCGTTGAATGTTATCCCGGAGTAAAAACCAAACGGATACCCTTGGCGGGATATAAGTAATTCATCCAAATAACAGTGAATGTTTTTACTTAAGAATGTTGCTTCGCGTGATCAAAGGTCCGATGTCCTTTGCAAGGACTCGAGGAATAAAATTTTTTCGAAAATTTGGGAACAAACGGTCTTGATCCCTAGAATACCAACCGATCTACCATTTCAATTTAGACGGCTCCAACTTCCCGTAAAATTATGCTTTTCGATGGCCATAAATAAGACACGGGTCTAAACACTAAACTGTTGCCGGTTTAGACCTAACCGTCCAGTTTTTTTGTCTGCCGTGTTCAATTGTACGTAAGCCTCTGTCACGTGTCTCATGCAAACAAAATCTATTTGTGCTGGTCCCAGAAATATGTAATGCGCAAGGCCAATTGAAGCTTAAAAGTTTTTTTTTTTTTTTATTTTAAATAAACAATCTATACACAAAATGCACAATAAGCTTATATGATAAGGGTGGATGTTGACATGAAGGGTTTGATTAAGCAGTCACCCATTAGCAACTCTTAGCTTGATTCATTTTGGTATTTTTTTTTTTTTATTATTTATTATTTATTATTATTTATTTTCAGGCCGGCTGATTGGGGATGGCAGGTTTAAATAGGCGTTTACCTCATCATGTGTTCAGGTGTACGTATATCATAATGCGGTTTGAACGTTTCATGAAGATGGACTTTAAAGACTTCAGCCTTGTCAATGTCTGAGAAGGCAAGTGAATTATCGGGTTTTTTTAGAGGGCTGATGGAGATTTATACTGAAGTAATTTTTTGGTTTCTCTCCATAAGCTACCGTCTAAAGAGGAGAGTGTGTTGAGTTTTTGCTCATGTATGTCGGATTTATTTTTGACTAGGCATTTTTTTAGTGAATTTGCTAATTTGTTATATGCGCTTTTATGCATAGGTAATCGTGTAATTTGATATCGTGCTCTTGCTCTACGTTTTTCGAATATTAGCGAGCGTACCTGTTCAAAGAGAAAGGGGTGTTTATGGGCTGAGTTCTTGGTAGTGTTTAAGGTGTTTGACATAGAAGCCGCTGAATGAATTAGAGTTGTTAGATTGTTGACTGCATTATCAATTTCAAGTTCAGATTTCAAACTTATTTTTAGGTTAATTTGTTCAGCTATGATATTATGAAATTTAAAGCGGTCGGTGGATGCCGAAAAAAGTTTAGGTCTATCAGTTCGTGTTTGCGGAGTTGCATCGATATTGAGAATAACGGACGAATGGTCGGAGTTGAGGTCCAGAATATTGTTAATTGAGTAATATAAGGTGCTTGAAATTTTTGCAACGAAGATATCTAGAATGTCAGGTTTTTTTCTAACAGAAGTTGGCCAATACGTTGGCCCAGGTGGCGCAAGTATTTTGTATTTTTTTGTATTGGTGAAATTGTAAAGTAAATTGCCACGAGGGTTAGTGACTCGGCATCCCCAGCTTTGGTGTTTTGCATTATAATCACCACCGATAATAAAATTATTAGCTGTTGAGTTAAAAAAGTCAACGAGATTATTAACAGTTAAGTTGTGTCTAGGAGGACTATAGATAGCAGCGATAACAACTGGGATATTATTTATTGTAATTGAGATAGCACACGATAGGATATGATTATGAGAATAATTGGTGAGAGGGTAGAATTTAAGATTGGATTTGATGATTATAGCTGCTCCGCCATGTGCTATGCCATCTGGATGGTTAAATTTGATTAAGCTGTAACCAGGAATAGACATGTAAGAATACTTTGTGAAATGGGTTTCGGAAATTAACGCGATGTCTATGCGTTTATCAAATAACACACTCTGTAATTGATGAACGTGATTTCTCAGACCGTTTGCATTAAGTAATATGATTGATAATGAATTATTAGTGTATGAATTATTCATTTTTTTTATTAAGAAGGGAAGAAATAACTTGAGTTAGAAGAGCGATCAGTGGATTGACGAGTGATCTGAGTTCATCCACAAAGGAAGATATGGTTGCAGTCAGATCGGCATGAGGAGTAGAAGGAGTAGAAGGAGAAGATTGTGGTGGTTGGCTAGAAGTGACCTGAGCATATGTTTTAGAGGGGTCAGCTATATTTTCTTCTGGTAATGTTGGTAATGGGTGGCTCGCTTTTACATTATAATTATTTACGTTAAGCTTAATGTTATCATGTAAGAAGTTACGTTTGGTTGATGGAGTTTTTCGACGTTGTAGTTCCCTATAGACACTGCAACCTCTGTAGTTGGCTGGGTGGTCCCCGGAGAACAAGGCACATTTGGCTGCTGAGTCTCGTGGTTTGGTGCATTCGATGGATGGATGGAAGGCGCTACAGCGGACGCAGCGTGAAGGATATCCGCAGTAAGCTCTTGTGTGTCCGTACTCCTGGCAGTTTAGGCATTGGCTTATAGATTTAGTTTTATAAGGTTCCTTTATTTTGATTTTTGTGTGAATTAGAGATGTTAGTTTGTAAATATCATTTGATTGAGTGTTGGGTTCTAGATCAACAAAGAAAAGTGGTAACGGGTGTCTGTTTGTTTTGTGAAGAACATTTGTAACATTTCTCACTTCGTAATGACGAACTCCTAATTCAGATTTTATGAGACTAATTGGGGTTGACGGATGTAAATTACGGATTACAACTCGGACCGGTTTGTCTTGTTGAAGTTGGTAGGTAAGCTTTTTCTTCATTTAAGTACCGTATTAGTGACCTGTAGGCATCTGGAGTGCTGGTTTGAATTTTGAGTCTGTCTGCAGATGATTTACAGACAAAATTTTCAACACCGATTAATTCAATAAGTGTTGAGAAAAGTTCCGGAAAATCCTCGACACCTCTTACGAAAACCGGGGGCGGAGGTTTAATTGGTGGGTCACTTGTGTTATCTGTCTGCGTGTTATTGGTAGTATTTGTAGTAGTGTCTCTGAGTGGGTTGTCGTTTAGACCATCCATTTGATTTGGATCCTGATTATCGTGTGAAGCGAGAATTTCAAAACAATTCGTTGACGCGAATATTATTTTTTTTTTTGGTTTAGGTTGGCAAACACGTGGAGAGTTTGGCTCAGAAGAAGAACTGAAGAGGTTTCTTTTAGAGTTTTGTTGTATGGACCATCCTACATCTGATTGACTATTACTTGCACCGATTGATGGTTTGGAGGTATTATTGACGATTTGTATCGGGGATACAATGTTTTTGTTGTTGCTGCTCATTTTGCTTGTTTTGATTAAAACGTGTATATGTAAATAGATTTAATGAGCTACAAAATATGCAAAACCAGTTGCGATAAGCACAAGGAAGAAGACGGTTGATAGCGATAGCGCAAAAATTAGATTATTATAATATAATAACGAGACCGCCGAGGCGGCCGCCGATAAGACCGTATGCGTTAAAAACGTTAACAACTTACTGAGAAGGTAATATTTAGTGAGTGCAGACTTTAGTTGAAGGAAGAGTAAAATGAATAGTAAAACTATATCACATCTTCGTAAAAAAAAGAAAGAAAACAACAAGAGTAAGTAATATATAACAAAAGCATAAATACCAACGAAGGCCGTCACTATTCAAGCGCACTGTACACACGTGCATACCGATCGACGGCTATCGCGGAATTGAAGCTTAAAATTTAAAAGTAAAAAGTTTTTATGTAGTAAAAATATGTAATTAGATTTAGACAAAAAACTGTTTTAAAAAGCACACATCATATTAAAACCACGTGAAATACATTCCACACTTCGTTCTACATTTTAAAAAGGCGATATGCAGGACAGCTAGACGATTCTGGATAACCGACAGACTTGACCCGAGCTAGGCCCGGTGATGGCAGCTAGTATTATTCTATATCACTAGACTAGATGACTAGATAACTCCAATTCATTCTGAAATCTGTATTAATAATAATAGTATTTATATTGCAAATACCATGCACAATGCGCATTATATATTCGTTACTTAATGAACTCTATTCAGAAATATTATTTCGTTTACTATCACATATTAAATGTGTTTAGTTATTTTCATAAAACTCGACATTTTTCGCTTGTATCTCAATGCTGTTGTAAATACAAGTTATTTAAATATAAATATAAACTATTCGGTATGGAGACATGGTGTTCGATATACTGAATAAAATGAGGGATGGAGATATTACTTTTTGCGGACAATTTTCCCCGTGGAAATTCGTAGAGCTTACTATAGTATGTCTCGGATGAAGTCTTAAAAAAATAATATGTCAGTTTTCGACAAATCATCCCCAAAAACGGTTTTAGTCCTAACCATAATCTAACAATATTACTTAAAGATATCTCCTTCAAAATACTTTCCTCCGGACGATATGCAGTGATCCCGGCGATCTTACCGGTTTTCAAAAGTCCTTTGGAACTGTTCCAAAGTCAAAGCTATGCGTTTTATTGCCGCGTTCGCTTTAATTTCCTCTACATCTTGAATTCGTTGTCCTATAAGCGCAGATTTTAGTCTTGGGAAAAGAAAAAAAATCACATGATCTGGAGAATAGAGAGTTCGTGGGATCACAGCGATTTTTTAATTAGACAAAAATTCACGGATTGATAGCGCTGAATGTGCCCCGGTCCATTGCTGGAACGAATTTGGCAGCGCGACTCTTCTTATCTGTACATTTTCCTGTAATATTGCACGACAAGACTCAATTAAGATTCGCTTCGTTAACTCACGGTTAATCGGCGGCCATTTCGCATTTTTTCGCAAATTTTCGCCACACCATCGTTTCTGGATAACGTCGACGGTCTTCCAGAACGTGGATCGTCTTCAGTTAACCGCTGACTCTCCTCGAAACGTTAAAAACACTGGAAAATCACGGAACTACATAACGAATCATCCCCAAAAGCGGTTTTAGTCGTTTCCGTTGCATCATTTTTACCTGGTTTCTAGTAAAACTCGATGCACACGCTTTGTTCGTTATTTTCGGGCATGTCGAAATCGGCGAACGAAAAAAACCGACTGGATTTAACCACGTATAATATTAAACTGAGATAAGACAGCGACTTTGGGTTTTGTTTAAAATATCCACCTATTCGCGGGGAATACATCTATTTACAATTTGAAACGTTAGGTCAGGTGTGTGTAGATTAACCGTAATAACATTTGTCCTGGTACTTTTTCAACAGACCTCGTATAAGATATCCAGCGTGTTTAACGGTGACGAAATAAAACTAACCGATAACAATATATAATTTCCTATGGTAATAACGATAATTTTTGAAATTCGTGTGCTATAAGCAATAATAAAATAACAAAATAACTCAAAATACTGCTGCCTCAATATCTTTTAATAAATAAAATAATAACCTTTAATTATACTACGGGCTTTTTCAACGGATTGATTAACGTTCCTGATATTATAGAAAAATTTAAGTTGAATGTATACGCGAAAACCACAAGACTTCCACCAATAATAACATTTTTATACGTTCCTCTTTCGAAATCTAACAGAATACAAGGGTCCGAATTTCTAATGGTGTAAAGAAATTACCATCAACAGAAATGAGTACCTAACGGCTCATTTGCCATAGGAACAAAAAATAAATATTATATTATTATATCAAAATTTATAAAAATAAAATATATGTGGACATGTGTTTTCCGTTTACAAGACTTTGAGGTTCTTAGCAACTTAAACTAAACTTATACAGCCTTTCCGGGCTACGGGGATTCTTCCAATATTTTGGATACAATAACCGCTCTTGTGTATGCTTTTACCCTGTCCAACCACCGGTGTCGGGGCCGTTTTTCTGATCACCACATTTTTAAAAATTTTCTCGCCAGCCCATTTAAGCCATTTAGTGTACGGCATATTTTTTATGCTTGGTATGTTAAATCATCGTTCCAACTCTACGGGTTTCCGCCTTTCATGAGCACCTGTAGTTACGTTCCTACCATAAATCTTCCTTAATATATAGATATTTGTTATTCGTTTTAAATTTTGGATACACTAATAATCATATTAAATGTTATTAGTAACTGTAGCGTTAATAATATCGACCTCGAGACCTAATAATAATTATAACAATTAATTTTCCAGACGTATTCACATTCCTATACTGCGGTTATATTATGAGCGTTATACAATTGCACACTTAAACATTTCAAATAGTTGAACAATTTGTCCGACCGAGTCAAAATGCATTTTTTTTTTTTTTTTTTTGCTGACTAATATTATCAGTCTCATGTGAACATGTGGTGTACGGAAGTTTATTGTAAAAATCAAGGTACTGAGACGGGGTGTACCATACCGTTTGCGGCACTTTAATGACAACACAACGGACAGACGGACAAAATATGAAAACGCATCGCAACACGCCGAGTGAAGAAGTGAAAAAATACAGTTTATAATATTATTAAACGTCATGTACATATTATTTTTTTTTTTCGTTTTATTTTACATGCACGTATCAATAGTACGTGTACGTGTGTAAATCTGTTTCAAGATTATTTTTGTCTTCACACGTAGTGTTATCGGTCACTATAACAAACAATTTTAAAATAATAATAATAATAAAAATAGTATGTTGGTAGACGACGCTGACACAAAACGATAAATTGGCTAAAAGAAATGTATTATATACTTAATATATAATTCTTACACGGGTAATATATGTTATAAAATTCATTATATAGGTGTGTAATTTATTGTATAATTTAGTATTTAGTACACAATTTGGCTAAAAAAAAAAAAATAATAATAATAATAATAATAATAATAATAATAATATAATAAACTATTATCGTTGTCGTTTTTTTTTCTTCCAAAATTCCCTATGAGTGTATTTCCGTGTGGATCATAAATCGCGCACATTTTACTATTTTAAAAAAGGCGGCGTTACAAAAAAAAAAAAAAAAAAAAAAAATAATAATAATAATAATAGTAATAATAAAACAAACAAAAATAAATAAAAACTTTTCCTATTTATATAATTATACATAATTACTTTAATTTTATATATTATAAACATCACGTACAATATCTATAATAGTCTATATACACAACAGTCTTTATAATTAAAAAAAAAAAAAAAAATTGATTTAACAAATCAAAAATTATATATATATATAATTTATTATATATCAAATGACCATCGTTACAAATAATGACCAATATAATTTTAAGGATATTCCACCCTGTTCTATCACAATATTTTTTATTTCTTTCGTTCGTATTTTTTTAAATAAATAAATATTTATGTATGCCCGCAGAAAAAAAAAAAAAACAAAACAAAACAAAACTACCTCGACTTTGATGGTAAAACCTAATCGAAAATTAAAAATATGCTCGTCAAACGACATCACATGACACAAAACTCAAATTTGTTATATTCATTTGTAAACCGTGTTCAAAAAAAAAAAAAAAAAAATGAATTAAATTAAAAATAAAAACAGAAAAAATGTTCTGTTTTTACACTATGGCAGTGGCAACGCGTAAAAAAAAATCCCTTAGGGTAATATAACTACCATGTATTATAATATATTATTATTCGTAATAATAATATATAAGAATAAAAAATACTAAATATGTATTTAGAGTCCAGGAAGACACAATATATAATGAAATAAAATAATACTGTAACATGATGTATACACGTATTAATTATTGTAAATCGTAGTAAATAGTAATCATGTGAATGCCAGGTTAAAAAATTGATTTAAAAAACATTATATCAAAAAGAGATATGATTCTCACATTAGCCTTTTGTTTCCTCATACATCGATTGTTGGCCATTTTTATCTTATGCGGGACATTAATTTGTTGAGATTGCAATAAAAAAAACATGGTTAACAACTAAATTTTGATTCAATACGATACAATTACTTTTTTGTATTTATTAACTCAAAACTTAATTCATTCGAATGGTACAGGATAATTAAAAAAAAAAAAAAAATTTAAATGTCATCAAAAGATTTCCTAGCAAAAGCACCAAAATTTATTTTAACAGAAAATGATATTTCAGTGTAATAATATTATTAGTTTTTTAGTTCCTAGTGTTTCATTTTCAGTCAATTTGTTTTATTTTTGTATTTAATTATTTATTTATTCATAATGTAAATTGAATTCATCTAATATTATACATATTATAACAGCATAGCACAAATGTACAAAATTATGACTTCAAATTTATTATTAAAATGTCATTTGATGAGTTGAGGTAAAACGAGAGTTTAACTCATTTTTGTCTGGAATTGTCGTTATAAAATGGTTGGAGGTAATTTTGATGGATATGCATAGATACATAAAGATAAAAATGGTGAGTGTGTAAGATTTTAAATCAAAAATTAGTATTGGCTATGATGAAAATATTTTATAAGAATTTGTGTGCCTAAAAATCTGTGAATAAAAAAAATATAATAAATCCATTTGGTTTGGGTCAAAAAATAAATCAAAAAATAAAATAAATTTGGACACTATTTCACAAAATACTATCACCTGATTGCTTAAAAATTTTACTCTTCCCATTTTATAAAAATCACAGTTATTTTATTCTTACATGACAAATACAAAATATCATCTCATCTACACTTTATAACGATTTGATCATGTTATGTTTATTGCTACTGGACTCTGCCCTATACATACCCCAATAATATTGTCGTCTTGCTCTTGTTTCGTTCGATTGGAATGAGATGGCGGTACCCGTGCAACAGGCTGTTGCACAGGCTGAGGATGATTGTGCAACGAATGCAACGATCGTGGGGGTTGTGACTGTATCGGCTGATACGGGTGATGTTGTGGGTGTAGGAACGGCAAGGAGGTAGGTCGACAGTGAACCATAGCACCGACAGTGGACGCCGGATTCATTGGATAAACACTGGCATGATGAGGCAGATGATGCCTGGCCATAGGTGCTGTCTGATAACCGTGGTACATGATACGAATCGCCGAAGCGATCGGCGGAGGGTCACAATCCATTGTAGCTCGACCTCGACACTGGTCCGATCGCAATCGTATTGCTAAAAAAAAAAAAAATCAAAAGAAAAGGAAATTTTATTTTTTATTTGTTTATTAATTATTTTAATATTTATAAATGATTATTACAACAGATATAATTAAAGGTGCGATTGAGTAATTACAAATTAAGTTGCCATTAATGAAGCAATGATATTATGATAGTGGGTATTATAGTCAGTGATTTATAAATAAGTTATATAGTTAATATACTAAACTTGAAAATTATATAAAATGGATATAAATAATAATTAAATTTGTCTGTTTACTAATTGCATGCAAAACACTTTGGCAGTATACTCAGTGCTACGTACATAGATTATAGAGGTCGCTTCAAAGTAAGAAATTAAAAACTTTTCAAATTTTAAAGGTATTACAAAAATATATAATAAAGGGCGATAAAAATTCTACAAATATGAGATTTTCAATTTGATTGCTTCATTAATGTCAAATGTCATTAGTATTAAACCTATTGATATCAAAGTCGAAAATCATTAGACAATAATATTAAAATATACGCATGCATTATGGAATAATAATTAATGACACAAATTAAATACATTAAACTGTACCGAATAATTAATGATATTGTATAAATTGATAAACTTGAATATCAGAAAGTGTATTTCATAATAGATTCTTAAATTATAAATTGTCAAGAATTAAAATATGCTTTTATGTGAACACTAACTATAGGAGTTTAAATAAAACAAACATTTATTATTTTAATATTTGTAAATTCAAACAATTATGTTACAAACATAATTCATTAAGTTATATGGTTTTTTTTTTTTTTTTTTTTAAATATAGTTAAAAAAACCATAATTAAAATAATATTCATAAAAAAATTTAATATTATTAAGTTAAGTAAATAAATACATTAAATTAAAAAAAAAAAAAAATTGAATTTAATTTGCTATGATAATTAATTGAGCGTTTACAATATTTATTTTAAAATTTAAAATAGAAACAAAATAAATGTTATATTTAATTATTAAATCCTTCAATAAGTGTTTGTTTAATGTTATTAGAATCGGATAAAATATAAAGAATGTTTATCAAATTTACTTAATTGAACATTAAATTAACTACATTAATATAACCCTAGAAATAGATATTAAAATGTAATCAACAAACACTCAGTGATTATTATTGGATATGAAAATCAGTTGTACAAAGAATAACACACTATTTTCTATAAAAGCAAAATGATTTAAACTATCAAACTACAGCTTACTGGTTTATACAACATGTCGTGAATATATATATAAAAAAATATGATTTAATTATGATTGCTATTACTTAAAATTACAAATTATTTACACAAACACAACACACATCACATTATTAAGATTTGACTTACACTTATTTTGAAATCTAATTTGTTGACCCAAAGTTTAGCAATAGTCATCGAGCGTAAAAATGTGTGGGAAAAGTGTTTCCTTTGAGGTAGGCGAGACCAAAAAAAAAATAATAATAAAAATAATAATATATATATTTATTAATTTATATATTAGTTTTTTTAAAAAAAAATAATATATATATATATTTATCAGTTATGTCTGCAATGTTTTTTGGTTTTAATATTTACTTCATACATTTATACTTTATAAAATTTGATACTAAGGATATGTTAAGATTTGTTATTGTATTAAACCAAAATTAATATTAAGATTAAGAATTGTATAGGAATTTTAAATGCTCCAAAAATTCTTAAACCTCATAACATAGAGTATCGATCACGCAGACATTAAGTAGGAAATTCAATATCAAACAAATAAGAGGCCAACATTGCCCGTATTTGAAAGCAAATTCACAATTGAAGAAAAAAAAAAATGTGAAAAAATGCCGACAAAGCTAATGAATTAGGTATTGGTCATTCTATAATTTCAAACACATGGAAAGCTCGAGACAAACAAAATACAGTATCATTTTTATACAAACAAAGATAACAGATATTTTTTAATACAATGTAAATTTAATTTTAAAATAGTAATGCAATTTTTATTTTATTTTTCTGTACGCGTTGATGAAGTCACAATTTAGTGATAAAAATAAAACACATTAATATTTAAACATATAATCGAGTATTTAAATTACATTTGTTCATTTTGGTTATTATTACTAATTTTGACTAGTCCCTTGAATGTCATTATAAACGGTTTCTACTGTATATATGTACATATATATATATATATATACATATATATATATATATATATATATATATATACATATATATATATTATGTATTGTAAAAACTTGGCTGTTGGAAGAAATCAGTTTAGAGATCTGAAACAGTTAAAATACCTAGGTGTTATGTTAACACAATAGAGCGAAATGAAAAATTCCAGCTGGTAGTAAATGTTATTTTAGACTAAAAAAGCTACTAAGTTCTAGAATACTAAAAACCCAAAGATTCAAATATATATTGAACACTTATATAACCAGTAGTAATTTAAGGTTCAGAAACATGGACGCTGTGGAAAACCGATGAGAACTTACTAAGGTAATCAGAAAAATACATGGTCCGTGTAAATACTAGTGATGGAGAATCTGGAAAAATTGGGAGTTTACAGAAATGTACCCAAGTTCGAATATTCTGGAAAACATTACCATGAAGTGACTAATTAGGCAAGTCACACATAGTGTAAAGATGGGTAGATTTTGAAGTTTGCAACCTGTAGGGGAAAAGACCACTGAAACACTCAAGATTATGATGGGAAGTTAAGGTTAAGAAAGATTTGGAAAAAGTAAAGCCAGGTGTAAATTGGAAAGGAAAAGTTGGAGGTAGATATACTGGACGACATAGTCTTAAATGCCAAAACTACACTAGAAGAAAAATTAAACTAATTAATGATTTTCATACCAGATGATTGCACATTTGTGTCTCCTGGGCCGTTGTTACTAGGTAAACTATTAAACGGTGGACTAGCACCTAAGCTGTGCAGTCCAGCTTGAGCGATACCACTGGCCGTGTTTGTACCTTCTTCAGAAGTCCTTTTGAAGAAGTTATGTTGTAGTGCATAATACGGTGTTATTCGTGTTTTTGGATCATAATCCAACATTCGGACTATAAGATCCTAGAAATCATGATATGTGATTGTTATTTAACGTAATCAAAAACAATGAAACAAATAAAACTATATTAATAGAACAACTTACTTTAAATTTAAGATAATCGGACACTGAATGGCCGGGTTCGCCTAATCGTCTAGCATATGGACCTCCAGCTTCCACGCCAAGTATATCGTGTAACCTTCGACCGCCAGGATTCCTATACTTTTTGGCATCTTTAGGTTTTTTTAGTGTGTAAGATTCGACACCGGGCATTTTATCGAAATATTTATGGGCTTTTTGAGCCTGGTCAAGTATATGTTTGGGAGGCATTCCTAAAACTTCAATGATTTTATTCATCTGATCAACCTACAAAAAGAAAAAAAAAATTAAAGTTAATATTTTTTTTTCATTGATAACACATTTTTTAAACTAATATAAATAAAATAAAATAAAATATGTACTTCGTTTGTTCCGCTAAACAATGGTTCTCCAGTATGCATTTCAACTAATATACATCCTAAGCTCCACATATCGATAGCCAGATCATACGGAATACCGAGTAGGACTTCTGGTGAACGATAAAAACGCGATTGAATATATTGATAAATCTATAGCAAATAAGTTTAAAAAACCACAATTAAGGAATCATAATAGATAAAAAAATTTTTTTTATTAAACTAACTCTTTGCCCAAGTTGACAAGATGAGCCAAAGTCTACTATTTTAATTGCTGATCGTTTAGGATTGCACAACAATATGTTTTCTGGTTTCAGATCACAATGTATGATGGACAGGTCCGGTGTGGACAGGAACAACAGAGCCGTGCAGAGTTGAGCAGCAAATTTGCGTGTAAGATTTAAAGAAACACCTTTAAAATTAGTGTTCCTAATCAAATCGTACAAGTTATACGATAATAACTCAAACACCAGGCACAGATGATTACGCCACATAAAATGTCGCTTGAGTTTAACTGTAAATCATCAATAATCATTATAGTTATGCACACAAATATTAATAATATAAGTTTTTCACATACCAATATAGTATTTGTTGTCGACATCCGCTCTATTCATCATTTCTAATAGTCTAACTTCGATTTGAGCTTGATTTAGGAATGGTTTTTTGTTCTTTATTATTTTAATTGCTACATAACAATCTTCTTCTTCATCACGGGCTTTGACAACCTAAAAAAAAAAAAAAAAAAAATTTTAGAAATATAATTAATAATATTTGTCAATCTATAATATATTTCAAATAATGTTAATCACTTGTCCAAAAGATCCTTTGCCCAACAAGGATATAATTTCATATCGATCTAAAAACTTTTCGCCGCTTCTAATAATATAATCATGATTGTCATCGTCATGACCGTCATTGTAAACTCTCCTCTCTTTTTTATTGGCTACAGGACCTTCAACAGGGGCACCACCGTTGTTTTGTGGTTGACTACTCAAACCGACTGCTCCGCCGCCAGCTCTTTTCTTTTTTTTAGCATAATAGACCTTCAAAAAATATATAAATTACAATAATTATTGAAAATGTTTAAACTTAATTCGTAGATATAAAAAAAAAAAAAAAAACCCACAAAGTTCAACAATTGTTCAAACATGACTTGTCAATTTTCTAAAATAATAAATTAGAAAACGGAAATTATTGATTTGATAAATTAAATAATCATGCCAAGGAAAAACATTTTTAAGCTTATATTCTTTCTACAACACAGTAATTATATACCTATTATTTTGTTATCTATAAAACTAGGTTAGCTTGGAGTGTTTCTGAGATTAAATAACTAACCTTTGACACAAACAAATTCATTATACAATAATACAAAAGATACACGACTATATAAATGGTATTCCCAATAGTTATAAACATTATAGAAAAATAAATATAATAATTTAGTAATCTGATTTTATTATTATTGTTATTATTTCCCAATGAATTTTGGACTTATTTTTAGTTCCAATATTCTGTTATTGTCTTGCTATCTCAGAAGCACTATTATCATAAAAACATTACTATAAAATTATTACATAAAAATAATAATGCTGGATACTAATAACATGTTTGAAAATTAATATTTTTATTACATAATTGTTTTTCCGAAACATTTACCGACCACTAAATCATAATACGCAGACTTGTTAAAATAACTTTTTAAATAGTATTTATTATAAATGGTATTGAATTGATTAAACAGTTCTACTACACATTCCTAGAAATTCAAACTAATTTAATTCACAACAAATGTATATATTAGTTTACAAGCCATGTTGATTGTTTCTATATTCATATCTACTACATTTAAAGCGGAAAATTATATTGATTTATAATTTGGGTATATGATTAATATTAATTATTATTATAATTATAGTTACACAGAAATCAATAACAACTTTAACACAGTGAGTTTTGTCTACACTTTTAACGATTACTATTTTAGATTCTGAGCACAGCAAGGAATGTATTGATTTTCTAAATGTGTGTTTTTGAATTCGGACTGTACACAAAACTTTCTACCAGAAATCTCCCTTCGATCATCAACATCAAAGGCGGGTTCTAGTAGCAAATTTTGTCTGCATTGGCGGTGCATTTGTGGATGGGTCATATTTAGATCTTCCTAGTAGTTTTCTTAATATTTAGGAAAAACCGGGAACATCATACCTTTTATTTGATTTTACTTTTTTACAGGCCAGTCAAGTTTTTGATTTTTAACTAGCATACGTCAAACAGGGTTTAAAGGCTAAAGGTTTATATTTCTATATTGACGCTACCAAATATACCAGTTGAATTTACTCTGGAAATAAATATATTAGCCAATTTTCGTACGGATTGCCAAAGGAAATATTTCCCAACTTAAACTTGACTAGATAGAACTCAGGTTAATAGGTAAAAATATCTATTATAATCTATTAAATTCTAACAAAATTTGATAATGATTTTAAAGAGAAAAAACAAATGTTTTATTTCCTGGGAAATTTATTCAGTTTTATAGCATACATCAACAAACATACAAAGAATCTAGAGTTAACAGCTTTACTGTGACATAAAATAGCATTTCAGAACATTAGTAATAATTGATAGCTTCTAATGTATAGATCTACAAATGCTAATGTGTTGAAATTTTAAATATTATTGACCCGTTTAAAATTGAACAAGATCATAAGATAAAAAATTAATAATATTCATATAAGTACCTCATTTATAAACTTATAAGTCTTAATTAAGTCCACTGAAAGTTTCCTTAATGGAGCTGTTGACGGATCTCGAAAGTGAGGTGGTATTCTAGCTTGCATTGCATGGATATCAGCGTGCACCGGAACGACACCACCTACCATCGGTAATTGGTCTTCAGCAACAAGTCTTCCATACAACGGACCACCGCCAAAACCGAAATTACTGTCTTGTGATCCTTGCCCATGGCCTTAATAATAAAGTAACAATACAATATCAACACCAGTAACTAATATATTTAATAAAATAAAAAACTATTTCATTTCATTTTTATACCACGATAATTTGTAGATACCGTTTAAAAACCAGTTATTCCTGTAGATTATACTTTAAATACTTGTAAGTATACATATTTTATTCAAAAAATGTACCTACGATAATAATAAGTTTAAAACGTTACTGCCTATTACTAGTTCCCTTCCATGGTATCGATCAATTTAGATTCAAGTTTTTAAATAACAATATGAAAATATTGCACTGAGCAAGGTCACAAATCATCAATTTGTATTTAATTACTGTACACTGTATACAATGGGTAGGTAAGTAGATATCTATTATACAATAAAATTGGATCGCAGAAAAATAAATTTAAATTCTCCATTGGGCGGGTGACAATCAATTGTTTCAAATAAATGTTTGCTGGTTTAATATAACATATAAACATGTATATATAATAGATGCATACTGCATACATTGCATATAAGTTGAATATATTAAGCTCCTTAGAGTAGAATTTGGAATTTAAAACGTGTAGACCGATTAACAAACCTCTATAAATAGTTTCAACAGCACAGAGAGTCTATTTTTAGTGTGTCATCTAATCCTTGACCATATGCCTGCCAGTGAATCGATTAAAACACAAACAAGTGAGAAAACTCATTTGAAATAAATTACTGATAGATAATTTGCTAATTTACCAAATAGTCCTGTGTAGTGTAAATGTTAATGTTGTTATTGAAATAAGTAGGTACCTACATAAAATAGTCTTCAATCGTATACAATACAAAATATTGTATGTTACAGGAAAAAATGTATTAAATTGCATATACCAACATGTTTAATATTGGTATGCAAATCACATAATATGGTCCAAAAAATGAATACAAAACAACATAAAACTTAAAACGTGCCATGTTTAGAAATGTATCGATACAAGTTTTAAATAACTCACACTTGGAGAGTTTGAAATTCTGTAATAGTAGGTGTATTTTGACTGACAAATTGTTCAGTATTATTTCATTATTAAAATTAACAATTCAGTCGTAAATAAAAATGCACGGAACTTTTACTACACAGTGCCAAATTTTAAGAAATTAATAGAATTGAGTGCAAAAAATAGGTACTCAACAAGTTTTTTAGTGTGCAATTTCACAAATATATTACATTACTAATGTAACGAGTGGAAATTACAAACAACTGTTTATTCAATAATACCTAAAATGATATTGTCCAATGATTTTGTCAAATCAGAGTATGTGAATGGGATCATACATAAAATATATAATAAAAGATAAGCAATAGTTTTGAACAATAAATTAAACATACAAGGGTAATAACTGTTTATCAAAAAACAGTTGTCTAAACATGTGTTTTTATGTAGAGATTTCATTGTATCCAAATGTATTCAAGGACACATTCGACATCTGGTACAGATTTGTTTCAAAACACAGTTAATCCTAATAGGTTCACAAAACTTAGAGAAAAAAAAAAAAACAACACAAAGAACATCAAGTCTATAAAATGCAATTAGAAGGCAGTATCACAAAGGTACACAAATAAAAGAAATTTGTTCGTTTTCCAAAAAGGAACGGCACCCGACGGCAAGGTGGACTGTGAATTGTATTTCTGCCGCGACCGACGTTAGGTTACCTTTGTTTTTTTGCTTTTCGACCATCGTGAAAGGTTCGTGCTTATGCCAACTGTCGGCTTGCTTGGCACCACTACTGCCGTCCATATTTCGGTTGGACGCCGGCAAAACGGTGCCGGCGTTCAATAGCACCATCCGGGATAACGCATCGTTTGACAATGATTGACGGTGCAAAATGCGCTTGACGGACGGCGTACACCGTCAACGGTGGTGCAGTGCTGCTCGTTGACGGCACTCTGAGCGGTACATGGAAAATAAACAATAATTAATAGCAGGCGAACCGTACACAAGACTACGAAGGTGGCACGGCCGCATACTTCGGCGGGAATTCTCGGGACGAGATAACGGCACCGCGCCGGACGCGGGTCGTCTCGCGGGTGAACACGGGACCAACCACCGTCGTTTACATTAAACGGGAAAATGCGCGGGAGAGGAGTGAGGAGGATAAAAAAAAGCTGGACGACAACAAGTATTAACAGCAATACGGAGCGCCGAGAACATGTGACCGACTCTACGGACTTGCACAATATCGGAACGCGACCGCGACGGTGCCGTCCGTAGTGTGGTGGCGGCGTCGACTACCGGGCCCGGCGGACCAAATGTAAAAAGCGCGCCGTTACGACGTCGTCGGTGGCATATGCCCTTTTTAGGCGGTATCGCACGGCGCCCGGCGACACGACGGCCGACCGCAAATCCCGTCTCCCTTATAAATACCGTACCTGGTATGAAATATCCGTCGGCTGTTGCGTGTACCGGCGGCCGGCGCTGGAGACACGGGACCACGGGAAAGACGGACACCGGCCGTGGCGGTATATGGCGGCTATGTGCGCCGATGCCTCCGCATAGCGATCGCGGTGATCGTGACGGCGAGAATACGGACCCGAAAGAAAACGAAAAAAAAAAAAAAATAGCGACGAGTACAGCGGTAATTAATCTCCGCTATTTACCTATTGTTTACAATAGATAAATGGCGATTATTATTAATTCTTTGATTTTTAATTATTGCCGTTTCGTTGTTTTCCTACGGTTCGCACGCACGACGTTTGTTGTGTTTTACGTACGCGTTATCGCTGGTAACGCACGCACGCACAAACACGGCCGCCCCTTATTATAGTATTATTGCACGGTCTAGTCGTCGCGACGGACGGCGGACACGGCGCGCGGACGACGGCGACGGCGGATCGGCGTTGTTGCACCACCGCTCGTTCGACCACGGTGACGATACGGACGACGACTACCACACCGCCGGGCGCGCTCGGTTTATATAATTATTAAAATTATACGGGGCGATGATTATAATATTATTACGTGTGCCCGCACGGGTTTTTATTTTGTAATTTTTGTGTTTAATTCCCACAGCACGCGAAAAACGCGCGCGCCGCACACACACGAGTCGACTCCTCGCACACACACGCACGCACGCACGGGGGGGGGCACGTTCGCCACACACACACACACACACACGGCTTATCGAACGTTAGCGCGACGGCGGCAGGCGTGGCTTATGCCCGCTTTTTTTTTTGGTTTTTATTAATATATTTTTTTTATTATTATTATTCTGTCCTATGTACGACGTGTGTATATTATAAAAACGAATACGACGTTGACGACACGCGCGCGCCCGTACAAAAACAAATCGCAAAACCCCGAGCCGCGGCGCGTGTTCTATTTTCTATTTACGCGCGCGCCTCCCCAGCCCCCACCCTGTTTTGGCCGCGCACACTTTTGTGTTATCGTCGGACGGCAAAACGTTGAACCCGTGGCCGCCGCCGCCGCCGCCGCGCGATACGCGCTATCACGGCCGCGGCCCCACAGATTGTTGTAAGGAGAGAAAAAAAAAAAAAAACAATAAATGTCACCGCGGTACAACACGTGATGGGGGGGTCGACGTCCGACCAATGGCCGCGGGGGACTCCGACCGTCGGTGGCCATCGCGGGCCACCGCCGGCGGCGCCATCTACCGGTGGCCACGGACGGGACCGCGGTCAGCTGCACGCTGTTCGCTAATAATATTATTGTCCTCGTGCTCGGTCGGCTCTCCGCGAAACACGTCTTTGTCCGACGTACGTACTCGGCTCGTATTACTCACGACGCGAACGACAATAACAATAATAACAACAACATTAACAACATCGACGACGACGAAAACAATCGGATCGCCGCGGTCTGCAATCGGTGAACAGGAGGCGAATCGTACCGAAATCGTCGGTATCGGTGTACGATGAGGAGGATCCGCCCGCCACCGCTGGAAGAGAAAGTTTTCGTTGTATTTTCCGGCGTTTTGGGCAGCGCCGGTAGCAGCGCGCCGACCACCGCACCACCATCGCTTGTCGCCATCCGTTGAACGCCCGCGATATTATTTCGCGTTGATTTCTATTGATTTTCCACGGCAATATCGTCGTATCTCGTTGCGCTTGTATATTTTATAATGCGGTAGACGAAGAGTCACTTATGCGACCAGTGCCGGGCACTTTGAGTTGTGCCGTAGCGCGTTTACACGCCCGGAAGGTAAATACCCGACAAAAAAAAAAAATATTTAAATAAATAAATAAGTAATACCTCGACGAAAACGCGTCGGACGTCCGTGCGTAATGTTATCATTGAGTATCTGTCGCGTTTTTGTTTTGCCGGGTCCTCCGCCGTGGTTTTGTTGCCGCTACGCCATATGTTTACCAACACGGCGTCACATAAAACAAATATAATATATATCGTTTTAGTTGTTTTACGACGTTAGAAATAAATGAATCGCTACGCAATCCTTGCCCATGATCCGAGCCAGTTTAATTCATGTTTTAGTATTTTTATTCTTCTCTCGCACCGTCGAAAGATCGGCCGTAACGGTGTAAACAATAATACGACAGTCGGGGGCGGTGTTTGTGTGAAATAAGAAAATAAATAATAATAATAATTAACGGCCGTGTTACTTGTTCTACACAATAATAGGAAATGCTTTTTGTTATTATTATTTTATTTTGCTTATCGTGAGTGGACGCGGAAGATTTACGCGTCCTATCATTTTTTGTTTTGCCCCCATTTGTTAATTTCTTTAAAATGCATACCGGTGTTTTAAATACAATCTCTCAAAAATAGTCCTCGTTTGCTTAATTCTAAGGCATTTTCTAAATGTCAAAGGTTTTAACTCGCAGACATTGACAGACAACATAACTTGTTTTAAAATATATCGTACAACTCTGTTATTTATTTAATAATGAAATTTACGGGGTTCTATGTATTTATCGTTTCTATTGGTACAAATATATAATTTTTTTTTTTCACATCACATTATTTAATGCGGCTTTTCTTTAAAATGTGTTTTTGTTTGCTGTGTTTATTTGTCTAAATATTAATTTGTCACATAGTCTTTATAGCCGTAATGATTTATTTCCTGGAGAATTTGACCCATTTAAAATATATATCATATTTATCTCAATAATCTTCTATACAACTTTTAAGCCCTTTCTTTTCCATTTTTTTTCGTTTAAGGATGTAAATATTATCTTTCTATACTATGTGATTCATTTTTTTTTTCAATCATCATGGAATTGTTTTAATTTATCACTATTTTCAAATTTGTACCTCTTCAATAAATATTAACTTTTGATTTTTAAATAACAATCATCAATTTCAAGACAGATTTGAAAAAAGATTATTTAAAAAAAAAAAAAAAACATTTGATATGCATGCATATCGATCTAATATTGGATTTATGAGTTATAACAGTTTAACATTTAGACCAGGATCATAAATCGATCATAATAATGATAATGGATCATGGTCCATAAAAGAATCGCCCTGTGTACCATCGTGAACATTTTATTACCACTTAAAATGCATATTGGAATACCTAATTAATATTTCAAAGAAGTTTGTTCCTATGTGGAATCTATAATACAACGTAGGCAGATTAGAACGATCATTAAGCAATTCCATTTTTATACAAAACCATTTGTCCCGTTTTCAACATGCTCGGTCAATTTGTATTTATCTAATTGTTATTCATATATGAAACACCAGTTGTTTCTTTAATTCTATGATAAAACCTAATTTGGCAATCCATATCAGATGAAACTATTAAGTAGAATACCTATATATTTTACCTTGGTAAAAGACCTTGGTCTACATTAATTGTTCTACTGATTAAGTTACTAAATGATACCAATAGCAGAACAATATTTGTCTAGGATGTATTTGAATAATAGAAAATCTAAAATCAATCTTATTTTATTTATTTTTTGATAACAACTTCAATTTAAGCTGTGCTTAATATTGTATTGCCTATGCGTCGAATCAAATATTAGAATGAGGTAAGAATCTCCATTAAACACGTTTGTCGTTTATTCAAATGGGTACATTATATTGTCATAGAACAATTTATCATGCAAGATTAAAGTTAATTTTATGTATCAATTATTATTCAAGTGTATAATATTATATTTAAAAATTTTTTGTATTTAGTTTAGAATGGATAAAATAAACAAATTCATTCGACCATTTGGGTTCAGACGACGTACAAGATCTGCCAGTAGTGTTGGTATGTTGTATATTTTATAATTTTAATGTTTCGCCCACTTACCCATAACTTAAATTTGTTTTAGCTTATCCTGGCAAAGCTCAAAGTGATGATTCCAGTAGTAATTCTAAAGATGTAGAAGCGTCTAGTATTTACCATGTGAGAAAATTGTTTGAATTTTTTTTACAAATATGAATAATTTTATTAGTGAATTGTACTTATTATTATTTATTTAATTTTTTTAAATAGAGTGATTCGGATGATATAAGTGGTGCTCCACAACCAATTCCGTTTGCTTTACTATCAAAACACCTGATGAATTTAGAATCTGATTCGGTCAATGAAAACTTCACACCCGGACGACCGTTTACTAGAAGGTTAAATTTCAATTAATAATTATTAGAGCTTGGATTATTATATCTACTAATGTCCATTTTAACCTTTGTTGTACAAAAACCATTTTTTTATTTTTCTACAGAAAACGAAAGTTCAAAAAAATGATTGTTGATCCAGACGTGAAGTTTGCATCTCGGATGACTAGTAGTTGCTCGTACAATAACAGCGAGAAGAGAAGAAACACACGCCATTCGGCCAGTATGCCTAGGTATTATATTATTATATTTAATTCTCTAAAGCCACTATTACACTGCTGCCGTGTTCGCGTACAATGTTTTTATAATAATATGGTGGTAATTAATCTCTCTACATACTACAACCACATATCAAACTAGTTGAAATTTAACAACTGCATGGTACACACCAGCTACACATTAACTGACCATTAAGGAAACGCCATTTTATACGCTCAACAAGAAATACACGGGTACAGCGACAGGTGGAATAGGAGCTTAACTAATTAATTTTTTGTCAAGGGATCAATTTTATTTTTATTATGATTTAGAAACTGCGGATCATTAATTTTGGCCATTGGTAAAAGAAAGCGCAGTAATCGCGAAACGATTGCTGGTAGCTGCACCCAGGGTTCTTCGAACATGAAGTCGATGGATATCGATGTTGCTAGTAGTTCGAGTAGTATTAGTTCTTCAGAGAGTGAAACTGGTATTTTTACCAACGACGAAGGAAGAGAAGGTACAATAAAATATAGAAATTATTCAATTTCTTTAAAAGTTAAAGTTAAAAAAAATAATAATAATAATAATATATTTTAGGAGATGATGAACAGAGTGATTGGGTAGGAAATGCGTGTGGAGCTGGCGGCATGACCGATGATGACACTGAACCAATGAAACTCGATTGTCAGAGATTACTCGAGTCTGTTAGTTTACAAAATAATGTTATCACCGAAGGGAGAGGACCCGGCCGTATGCCATTGTGGTCTAGAAAAGTAATTTCACAATATTTTGTTAGTTTGTTTTTATTTTATATTTAAAATGCAACTAATATATTTAGGCTGGTGATAGAGAAATACGTGGAGGTTTACGCAGAGTTCGATCGGTCAAACCTAGTTTTTCTGTTTTGACCTCGGCTAATGAAAAGGTTTCACGGTTTTTACGTGATCCTGCACAATCTGAGTTAAGGTAATATTACTCACTTGTGGGCATATAATTATTTAATACTTGATTTTATTACAATGATTTATTTGTTTTTAGACTGCATCCAATGCCAAAAAACGAACAAGACCAATTAACTCATTTAGCAGAAATGTATTCCCTTCATATGCAACTTAACGACTCGCCAAAAAAAGGAGTTACTTTAACTAAAACAGAGTTAGTTAATTTTTTATATATATATATATATATATATTTATATATATACTATATTGTATGATATTATATTATTATAAACTGTTTATATTTTAGCAATACAATTCAAATGGACTTGGAAGCTCCATTTTCACATTTTAATCCGTCAAAAGATTACAAAAGAAAGAAATCTACTTCTTCTGGTAATTATAAAATATAAATCTCAGACCTAAATATTAAAAGTATGAATCATAAGTGATTGGTTAATAAGAATACATTTTTTTTTTAGAATTAAGTTTAGGTTTACAAGCGTTACACAATCAAGCTTGGAGACCTTTGGTTCATGAAGACAAGCCTTGTACATCGACACAGGCCGAAGTCGCAAATCAGAACAAGTGAACATGAATATTAATTTTATTATTTTGCCAACTAGTAAGGCTGAAACTAATTTAAAAATGCAGCTATAACACGCTTGATGTATTTATATAATCATTATTATGTTATACTGTAGACATGTAATTTTTCTATCAAAAATGCATGCTAGAGAATATTATAATATCCTAAATATTGCTAATGATGAAATAATCACAATTTAATTATTATGATACATTGACTTATTAAATTTACCATTCTATCAAGTCATTATTTTTAAGAGGCTTATTTATTATATATATATATAAACTTGGAGGTTGAAATACTCTTATTTCTATTACTTTCTAAATTTATCGGTCTTTTAAACATTTTGCTAAAATTGTTCATCTTGTGATTTATTGTAATGTTTTTTTTATGTCGACCTACTCTACGATAATAATAATACCTTCAACAATTATATTTTGAATAATATAACACTCCTTATTTAATTATTTATTACACTTTAGGTATTACTTTTTATAGTGCGTTACTATTCCATATATTTATAATATATTCAATAATGTTTTACTGTTTTAAATTTACATGCTCACATTTTAATTATTATATAACTCTATGTATGTTTTATCGTTCATTTTTAATTTATAAGATGTAATATCGTGAATTCACATACATAATTATATACATTTTTAATAATAACATGTAATACTTGTTTTCATTTTTAGATTTTTGAATAAACTCCTATTAGTAATTTTTTTATCTACTAGTTGTATTACCCGCGGAGACCCGTCATTTCAGAGCTCTACGCATATATTACTTTGGTGTTTAAGACCGAAAACTTATTCATTAAAAAAAAAAAAAAACCAATTACAATTTTAAAATTCTGTTTTCAAGACCGGAAATTAGAAGGCAAAAGCCACTTGTGTTCAAAATTTTAGTCTTATGGGAAATCACTTTTTGTAGACCAGCAGACAGACTTTGTTTTATTAGTATAGATTTGAAATATATAAATTAAATATAAGATTATTCTAACCTATTATAAATGTATATATTAAATAAATAAGGTAATGAAAAACAAAATTTTTTTTTATTACAATTTTTTTTTTTTTTTTTTTTATCATGAATTTAACGTATTTAAATATCATAGTATAAATGTGTTTAACATTATTAATATATTAAATCCAAATTTTAGGACAAAAAGAATATAACAAATATCAACTCCAATATTATAAGATTGCATGAAAAAAAAAATCCAATTTTTTAGAAATAACTTATTGATTTATTATTTATGTTTGTCTTCACTTGTAATTTTATAACACTCCATTGATTGCAGCCTTATTAATATTGAGTTTTGTTTTTAATTCACCTATAATATGACATACAATAGAGAAACCTTAAAATATGTTGAAATTGAGTTTGTATAGAAAAACATATTTCACTTATGCTATAGGTAATTAGATCATAGACATTATATTGTAATTATTTGTTAGGGCAGTGCTAATGTCTAAATAGATTTGGTTGTTTATTGAATAAAAATACTGATAAATATAACATTCGACTGACGATATTGACGATTTGTAATACAATAAATGTAAAAATACTAAATGAACAATAACAATTAATAAACCAACTCGGGGAAACTGTTGCATGTGTGTAGCTGTAAACTATAACCATAATTGAGAGGCTTGCTACCACCAATCGTACAGTTCCATTTCCAGTAGTTTTCCTAAACGGAAAGAAATGTGTGAAACTAGTTGTTCTTATAGTTTGTTTACTTATATAGATGATGAGTATGAATTTTTTTAAAAAAAACCATAGAGTTCACAGCACAAAAATCTTATTTTGTAATGAAAAACATTATACGGATGTATTATGTAAGATTGTAAATAAATGATCGACTAAATGTGCCGCAGGAGAGTATTTACATGATGGAAAAAAATTCAAAATCGTGTCAGTATTCCCATACTGTATTGTGTGGCGGTGTTGTTGCCAACGCTCGTTATTGTTGTATAGATTTTTTTTTAATTTTTTTTTGGTCGGTATAATAAAAGCGAATTTTAGCGACGAAACAAATGGAACGTAGTGCGGTTGTTGCGGCAAACCATTCGATTTCTCTAACTGAATGATTAACATTGAATTTTGCATATCGCGTGGCGGACGCACGGGAGTTTTTGAATTTCGGCGGGAACGGTCGTTTGGGAAACACTGGGCGGTCGCAACTACCGGCCGCCGGGGAACGCGGTGGCCGGAGGCGCGGCCCGCGCGATTTTCCCGCTAAAATCCCTGGTGCTGTCGGACAAAGGCCTTCCGAACCGGTCGTAGGTGTACCGCCGTCGCCACTTCCATCGCCTGCGGAAAACAAAATAAAAACCGGACCCGCGTCGCCTTTTAACCGCAGTCTGTCGTCGACGTTTCGGCAATCATTTTGTGTCCTGGCCGTTAACGTTTTGTATTTGCGTTCCGTTCTGGCACCGCCTGTTGCTGCCGCCGCCGCCGCCGCCGCCGCCAATTCTGCCCGCGTCACGGTCGCCCGACAACACGAAGGCTCTCTTAACGTTTTTATTTTCAACGGACGGGCGCCCCGCGGAGTGTCTGCCGGGAGAACATTTTCGCCAGAAGAACGAATAACGTATGTATCCGTGTTGTTTTTATATCGCGTAAACCCATCCGCGGGACCGAGGAAATTGTCTTCCGCGCTCGACAAAACTGGTCCGGTAAAGGTTCGCGTTTGTTTTTTTTTTTTTTTTTTTTCTCCGCCGACCACGTTTGACCGGCCGGCGTCCCGTTAAAACGCACACGGTGGTGACAAAGTGCCTCCCTTTTGGCTATACCTCGCGGCACCCGTCACGCGGATTCTTCTTTTTACGTACGTATCCACTTTCCGGCCGATAATCGATTATCTGCCTAAAAATAATCTGGCCACCGTAATTTATAATCATTTTATCGGTGACATTTTCCGTTTGACGAAAAACCCCCCCGAACCTACGTGTCGCCCGGTTTCTAATCACAGCAGCTGTGCATGTGTTCATAAATGTCATTATGAGATTTATAAAAATAAAAAAAAAAAACAACCGTCGTCGCGTTATTATTCGTGTCTTTTTTTTTTTTTTTTTTTTTTTTTACCCCTAACGACTAACACGCGATTGTCGTCGTTCATATTGTTATTATTGTCGTATTATAATATTTTTGTTAATTTGGGTCAATTAAAATGAAAGAAAAACAATTTCATTTCACCGTCTGATGTGGACAAAAACACGTTTTAATTACGATTAAACCGTATGGTATTTAAGAACATCCGGTACATTATATTCAATTATTTGAATATCAACACAATTATTGTTATCAGTAACGGTACACTAAAAATTCGACGTTACTTGAGTGGCGACCTCAATAATTTTCTCGAGTCTATAAACACGTCATATTTTTTAAAATTTTTTTTTTTATATAATCCACACGAAATACGATATGTGAATTTTCCTATTTATCTATTGATAGTAAAATGTATGGACGACCAATAATACCTATTAAATATAAGTATATATATAGAGGAGGGGTACTCGTCTGAACAAGTACTAAGAAATTGTTCTTCTTGAAAAAAATGCCATTTTGTTATCACATCAACTCCTGTATAATATATTATATAATTGAATCAATTTGGTTTATGAGGAGTTAAAACAGTGATTTTCGAGCGTGAAAGTCTTTTCAATTGTTGTGTAGCATAACCGGCAGTTTTCTTGACTTTGTTTATAAAACAGCCCAGTTTATGTATTTATAACGCAATTGATACTAATATCCTAAAATGTCTGAAACTAAAAAGTTCCCAACGATATTGTAAAAATAACTTTTAGGTTTTTATTATAGTAATACATGGAGAAATGCATTATATTTTCCACCGCTTAGGTTAGGTATCGCTGCAAATATGTAAAATATTTGAGAAATATCAAATTGTTGATTTTTTATTTTTTTTTAGTACCTATCATAGGTCAGTTGGTATTATAAAACTAAAATTTGTCAATCTCAATTGAAACTTCCCATGTCCCTCAAAAGTGTAGCGATGACCACATTCCGTGATACATATTAATTATTTTTTGGTACAATTAAACTCACAATTTACTTTCGTTTAGACACTGACAGTCTAGCAATGAAAATATTTACCTATTTTATTTAGTTGTAAACAGCGATGAACATTTTATATAAAACAATTTGAAGTTTGTGTTTAAACTCTGTTAATTAAAAATTAAAACAAATTTTACTCACCGCTGTTTAGAATTATTGAAACCATACCCCCCCCCCCTCTGGCTATTTAAAATGAAACTAATTTTTTTTAACAGAAAAATTACATACTTACCTACTGATATTTTTCAGTTTATTTTAAGAAAAAAAATCTGTCTACGAATTTGTCTTTTTTTCAAGAAATTTCAGTTCTTTTTCTTTGATGCATAAAATATTTCATTAATTTCAATGGAAATTATTTATTTAATAATTGATTAAAATCTTTTCTGTTAATTGGCAGCCATTTGTTCTAATAAATCCCTTTTTGAACGCACAATATCTGTTTTTGAATTATATAATACTATCCATTTTTCGACTGTCTATGTTGGTAACTATTCTGATAAATCCACTGAGGTTATTTTTATAATATTTTTACTTCATTAATCAAAATACATTTATAATATTTTAAATATGTGTTGGGTGGGTAGGTCAGTATTGTTTGGGTACAGAAATAGAATATTTTAATGTTTTTGATTATCCACTGGTTTTGTTTGTCACAAAAGTAACAGAATTAATATTTTCCCTTGATAATCAGATTTATTGATATATAACATAGTTTTCAAGTTAAACCAATTATCATTTTTTCTACTTGTATTTTATTAGCTTAATTATTATGTTGTTTATATATTTATTTACATTTAACTTTAGATAGTTAAATTCAAATATACTTTAGAACCATCGCCTAATAAATATTATTTTAATGAGAAAATTAACTACCATAACATCATCAATTTTCTATTTATTAAATCTATTTTTTAGACTAGATGCATTTAGTGGATTTAAACCAGATCAAATTCCAAATTGTGTTGTATAAAAATAATTTTTATCTCCTAGTAAAAACTGTGTAAGTGTTTAAAATTAAAAATATCTATTTTGCAGAAAATCCTTATAAACAGATTGTTATATTGTCTGAAACATCAAAATGGAAACGCCTCCATTTAATCCAGAGCCCACTCGCATGATGACTAGAAGTGTTCTAGCTGAGATACCGACAAGACTCGGAAGATTGACTATGACAGACCCAAATAATGGTAATATTGTATTCTAGACAATTAAAATTGTAATCTAATTATAATTACATTTTATCATAAATATGTTTAGGGCGAACTGACCAACATCTTAACATAATGAATACAACTATAAATAACTTGCCGTCATCAATGATGACACCGTCACCTAGTCCTGATGAATTAGTTATACAACAGCGTGGACGTCGTAAAATACCAGTCACTTTTAGTCCCGATATTGATGCCATAAAACAGGTATTCATCTCTTAAATAACTTTTATATATTTTAAAGTATATTATGATATTTTCTATATTTCGTCAAATTCATTATTTTCATATAAAATTCATGTATTATCTTTTAGAATAATCAAGAAACACCGACTAAAACAGGTTCGTGTTCTAATTTCAATAAAAGTTCAATTGTTCTGAGGAGTACACCGCGCAAAAGGTTACTCTTAAACGATCCATTAGAATTATCATCCCCCGATAAGTACAAAACCGTATGTAAAAAAAAATTATAGATTTATATTATTATAGAGTACTTAACAGAGTTTTGTATTTTAAGGGCTCACCTAGTTATAAAAAAATACGCACTGATGTGGCAATCAACCTTCCGGAAGGCAATTGTCTGTTGTCGGCGATGAAGGCTTTATCTTCGGATCAGCTTATTTCTATAATTGGGCAGATGGTCGTTGTTCATCCAGACATGGAACAGGTAGATAATTTTATCATTTATTTTTAAAATAAATTTTTAATTTCAATGGGGTCATTTTATAGGAAATAAGATCTCAATTTCCCAAAGCAGATTTAAAACCACTAGAAGAACGAATTTATTATTTACGGCGTAACATTTACAAAGCTCTGCCGAGTAGCCGATTGATTTCGAAAACCGATGCTACCGCTTATAATAGGGTATCAACTCATGTATTAGCTTTTAAGGTAAGTTTCCTGCTCGTCGTACCATCTAGTGTCGACATAAATGCATTTTAATGTGTGGCAATAATGTTGTTGTTTAGAAATGTGTGATTGATCAAGGCAGACGCTTGGTTGAAAGCAACCAATGGTCAGTAGTTGTAGATTATGTGTTCATGGCTTGGAGACATGTTCGCAATACACCGGTTTGGGATACTCCTGCCCATAATGCTGCCCGTAGACAATGTTTTAAATCCTTATCGGCACAGTGTATGACTGCTCTTAAACACATAAAGAACACTATGGACCAACAAACTTGTGACAGTTACAAAAATCAGTAAGTTTGAAAGCAGATAATAATAAATAATATAATATATTTATCAGTAATATTGTTTTTTTTTTACCCACAATAGATTGGAGTTGCTAGTTGATGACAGTGAAGACATAGAATGGTGTTTACAATTTCTGAATATTCCTGAGTGACCTGTGTATCCTGTATTTGCTAATTAATTCAAGTTGGCCACAAAGACATTTCTTGTGGTTAATGATTTTATTTAACTGCAGTGAGATTATTAGCTGCCATTTGTTATGATAATGTTCGGTGTTGATATAATAAAATTGGTTATTTTCTTACAATTATATATATACAAATATTAAATGTTGTCAACTTGTATGTGAATAATATGGTATTGTGTTTTATTTTTAAGAGACTTGAGGCCGTAAACATTTTTTTTTTGTTAATTTTATAAGCTCCATCCTATTTAATTTCTGCACAGTTAGTTGAATTTTCACTACAATTAATCGTCATTCACATTATTTTGTTTTTGGTTTATTATTATTCAATGCACAGTATGTAATATTCTTTTTTCACTACTCAAGTGTATTATTATTTGTAAAAATTGACCAGTAATTAAATTGATAAATTATTAGAATATTAGTATTAGTAACTATTTCATATCGTGGTAAATTATTTTAAATTGATTTTTTTTTTATATATATATATATCTATAAATACACAGAACAAATAGTAAAAAAAATCCTTTAATAATTTTATCTTTTTCACACAATAATTACTCTGGAAGAAATATGTTTAACTTTAAATTTAGTAATCTATTTTAACATGGACTGTATTGAGTGGTTTACTCAGTGTAATTTGTTGTAACACTTTCAATTATAATTCTTTAGAATTTAATTAATTTTAATCAATTTATAAATTATTGAAATCTAGAAATTTGTGTTAACAATTTTATATTTGGTCTTTTTTTTTTTTTAGTAGTAAGATAATATGTATTTTATTTTATTTACAAATGTACAATTATTTTTAGAAATAATATTGTCTTTAATGTCTCTTTTAATCCAATTTTTGAAAACTAATAAAATGTGCAGTTTTTATTATACTTCGTTAATTTTTTTTTTTTTTTTATCTTTTATCTGATCGAATTGGAAAAATTAATTTATTATAACAGCGATGTGAACATAAACTAAATTTAATATTACATTTGGGGTTTTGCCTGTAAGTGACATGTAATAATTACAATAAAAAACTTTGATGTAAACACATGTTTAAATATCATCAAATTAAAATATTAAACAACAATATATAAATTTTGAACATATTTTTCTTTTCCAAACTACAATGTTTATTGTAAAATAAATAGCTAATTAGTAGTTAATAAAACAATAACTTTGGTTATTTAAAAATTAATTTTATTCTTTCATAATAAACATGGATTACGGTCTCTAAAACAGAAATATTACAGTAGATTTATCTTGAAATGTGATTAAATAATGTTCTCTGAATGAAATCAATAGCTGCTGAGATAAAACCATATCTGTATCAACTTCATTATATTTCTGTATCCAGTAATTTATAATTTTTTTTAGACACTTAAGAATTAATAAAAATAAAACAATAATATATATTGACAATCTATCAACAATACTCCGTATATAAAATTATACAGTTGGAATGATAAATAAAACAAGAAATCCACTACGCGACCTAAAGAACAATCTAAATCATACCTCGCAACTGTACGATAAATGGTATTTATGTAAATATGATGATAATAATATAAATTGTGTATGTGCACATAAAAACATGTGTTTATTAAATTACTTGAAGATGGGAATGTAGTTGTCCATGCGAGCACGATGCTTTTGAGAAACGCATTCTGATATCCAAACAACGTTTCGGCATTCTTGTTCTTTGAGTTTTAGATACGAGAAGAAAACACCATAGTGAAATTGACGCATGAAAGCATTGACGTTCAGCTTGACTTCGTGTTCAAAGAAACGGTCCTCTAGAGTCTTTTCACCAGGATTGGTACCAGCGCCATCAAACAAAGCGCTATATTCAGCAAAGTACTCGGCTACAGCTTTGACCTATAATTAATTATAATGAATATCAAATTATTTTTAAAACAATTTGAAGGTATTTGAATGTTACCTGATCGTAGTCGTCGGCCCTGGCTAAAGCCGCCAATCCGTCTGGATAAAGTTTACCACATCTCGGATATAACTTGGCCCGGTCGTCCTTGGTCAGTTCCGTGCCGAAAGAATTAATGGTAATGTTGATCGCACGTCTGTCTGCTTCAAACGACAGTATTTCACACATGGTGTCTGCGGTGATGCCTCCTAACTTATTGCAAAAGTCGTAAAAAGATTCCAAGTAAGCCTTGTACAGCGTGTTACGGATGATTTCAATGTTCATTTCATCGAGATCCTGTTCGCTAATGCAATCGACAAAGAACGGAGCCAGGGGTGTGTCGACCAACACAGCGTTGTAAAGCTCAGCCGGAGTAGCGGCCACATGTATGGCTTCCATTTGCTCGAAACTGCCCAGAGGATGGCATTTCGGTATCAACTCGGATATGGGACGCTGGTGCAAAGTGCCGGTGATCAACAGTATAATGTTGTCGATCATGTAGCTGTAAGTGATGTAGTCGAGGAAAGTGCTGAGCGGCTCCACGGCGTGATTGCGCATATGTTGAAACTCGATGACGAGCTTCTCGCGCAATTTGTCGTCGATGACGGACACGGCCAGCGGGCTGGGTTCGTTGGCCAAAAACTGACCGTAGTCGGTCGACTGCAAGTGCAACTTCAGATCGTCCAAGGTCTCGCATTGCTCGAGGTTCAGATAGTCTGCGTGTCTTAGTATGCCGCACTTGAAACCGCGGCACAGACCTTCCAAGTAGCCTCCGTCAATGTTGAAAAAACAGCCAGTGTCCATTTTTCTCGATCTGTAAAATGTCAAACGAACGCGTTAGATGAGAGGCCGCCGTACACGCCCAAAACCCCTACTGGGATCGCCCGACATGGATTTGTTAAGCGAAACATAATTAGACCGCAGTCTCCGGTACACATTTCGAAAGAAAAAAAAAAAAGGCGATTCGAATTTACCCTACTTACTTGTGTTCGGCGGGAAATAAAAAAAAACGACCAAGGTATTGACTACGGGATATTAAATATTTAGGACACTAGAAAATACGAATTACAATCGCATTAGATATTGGACGATTATTATTATTGTGGTAGTAGGACGGTTCACGCCTTAATTTTTATCATACGTTCAGATTACAAGTCGAGGTTTCGGTAACTACGTGAAACTAGCAACGGAATTCAATTGATAAGAGAGAAACGTACCTGACACTTACGCGACAGCGTGTTGCGCGAATGTAGTTTCGCGGCCATTTTTGTAATTCGAACGCAGGAAAAATTATAAATATATCACGTTCGTATTAAATTTAGAAAATACACAGTAACAAAAAATTTAACCACGGGTACACTAGGCCGCGAATACTGTACCCTCTACTAAATCATAGCTCTACCATACAAATGAAATGCTCTAATACTTCTATACACAGCAATAAATAAGACCACTATAAGTAACCTACGCATGCCCAGTGGTACGGGCAGCTGCCTCAAAAACAAAAATTAAAAAATTGCGAACCCTCCAGAATAAATTTCTAATAATAGCCCTAAAGGCCCCTTGGTTCATGAGACACAAACAACTGCACAACGATACGGGCCTACCATACACCTATCTACCTGGATGACACAACAATTTAAGGATTTCCACGAAGAACTTCACAAAGTCGACGGAGCACTTCACTACAAAATTGGCAGAAGATCCGCCAACCTAAGACTCAAACTTCGACTACCACAGGATGTCCTACTAGAACCCAATGAAAATACCTCGACCTCTGATTCCGACCTAGACTCATAAACTAACAGAAATTTAAAGATATTGTAATAACTGTGAATACTGTTGTAAACACTTACATTATCAATTATTATAAATTGTAATAATATTGTAAAAATACTTGGTGTATTGACACAATTAAATAAATAAATAAAAAAAAAATATATTAAATTTGATTATTATCAAACCGTAACTATCGATCATTTTCAAATTAAATTCATCGAAATATCCCACCTTCCCACCTAACAGCTCCCCAAGGCGCCTAGATAATTTAATCATTAGAGGCTAGGATTTAAAGACATCGGCATATTTTTTTTATTTTTATTTTTTTTTTTTTTTTGCAAACTCCCGAATACTCCTGCTATTGTTTGTGAAACGTCCACGAATTACGTCACGATAAAGCAAATGGTGATTGCAAATCACTTTGCATATATCGATTAAAATGCATATTTCAACGATAAACACGTAAAATGCACGTATTACGATATATTTCAGCCGCGGCGGTTGGCAAACGAATAGATAATAGATTATCGATCGACAAAAAAATATGTACCCTAATATTTATATAGGTATAGTTATTTTATTTATATGTTGTCTTAATGTCGTAAAAAAATCGACAAAATTTAAAAACGTCACGCAATGCTCCGGCAAGTATAAAAACATACTGAGATCTTTTATTTTCGAACATTTTAAACGACGCGTCATCGTTTAATATAATACTTTTGAATGACATTAATTGGTGTATAATAGTATTTTTAATATTTTAGAATTTAAACCATTTAGTTTTTGTATTCTCCGTGTCGTATTTGTTCACTGTTTTTTTTTTTTTGTTGCATATTTGACCATTTCCTATTCCGTATAAATCCTAGGCCCCAATAATTATTATCTAGGCTCTCCGGTGCGCGAGATATGTAGTAAGATTTTTTTTTTTATAATGTAATGTTAGGTTATAATTTTTAAAAAAATTATTTATTTTTTTAAGAAAACTGTCTAAAATTTCATGAAATGTTCCAATACCACCTACTCTTCCAGTGTTAAGGTAGTCCATATCCTAGTAACTTCTTTGTCTTTCCTCATTACTACATCATCCCAACACATAGATGACGTGGTCTTTATTCAGTAGGTCACCCTATGTATATATTCGGTTCTATGTGGAACAGTGTTTCTGCCACGGATATAATAACACATTAAAATATACGAATAGTTTATCGGAAAATAATAATCCACTTCACACGATATTACGAAATACTATTATTATCATTCAAATCTGTTCTTATAAATTTTGATGTTAAACATTAGTTGCCAATAACGACTAAAAATAACTGTTATTAAGAAAAATTAATATCATAGTAAATTAAAATACTCATTAAATGATTTTTCAACACAATAATTTATTTCAATAACAAATAAGTCAACTACAATAAGTGTACATAAAAAATAAATATAAGAAAAGACATTTTTACACATTAGTTATTTTGGTTTTGCATGAATTCATCAAGTTGTTCATCTAATTCATCTCTATTGGGTATTCTTTGTTCCATACTTGTCCGTCCTCTGCCACCTCTTCTACCGAAGTTCTCACTGATAAAGCCCCTGGTATAGTCTCGGTTTCCCTGAAATTCTATATAGGCAATTTCGAGACGGCATTTATAACAATTATCAATAAAAAAAAAAAAATCCATTAAAATATGAATACGTACCGCCACCGCTATCACGATTACCTCGGACGGGCATTAGTGCTGGTATACTGTGACGTGTCAGGTTGGAAACGGAAGAGAAGTCTAAAACTGTTTCAATCTTCATACGACGCCCTAACATAAAAAATAAATCAATTAAACAAAGCGTACATTACAGAAAATATTAGTAATAAATCAATACCAGCAAGAGGTACGTTATTATACAGACTAATTGCTTTTAACGCGTCGCTTTTACTATTAAACTCCACCTCAGCTATTCCCATTGATTTACCAGAACTGTCATAGAGAACGTTCGCTATTTTCAACGGCCAAAAATCACAAAGTAACTTCTGTAAAAATGTATTTATAAAAACAACACATATTTTACAAAATATTAAAACCATAAAACTATAAGATTTATGTTATTACAAAAAAAATCATTCACAAATGTCCAGAAAAATCATAAATAATTACAAATCATACACAGTACTTTGAGTCACGAAAAAAAATTATCGAGTCAATAATCATGTGCATTGATGTACGAGAATCTCGGCGTTCTGGACGCGACATTGTCATAGGTTATTAAAATGTTTTTGTTATATTTTTATGAAACTAATATACACCATTTCTGGTGGCGTCATTTTGAATTAGATCGAGTCGAAAACTAAACGGACAATTATAAAAGACGCTATAAGACAAGAATCGTTTTGTTCGTTACAATTTCAATCAAACCTGTATATCTCTAGACGTAATTCCATAGTCCAGATTTGAAATTTCAATTTTATGCATTGTGGTACTTGAAAGACATCCATTGATCTGTTCTCTTTGTTCGGGTCCTTCATACAAATCACGAGTCGATGAGGCACTCAAGGCACCCTAATGATAAATAATATTTATGTGTAACGGGTGTAACTCGTTTAATATTTAATAACTTGAGTATAACAAATTACGATTACGATTTACTTCGTATGTTTTTTTTTTGTTTTAAGACTTACCAATAAATTAATCTCTCGACAGTAGTCGGATTCATCTGTTAAATAATATATGAAATTTTCATCACGAACGTTTTATCAAAGTATTTTCTAATTAATGATTACCTACCGACCGTTATTATAAAGGTTAAAAAAAAAAAATTAAAAAAAAAACACTATACATTTCGACACTTATTTTACATAATAATATCAAACAAACAGCTCGGTGACGAATGAGTTTGTTTCGGTTTGTTTGGTCAAGTATACGTGGTTCGTGTGACGATTTGAAAAATATATTTATTTCATTATTATAAAAATCGTGAAATATAAATCCAAAAACGGTTTACGTTAAATTAGAAAGCGTAACACAGGCGTCAGTATCTTACCTTAGAGTAGGGACTGTACCCATTCGAACGTCGCGCCGCAGCCGTAGTATCCCTGCGCGTAGGTCTTCCGCTACGGACCGGGGATACGGCCGACTGGAAATTCCAACATTGTCCGGCGCCGGCGTCTTGTCTTGGACCGCGGGACGCAAATCTTTTCCGCTCGATCAATTCGTCTAAAGTGGCATCCATCGTGAAGCGTAGGGAGACGTTAAACGTTGGATGTCCGCCAATAAATCCGGACCGATTGGCGAGTCTAGTGGATTGCGAACGATATCGATACGAAATATTAGAAAACTATAAACGATTGCAGACGACATGGACGAGTACATCGACGGGCGTAACGCAAACGCAAAGTGTACACGGATTTGCGCGTTTCCACGGTAGCACGAAATTTTTCGGACGGGATCGCGTAACTAAATAATAATATAGGTTAGATCTAATAGTTGTTGGACACGCTAAACGATTGGCGGCAAATGTCTGAATTCGATTTTATAACTGTTACGATTTTAGTCGGCAATTCCTAATTATGCGCAAATATCTTAATAAGTTAATATGTATATTAATATCTTAATATGTTTAAACGATTGTAGGCAATGAGTGGCTGTTATTATAGCACGTTTTTGGTATATATTCCGATTGTCCGAGAAGAATAAATTTCGTTAGACACGGTACGACTGATTTTTTTTGCGGGCATTGTTCGCAATACATTCACGTTTTATATTCCGCATACAAGACCGTTTGTCCAGAGAGTGCCCTGTCCACAAGAATATAAAAATACTGACCGTATACTGTTTAGTATATGTTTCGGTGGAAAATCGACAAAAGTCAACACTTTTGGCAAAAACCGCGATTCAATATCCCAAAGTGTTATACTCGATAAAACCAAAATTAGCGTATAGATAATTTCGATTTAATATTTACATCTAAACCCCATGATTGTTTTGACTTTATCCCCTTGATATCTGTGGTCGCATATCAGTTCACGTGTAGGTCCATCTCGATTCTACTTTTAATTACGAATTTAGGCAAGATTTAAACTACTAAATATTTTTAACTTATCACATTCGTATTAACAACGACTGCTAGAATCGATAAACAACGAATAATAGATATTCAATTACATAATTAAAAAGCAGCAAATAAAAATTAGAAACAGTAAAAAGATTAATAAATACAGTATGTCTTTTAGCTAAGCAGGAATTACCTTAAAAGGGGAACCTAACGAAAACAATCATTCAGTTAATAGGAGAATCTATATGGAGTTATTGATTTCTAGCTAAGAGTTTAATCCATTATTACAAGAACTTTTAGATACATTTACTATTTCTTGGGGCACATCTGTTTCTATACAAAATGATTTTATAAATTCCGTTTCTCATGTTATAAAACATAACATTATTTAATGAGATTCAAAATACAGAGTACGTGGCAATAACAACTGATATAAGTAACATACATATTATCTTTCAACTCAAACACAAGGGATGAACGAAGTAAGTAAAATGATATCGATCGAAAGAGAATTGGTTTTTAAATTAAATGCACATAAAAATAGGTATTATGAAGATATTATAAACAAATTTAATGAGAAAGAGAGAAAAAGAACGAAAAAGAAGAAGTAGAAGAGTTAAATTTGAATTCAAGTAAAAATTAATGTAAAATAGATTATATTCATTTGCAACAAATGGTTATATATTATACTTAATTTGTATATACAGTTTATATAGTTTTAAAAATCTAAATAATATGTAAAATAAGTATTTTAAGAATATGATGGTAGTCATTAAAAAAATTAAAAAATGAATTTTTAAGTATGTAAATATGTCATACAACATAAACATATACTTAAGGATTGTAAACTATAAATTAATATTTAAATGTGATTTATCAATAATACTAAAAAATTAAGACTAAGTACAAAATGAACAAAAAGCTATTACATATTACGTTTATTAAAATGAAAAAAAATAATTTGAAATATTTGACTGCATTTATGTGACTAAGGGGCACCACGTTCGGCACATATTCGTGCATTTATCATTAATTCTAATTGTTTTGAATTTGAAAATGTAGCTGGACATTTTTGTAATTCGTCTAAATATGAGATAATAAAAAAGGTCAGATTATATTATCCTCAATACATCACATATATTCATATATGAATACATATATACAATCACATATTAGACTTTAAGATGTTTTATTACCCAGAATAGAGAATGTTTAATTGTTTAATTCACGAAAAGTTTCTGTGTCCGTTTAGTGATGGCCCTGCCTTAAAGAGGTTAATTTCACTACTACTTGAATCGCTCTATTGACATTTCGGTTAAAAGGAGAATTCCATCTAGATTCCAGGATAGATTCTAGGATTCGTTTTAGAGCGATTTAATTGTATTATCAATTTTATATAGAAATGCACATAAAAAATAAAAAATAAAAAATAAAAATTGAAACATGATTCAGCTTTCGCTGATTTATCCCGTTTTAAAAAAAATAGTTACCAGTAGTTCATAACCCTCATTCGAATAGGCTTCAACTATAAAGGTGTCAAAGTCACCGATCATAGGTACAATGTATATATAAAAAATCAATTTAAAAAATGTGTTTTTATATTAAAAGTCATTTACGATTGAAATGAAATTTCCGAAAAGAGAATATTGGTTGAAAGTATAAAAAAATAAAAACCCTTATGAAAGTATTCAAAATACCGTATGTTCAGTTGTTATACCAGTGCATGCAATACTTTTACAATATTTTCAATATTCAAGAATTCAATACTTTATTCCCTTAAAACATAACGCTTTTTTTTGGCATCATTATATAGTATTTACATATATAATAAATAGTTACAAATAACTACATGGAGTATATATGAAAATGATTTTTATATTGATTTCTCATCATATATCTTTCTATAATTACTATTATTAATTACACAATTATGATATATTACGCAAAATATAATAACTATATTAATTATTGTCATATAATATTCAGTTTCTTCAAGACTTCTGAACGTAATGTGACAATTTTAGATCATATACCGAATACATATTGCTATGTAGTATTCAGGATATTATGAATATACTATTCTGAAAAAGTATTTGACGAAAGTCTGCTGTCTAGTCACAATTAACACTATGATAATATACGATGATTGTAGCGAGGATTAACAAGTATTTCATTTTTTTTTTTTTTTTTTATTCGCCTAATTTCTATAATATACAAATTTATCCAATATTAGAATTTACTAATAAAAACAAAAATTATACTTGAGGTTTTTTATTAAATAAAATAAAAGCGTATCGTGAAAACAAAAATTGTAACAATCGTATAACGTTCAAAATTTTTCTTCTTTTTTTACTCGTGCTTAAACATCATAGGCTTGAAGCACAGCAACAGACACATCAAAATCGTTTTTTATAGGTTATAATCGATGTCCGGACATGTTGAGATAGTCACAGTTGTCTATATTCAATAATATTCTAGTTGACTTCCTGATCACGTCCCTTGAACACGCCCTACAAATATCGATACACCAAATTTTAGGTATATAACTGGATTAACAAAATTTGAATGTAAGAAGGCTTGTAATGTTTTTGATCATCCATGGCTTATCGATAGGAGTTTGCGCTGACATGGCTAGTTAACGCGGGTTTTACACGTCCTTCAGCTTGGCCGGACCAGATTATGCATATAAGTTGTGCATTTAAGTTCGGCACTATCACCATGATCTTCCACAACACGAACACCTATATCAATCTAGACTAACTTTTGTTAATTATTGATATACACGAGTGTTGGGTATTAAATACACATGAGTTAAAAGAAATCGGATATTAATATTATAAGTACCTTTTATGTACGTGTAAACAGAATATATGACCCCAAGGTCACATTTTAACACAGGTATTGATGGTATGCACTGGATTGAATTGACACCCTAGGTGTTAAGACTAATGTCCTTAAAAACTAACATCTAAAGAAACGCACTATCTAACAGAAACAGTTCTGAAACTACATGATCTAGAAACCTATAACTACAAGATTACCGGATTCGACGATCAGAGTTATTTTACAAATCAAAAAATATTAAAACAAACTACATGTCTAAACAGTTTGAGTTAGATGATTAACAAAATTCTATACGTGTATTGGGAGACTACAAAACTACACAACTACAAATAACCCTCTTTTGACAATTATGTTAAGAATAAAATGCTAATATGACCAATATGACTTACCTATCGCTTACCTGAACAATACGCGTTAGTATATAAAATGGGTGTAACATTAATTCTACCTAGTTTTTTTTTTTTTTTTTAATTGAAGCTAGTCATCTGGTTAACGTCACAGGGACAAAACCTATAATAATTCGGATAATTTTGTGCGGCCATTGATTGGAAACCTAAAATATCAAAAGCCAAAATTATTATATTTAGTGTATTTAACTATTTATCTAATAAATCGAAATGTGGGAATAATTATCAGATTACCTTCCGGAATGGTTTCAGATGCTACGTATATTGGTTGGCCATATCCTTGTGCATAATCACATTGGGCAGGTTGGTAAACAGTTATTGGCTGATTACCGCCAGAACTATAGCCAGGCGTAATCTATAATCGAAACAGAATATAACAATAGTAAATATATCCACACACTTGTATAGTGGACTAAAATATTTATGTCCAAAACAACACAATTCGATACGTTGTATTTACCTGGTCTATTGTGTTATCTTTACGTTCTAAATTAGAAGAGCTTAAGCGGGCATGACGTTCATCTTTGCGTTCGGCCAATGAAACGTATAAAGGTCTATCACCAATCACGCGGCCGTTCATGGAAGCCATTGCCTTATTTGCTTCGTCTACGGACGAGAAACACACAAATCCAAAACCTTTACTCCTTCCGTTGTTCATCATAACCTGATAATAGATAATAATTTTATCTTTTTATAGTTATTTTCTGGACAATTTAGGACAATTACTAAATGTTTGGTGAAAAAAAAAATAAAATCAATTATAACTACCTTGGCACTTGTAATCGTTCCGTAAACACTGAATTCGTCGTGTAAACGTCTATCATCGATACTATAATTCAAATTTTTCACATACAAGTTAGTGTGAAGGCGTTCTGTTTTAAATTCATCAAATTTCCTTTTTATCTCTTGTTGGCGTTCGGCTTTTTTTTGAGCACGCCCAACATAATATGACTGAAATATTTTATAATTATTTTCCCATACAGACATTTCATTTTATTATGATTTATTATATAATATATACTAACCTTTCCTTCTGAACTGTTTTTGCCGTTCAATTCGGCCACAGCCTTTTCGGCTTCGTCGGGTTCTTTAAAATTCACAAAACCAAAACCTCTCGAGCTTCCATTTTCGTTTAACATAACCTACGATTTTGAATTATTTATTTTAAAATCTTTACCAAACATAAGCAACAATTTAATGTTTTATATTTATTTAGAAGAAACATTTTCAATAACAAACCTTGGAACTAATAATTGTGCCGAATTGCGCAAACATTTCGTATAACTCTTTATCTTTGAAATATTTGTCTATATTATTTATGTAAACGTTTGTGTAACGTTTTGTTACTTCCGCAGATTCGTTTACGCGATCTTTCTTGCTAAGGAATCGACCGACGTATACTTTTCTCCCGTCCACTATCATTCGACCATTTAGTCGTTCAATGCATCGATTAGCCGACTCTTCGTTTTCGAACTGAACGAACCCGTAGCCCTTCGATTTGCCAGATTCATCACGGGCCACCTTTTTAGAAATTAAAATTGATAAGCCAGTAAACGAAATGGTGTATTATTTTATCATATTTTTAATGGTTTTATAATTTTATATAATATTCTCGAGGTTTTAATACAAATGTACATGATATAATATGATCGAGCAACATGTATGCTCCACTCTCAAGTGCGAATTTACGCGTTGTGTTTCATAAATATTGAATTATACAAATTTATTCTCGACAGAAGTGTTTAGTGACTTAACATAAATTATTTAGGTGACAGACGAGTAATGGCTCGAGCCAACTTTCCGAATGGATTTGTTTACGTGACCGACAAATGTTCACATAGCATCGGGTAAAATGTTAGTTGACCAAGCAATTTTGGTACAAATACAAAACGAAAATACAATAATAAACAAGCATGTGGCTCAATTACAAGCGAGCAATGCCCATTTACAAAGTGAATTGAAATATTATCAAGTGAGTTTTATTAACGATCCTAAGAATAAAAATCTAAACAACTAACTCAGGTGTTTGTTCAATTCCATAAAAGGAAAAATAACTAGAAATGGCAGGATTTATTGATGTCAAAACAATGTCTAAAATATATGAACCACCTAGCACAGTCTGTGGTTTCAAAAATATAAAAAACTTGGTTAGTTTAGAAATTTCTGGCCGCGAACAATATTTTAAATAAAAAATATTTTTAATGGTGATATGAAAATTGTAACTGAGGGTGAACATCAATCCTTCTGTATGGAAAAATTATTATGGAATGTAAAATCAAATATCATAGAATCCATTGGAGAAAAAAAATGTCGTGTTGTTATTCGTGGATACAATCGAGAAAGTGAAATATATGAAGTTAAATGAGATCTAGCTGATAAAGAATCTTTTTTTAAGCAAGCTGCCTAATATTTAAGTAAGAAACGACATCGTACACCACGATCTGAAGATACTATCCCTGGCGGTACGAATTAAACAAATTTGCTAACAAAAACGTGAATTTATTTGAGTAGTACATTAATGCAACTGGTAAAAAACTCCTTGATAACTCTGAAGACATTAGGTGTCTTAAAGACTTAAAACCAAAGGATTAAGTTTAGTTAACGTAGACTAAGATTTGGGGCTATCTCATTGTTGCTACAACCCCAAACATGTTCATGTATTCATATATAATAATACTTTTGCATTATTTAATATTTATACACCTTTTATGCATTGAATTAATAAAGGTAAGAGTCTTTATTTGTCGTCTAAATAAATTATGGCTATAGCTATTTAAAAATAAAAAATAAAAAATAAAAAATAAAAAATAAAAAATAAAAAATTATATTAATAAACGAATCAACGACACTTACTTTACAACTCAATATACTTCCAAAAACAGACAACGATTCATGCACAAGTTTGGCATCGATATGCTTACTTAGGTTTTTTAAGAATACGTTGCATGCACTGGATTTCCTTATAGACGAGTCCTTTTGCAACCACATAATTCTAATCGGACATCCTGCTAGTTCGTCGTAGTTTAACGTGTCTAGGGCCTTCCGGGCTAACATAGTAAATAAAATTACAATAATGAGTCAACATAACATTTAGACTTATATCCAAAAAAAACTTATATTTATTAGTTTTGTGTCCAATTCTATCCCCGTAAATAGAGATTGTAGATAAAGAACCCTCCGTTGAATGGGCAATATATATGGTAGACAAATCGTTTACGGATGGAGAAAATATCGCGAATATTACACATTTAAGACGAAAATCCGTCGATAATTTAAATTACAGACCTCCGCAAACAGTTTTATACATTTTCTCCAAAATGTAAGAATTTCAAATTATTATTCACCTTTTAACGACTACCATATAAACTATTCCGTTAATCTACTGCCCGATACCGATAAGGGAAGTGGTACAGCCATTTTGACGTTAATTATGATCGTAAAAGCGAAGCAAAATGCCGAAAAAGGTTGTTGGTAGGCACAGTAATTCAGTTTTAAAAACGAAAATATATATGATTTCATGAACAAGTCAGCATCAAGTTGCTGAGCATTTTTTCAGATTTTTTTTTTTTTTTTTTTTTTTTTTTTTATTTTATTAATTTAAAATCTACAATCTGTATAATATTTACAATAAGCAGAATTGATAATTGATATAATACTATATACATACATAAAAAAAAATAACATGAATCACATGATGAGGGAAATCATCCAGCGATGGTACCCTCTAATAATTTATTTTTTTTTTTGTTTTTTATTAATTAATTTAATAGATTTTAAGATAGAATTAATTTTTCAGATTTATCGAATTATTTACAAGAATATAAATGACGTTTGATATTTTTGTAGATTTGTCGTTTTTCAATGGTAAACAATTAATCAAAAAATTATAATATAAAAAATATGCTCCAACTGACGTTATGTATTTATTCAGTTTCACGTTTTTAAAATAGAACCGCGGAATGTGCCTCGATTTTTGTCAGGCGTTTAAGTCTTTTCGGCGAAAATGGCAATGGCAATGGGGTCGAGGGTGATCTACAACAAAATAAGCTTACCATCGGTCATCACTTCGTAATTCACATACGCGTACCCCAAAGATACGCCTGTATTCCTTTCCCGGCATACTCGAATCGACGATATTTTTCCCATCGGAGAGAACTTGTCAAACAACACGTCTGCCGTGATGGTCGGATGCAAATCTCCCACGTATAAAGACGCCATCGTATTTTTATATTCGGTGACAATATGGATTCGAGAACAAAATAGTCGGTAGACAATGTCGAAAACGAAATAAATTCAACGAGATCAAAAAATACAAACGATATTACAATATTATTTTTGTCGATATTAAAAATGCAATTAAACGCAGTATGATCAACTATGTTTATATTATACTGCGCATTTGTTTCTGTGGTAATTGATTTATTGAAACAATAACACAAATTATTGTGTGGCCGGATTATTATTAATATAAAAAAAAATAATACCTATTGATGTAATATCCTTGTAAACAATGTTTTATCGGTCTGGAAATACGTACACACTTTAGGAGTTACAAGCGTATTAGCAAAGAGGATTGGCATTGCAAAATGCTTTTTAATACTATCATTGATGTACTACGCTTTTTTTCATGTAGCAGGACACTGACTATACGCAAAATGAGCACACGTGTATGTTTAAAATATTTTTACATCTCAAATTTAATATATCGTAAGAAAAATTTTAACTTTTTACTACCAGTTCTGCGATAGCAAACATCCGATGCACACGCTCATCGTGTTCGCTCCGTTCTCAATGTGTTTGTTTGTACCAATATTAATAAAAAAAAAAAAACTCCGGTAATAATTCCAACATGATTCGATTATAATTACAATGAAAAAAAAAAATTGTATCGTTAAAATTAAAACAATTTAAATTGCAAATAAAATCACAACTACCAGTCCTGCAAATGGTAAATGAATGATTCAGAAACACAAATAAAAGGCAACTTTCAATCTCCTCTAATCTTATCTCACCTCAGGCCCAGCAATCAAGGGTACATAGAAAAATTATTTTCGTCTTCAAATCGATTTGAAGTTCATTCTCAAAACTCAAATCTAGAAAAAAATTATAATGTGGGTTCGGACGTTAATCTGTACACAAATACTAATCATAATGTTGAGCTAATAGATTCAAAAACAATTAAAATCCCTCCTCCAACTAATTTGCGTGGTGTTGAAGACATTCCGAGCGTTGTAAAAGACTAATTAAAATAATTGGCGTCGAAAACTTTGTCTGCATGTCATTCACAGACCGTTTAAAAATCCAAACCACCGGATGCCTACAGGTCACTTATCTACTTTTTAAAGTTTGAGAAGGCAGAATACCATACTCATTAGCTACAACAAGATAAGTCTCTATCCATTTGGCTAACCATTCGATACATTTAGATTTTAGGATGAAATATCTAAAAGAGGAAGCAAGGCTTCACTACAAGTGTTTTCAAAGTAGACTACCCAATCACCTCAACGCGCTAATAAAAAACCTAGCATTCACTACAATTTCCGGTAATCCCGTTAGACGTAAACGCAACTTGTATCGCTACCTACTAGATGCATGAAATCTAGCTTCTACATATCATAAGTATTTAAATTCGGTCGTGCCATCATTGGGTGGCTTCTTTTATCAAACTATTTATATTATAAAATAAATAAAATACTAAAATAATTTTTAAATAAATAACCCGCATGAGAGATGTGTTCGTAGCTTAATAGATTATTACTTGGGCAATAAATAGGTACATATTTTGTACCTATTAATTTTGAAAACCATTTTTACATACGTATAAACAAAATATAAGACATTATTCATACTTTAACGTCAAAAGAAACATTGTAATATATTGGGAACCCCTAAGAAAAATTTAAATTTTCTAAAGCCGGCTGTAATGATCGTGGGATGATAAATTATTTCTTAATTTACAATGTACATTCATAAACAATTCCGCACACAATCTCTTGTAATTTCACATATAATATAATGTACAAATATAGCTACCCTACAAACCTTACTTTTCCAGATATAAAATATTAACAAAATATTAAAAAATTGAGGTAAACCACAAATGTAGTATTAAAAGAGACGTAACAATCGTATTCTGCACAACGTACACTGTCCCTAGGCACCAAATTCGAATTGTGACGCCAAGTAATATACAATTATGTTTTAATTTATTTTACAAATATATTATATATAAATTTAAAATTATTTTCCATAAAATAAACACGCATAGAATACTATTAGATTGATTAATTTATCCTGCCATAATGTGTCTGATCTACGATATAAAAAAGAATAATACTGTAATAAGTAAATTACTAACCAATGCCCCCCCTCCCAACGATAACATTAAAAATATTACATAAAATTTTATATGTATGGTTTCATCAAATCTACAGTATTATTAAGATTAGAACATTATTATGTCGTGTCGGCAACATCGAATTCAAACTCTTGGCGCCATTTCTATGGTTTGTCCAACAAATATTACATCTAACCTAAATAATAATCATAATACATATCCCCGTATGTATATTTTCGAGCACACAGCTACCGTGGCAACGTGCAAACAGCTATCCATGTATACTGTGTTGGCGATTCGACCATTATTATTCTAGTTTTAGTCGTTTTCAAACGTTTACCGTTTTCCAACTGTTAGTATCATTATTGTTCGAATAACTCTAGAATCTCGACCAGTCCGATCGTCTGGATTTATTAACGCACATTTAACGTTTCCGGTCTACTCTTGCTTTACGATGGATGCCAGTTTAAACGACTTGACCGAGCGAAATAGTTCAGCTTCCCGCGGTGGAAGACAATGCGGTGCCGGCCAAAGTTCGAATTTTCAGCCGGACAGATCCCCTGGCCGTTGCGGAGGACCTATGCGCAGAGATAGGACTGCGGCGAGACGTTCGAATGGTTACAATCCCTATTCTAAGGTGAGAAACATTTTGAACGTTTTTTCTAGCTTAACGAATACCAATTTTCGAATAATTGTCCATAATTTACAATAAAATATAGAATATTTTACCGTATTGTTGCATCACGATTAAACAAACTCAATTATTACACCCTAGCCGTAAGTTTGATAGTTTATTAAGTAAAATAATCGTTAAAATATATAGGGTAAATTAATTTTTTTTTTTTTTAACTATAATAATAACGGATGGGAGGTAATCAATAATTATACCCAATTGAGAAAAATAATTTAACGGATAAATCGACTAATGTCTAGAGATAAAATTATAAGTAGGTATTAAAACAAAAAAAAAAATTTTCAATTAAATAATCGTAATTTGTTATACACTCAAGTTAATAAATATTCTACGAATTACACTGTTGCCCATAATTATTATTTTTCATTAGGTCGCCGTGAATGTCTCATCGACTCATGATATGTATGAAGGACCCGATCAAGAACAAGAAATCGATGAATGTCCTTCAATTACCAAAATTTATAAAATTTCCATATCAAATTTGGACTACGGAGTTACGTCTAGAAATATACAGGTTTGATTTAAATTGTAACGAACAAAACGATTCTTGTCTTATAACATCATTTAAAACTTTCGCTTAGTTTTCGAAACGATCTATCTTAAAATTATGCTACCAGAAATAAACTAATTTAGTTCTATAAAAATATAACAAAACATTTCAATAGCGTAAGACAGTGGGTTGTAGCATCCAAAACGCGCCGATTCTCGTTCATCACTGCATGATTATTGGCTCGATAAATTAAGTATAACGGTCAATTTCTTAGTGACCCGAAGTACCCGTGTGAATATTTCTTAATTATTTATGATTGTTCTGGAGTTGTGAGAATGATTTTTTGTTATTACATAATTATAATACTTGTATGGTCTTAATATTTTGGAAAATATGTGTTGTTTTTATAAATACATTTTTACAGATATTACTTTGTGATTTTTGGCCGTTGAAAATAGCGCATGTTGTTTATGACAGTGCTGGTCAATCAATGGGAAGAGCTGAGGTGGGGTTTTACAATAAAATCGATGCGTTAAAAGCAGTTAGTCTGTATAATAACGTATCTCTTGCTGGTATTTATTTTATACAGATATTTTCTGTAATGTATATTTGTTTAATTTATTTATTGTTTAATTTAGGGCGTCGAATGAAGATTAAACTAGTTTTAGACTTTCCTACCATTTCCAACCTAGCGACACGTCTCAGGAGACCATCACCAATGCCCTTCCGTGGTAATCGTGGTAGCGGTGGCGGTACGTACTCATATTTTAATGGATTTTTTTTTTATCGATAACTGTAATAAATGCCGTCTCAAAATTGCCTATATAGAATTTGGGGAAAACCGAGACTATACCAGGGGCTATATCAGTGAGAACTTCGGTAGAAGAGGTGCTGGAGAAGGGAGTAGCATCAAACAAAAAATATCAAAAAAAGATGAATTAGATGCACAACTTGATGGAATCATGATAAACAATTATAAGTAATGTGTACAAATGACATAACGTAACAATGTCTTTTCTTATATTTATTTTACATAGACTATATAAATCTCGAGAAATACGAGACCATGGACGATATTAAATTGCCCTACAGTCAGTTTTTGGCCAACAAACACAGCCCGCTGGCCGTGACCGCGTGTAATTGTGCACAAGGATATTGCCAATCACTGCTTATATCAGCTCGAAACATACCGGAAGGTAATTTACTAATTATTCTTAAGCCTTCATTTACTAGATAAGTCGCAAAATATACTAAATATACCAATTTTGGCGTTTGAAATTTTAGGTTTCCAACTAATGGCCGCACAACAATATCCGACTTATTATAAATTCTGTCCCAGTGACGTTAAGCAGATGACCTGCTGCAGTTGAAAAAAAAAATTAGGTAGAATTAATGTTAGACCCATTTAATATATAAACGCGTTTTGTTCAGGTAAGCGATAGGTTAGTCATATTGGTCATATTAGCATTTTGTACTTAACATAATTGTCAAAAGAGGGATATTTGTAGTTGTGTAGTTTTGTAGTCTTCGGTTACACGTATAGAGTTTTGTAGATCATGTTAATCGAACTGTCTAAACATGTAGATTGTTTCGTTAGTTTTCGATTTGGCAAAGCAATTCTTTGCATTTGTGTAATTTCGTGTAATCGTCGAATCCAGCATATTTGTAGTCTAGGATTTTAGATCATGTAGTTACAGAACTGTTTCTGATAGATAGTGCGTTTCTTTAGTAGTTAGTTTTTAAGGACTTTAGTTTTAACGTCTAGGGTGTCAATACAATGCAGTGCATAGGTCGTCAATACCCGTGTTAAATTGTGGCCTTGCGGTCATGTATTCTGTTAACACAATCTATAAAAATATTTATATCCGATTTCTTCAACAACACATATGGATCTAATCACTCGTGAATATTAATAATTAATTTACAAAGGTTAGCCTAGATTGAGTTAGGTGTTCGTGTTGCTGAAGATCGTTGTGAATGTTCTGAATCTAAATGCACAATTAAAGTGCGTATTCCGGTCCGGCCATGCTGAAGGATGTGCGAAGTCCACGTCAACCAGCCATGCTCTGTCGATAATCCATGGATGATCAAAGAAAATAATGGCCTTTTTACATTCAAATCTAGTTATATACCTAAAGTTTGGTTTGTATCGATATTTGTAGGGCGTTTTCCGGGACGTGATCAGAAATTCAACTGGAATATTATTGAATATAGACAACTGTGACTAGCTCAACATGTCCGGACATCGCTTATAACTTATAAAAATCGATTTTGATGTATCTGTTGCTGTGCTTCAAGCCTATGATGTTTACGCACGAGTAAAAAAAGAAGAAAAATTTTGAATGTTATACGATTATTACAATTTTTGTTTTCATGATACGCTTTTATTTTATTTAATAAAAAGCCTGAAGTATAAGTTTTGTTTTTATTATTAAATTCTAATATTGGATGAATGTGTATATTATAGAAATTAGGCGAATAAAAAAAAAAAAAAAAAATGAAATTTTTGTTAATCGTCGTATATTATAGTGTTGTTAATAGTGACTAGACAGCAGACTTTCGTCAAATACTTCTTCAGAATTGTATATTCAAAATATCCTGAAAACTACATAGCAAGATGTATTCGGTATATAATCTAAAACTGTCAGATTACGTTCAGAAGACTTGAAGAAACTAAATATCTTATGACAATAGTTAATATAATTATGTATTATATTTTGCATAATATATCATAATTGTTCAAATAATAATAGTTATTGTACAAAGATAAATGATGAGAAATCAATATAAAAATCAATTTTATAATTACTATGTAGTTATTTGTAACTATTATATATGTAAATACTATATAATGATGCCAAAAAAAAGTGTTATGTATTAAGGGAATAAAGTATTAAATTCTTTCTAAACAAAATATTGTTAAATTATTGTTATAATAAATGAACATACGGTATTTTGAATACTTTCATAACGGTTGTTATTTTTTATATTTTCAACAAATATTCTCTTTTCGGAAATTGCATTTCAATCATAAATTACTTTTGATATAAAAATATATTATAAAATTAAATTTTTTTTTGATTCTGAGATTTTATTTTTGTTTTGTTTTGTTACTATGTCATATATTTTAATATAATTGCTTTTTTTTCTGTGATCGTGAGTAGACTCTATTAGGCACAATATTTTAAAAGTATACGACAAACGCGTATCTGATCAAAGAACGTTTCTATGCGGAGTTCTTTAAAACTGCTAAGGTTAATCGATTATTTTTGTGTATGATATCCCCTGTCGTCGATGAGTTGTATTGACCATAAATATATAATTGCAGTATTATCGTCATGTTTTTTTTTTTTTTTTTTTATACATTTCAAACAAACTGCTTTGGTATAGGTGGATACGATATAGCCCATTAAATATAAATATTATGTCGGAAATAATTTACAAAAAGTTAGATTTGTTATAGATGAATGATCACCTTTATGAATTCACTTTTATGTCCCTGATTGTCTCTTTTGCGCTTCTCCTCAACCTCCCTTGATTACTATTTTGCATGTTTCCAGAAATGTGCAAATATCACTTGAATAGCTTTGTGAAATTAGAATTTTTTTTTTTTTTAAATTGTTTTTCTTATAAGTATCTGCATGAATTACTTTTTTTGCGAATTTGTGATAGTACAATATATTTTTTTCAAACCCCTAAATTCAATATTTCAGTGTTTAAAATAATATTTTACACACAAATTTGTATACAAAATTATTTCGAACCAATTGTGTAAAAAGTTGTTCGTATAAATTTCGTAGTCAATTTTTCTAGCTTTATAATGATGTATATTAGTTTTGGTTTTATTTAATAATGGAGCCCATAGGCTACCACAGATTCTGCAGTGCGTTTATGCGGCGCAACATTTTATTAGTAGGTATATTTCTATGTACGTGTTGTATCATTTGAACTGCATTCAGCTCTGTAACACGGTGATGAATATTTATTAAATGGTCCTTTTTTTGATCATCAAGTCCCGTTATCCCGACAAACATCAACCGGGGCGCATTTTATACCATTTCTGTATGATTAGTAATATTCTAATTAAATCAATAAATTAGGTGTCCAAAAAATAATCAATTTCATAGGTTATACTAACTGGTTGGATTCTAATGTTTCGTATCCATTGCTTGCGTTGTAGCCTTAGGATGTTCCATTGCCACTTGAGGAATGTCATAGGTTATACAATAATAATCGTCATTTGTCATATTACATACCATGATGACACTGTACACTACTTTCAAAATGGCTCTGTAATTAAATTTAAAACTTGTAGTTTTTCCCGGTAAAATGTTATACAAAAAAAAAAAATTTCGCATAAGATACGAGTTTTAGATCATTTATAAACAAAAAAATAATACAATTTTGATAGCTTAAGGGCAATTTTTTCAATTATCCTTTCCGAGCGGTTGTTAATATTGTAATATGTTAGGTACCTCCGGGACAAATATTAATTTTCTAAACCAGGCCGTAAGTGTTGTGTGATGATAAATTATTTATTTTCTTACAATATACATACATAGAAAAAACAACACACAAACTAATGTTAATACGCATATAATATAATGCACAAATATAACTAGTAAGGTACCTTACTATTTAAGACATCAATTATTTACTATTTTAAAAAAAAAAATAAACAATTGAAATTTTTACAAAACCATTTTTTAGATTCAGATACCTTATCGTGAGTATAGCTTTTACGACACTTCTTATCGCCTTTGAGGTGCCCACAGAGGTAAACCAGAAATGTTAGTATTAAGAATGACGCGAGAAGCTGTTTTTTTGCAACGTTTGCGATATAGAACCGAATCGATTCCATCTTTAATGATCTTTTGGTTATTTGATACACACAAAATAATAAGATTATCGCAAAATGTTTCTTTTCGTCAGTTAATAAACGAAAAAAACAATATTCGTAATGGTTGACGGTAAACTACAGTAGTAGGTAACAAATTGCACGAACAAACCAGTTAAATATGTTGCTTGGTGATTAAACAAATTCAAATGTTCCTACCATACGATTAATAAATATACGATTAACACGGATAGTATTTTGTCTAGATTAATTTTTTACTATTATAATAAGTTCCTTTTTTAAATTTATGGTATTGTAAAGTACCGCGTACGGTTACTATTTTGTTGTAAACGAAGAATTATATGTCCGTTCAGAAATAATATATTTTTAACATAATTTTCCATAAAAAAAAAAATTCACCTAAACACGCGTTAGCTACCAACAGGGAAATATTCACATCAGTATCAGTCACTCTTTTAACCCCCTATTTCTCCCCCGAAATATCAATATGCAAAATTAACTTTTTTATATTCCATTTGCGCACTTTTATGAAACGTTTATGTTATTTATAAATTAAAATATATAATATTACACATTTTTTTATTTTTTGGTTTATTTAGAAATTCCTTTCAAAGTAATTCGGTATCCAATTGGTGTTTACCTGAATTAAATTTACTCGAAGAAAATTTATTAGCTTACTTCGACTAGATTCGTTAATAAATCATTATTCGCACGCCTGAAACAAACCACAAAACTGTAAAAAATGTTATTTAAACTAGATTCGTTTATCGAAAATTAAAATGTAAAAAATACCGAATTTTTGAAATCATTTAGAATTAAATATTAATAAAACTACATCCCGTAGTAAATTAATTTCCCGGATCGCTAATTTGTAAGTAGTAAAGTAGTTCAAGTTTAAATCATTTATTTAATAAGAATGCCCCACAGTATGAGCATGATAGTAGCATTGAGTATGATAAAATATGGATAAATTACAAAAAACGTGTATAAAAACTGAAATTTCGTTTAAAAAAAAAAAACATTACTCAAAATATTATCTTTATTTGTTTTTTTGTTTTTTTTTTTTTTTTTATAAATTTAAATTGATTTTTAAATTATTGACAATTATGTGCAAAAACCTCCGATCTTTACCGCGCTTATCGGATTATTACGTTTATAATAATATTATAGTAATTTGGTTTCTCTTTTTGTTCATTCTCTCGTATTATACGCCAATGTTATTGTGCACAGTCGTGGCGATTTGTCAACCTGGTCTGGAAATTTCCATTATTATATAGACAGATGGATAGATAACTATCGCGTCGATTTAACGTAATTATATTTAAGTATTATGCGCGCGGTCTATATAATTTTCTAAAAACCCGTCGCGAAACCGTATATTATACATACATATTAATATTAATTGCATATATACATTTAAAAAAGGTTTTTTTTTTTTTTTTTTTTAATTTAAAGTTATGTTTATGGTAAGGTTTTACCCTGGGTACGATAATTTTCCCAAATGCACCTACAATTAATGCAATTGTCACCTGCTCAGTGGCAGATTCGAGCGGGGCCACAGGGCTATAGCCCTCACTCAATTAGGCCATATTTCTCTATACGTAATTCTAATATTCTACAAATGTTTTTATGGTTTTTCTTAATTCGCCACCACTTGAACAACCCCTGAATTCTCTACTGAACAACCTATAATTCGGGAACAAAGAAGGAAAAAACAACAACATTTTCGGGATAATCAAATTGTGTAAGTTTTTTAGTTTTCAATAAGGTTTAGACCAGAAATTACTTATCAAATTACTTATTGATCACCTGATGACCGAACGTTTTTCGCTGAGGTATTTGCGGTATTCCTGAAACTTGAATTTTTTTCATCCTCTCTATAATGGAAAACTTTATATTACGGAAACATTTGTTGGTCCAAAGTTTTTCCGTTAAAATAAGCACTGAAAAACCGTAAAACAAGCATGGAAATCTAAACAAATATGGCATTTAAAATATTTTTTAATTAATAATTATTATTCAAGTAGGTATTAGTATTTCATTAAAAATTAAAAACTAAAAATTTTACTTTAAATTTTGAAGAAATTTGTATTATTTCTTGAAATAAATATCTTCCATGGCTATTTATACCTTCACGAAAATTATAACGAACCACGAGTTGTAGATAACAATTATATATAATTGCATTAATATTATTTTTCAATTAGATGCTTCTCATAATTTCATTGACCCATTAAATTTTGTATAGTTTTTGTTTAAAATTTGAAATTTGTCATAATATGCAATAAAAAGCACAAAAACTGAAAAACAAGTACTTGTACTGCAAAGTCCATGAAATATACAAGAACAAAATACATTTATATTTCAGATTTGATATCATGGTAACCAAAAATGAATTTATTTCGCACACCGCTATATTTTACAATAAATAAAAAAAGTATTCAGATGCTATAACTCCCGAACCCTGTATATCATGGGTTTTCAACTTTTTGAGGTCTATGGCCCCTTTTATACTATTGTATGACGTCACCGGGGTGGGGGACGGGCTCACCACTACAAGATTGAAGTATGATTTTATAGGATGTATATTTATATACACGTCTTGATTTAAATTGGTTATTTAATCATTAAATAACGAATATTTCATTAAATTTAAAACAGAGTGAATATTATCAAACGAATATTATTTAGAAGAATATATCGAATATCATGATTAACGAGTGTAAACAGTTTTTATCATTAGCTGAAGCATGCAAATAGATATACGAGTACCTATACTGGTTCGTTTCAGAATTAAGCAAAGCGATTAGCACTTGTAATCCAAAGCGAACGCCGCACCCGATTAGTTTCGAAATTGTTCGAACAGAAGTTTGAGTTATTTTCCAAACTTGTAATATTTTTGTATGAAAATTTGAACTCAGATATTTCAACAAGTCTTTCTAATCACGACCGAGACAGAGAAACTAAAGCAATCTGTTCATCGATCCAAGGCACTTGAGTTCGGAAGCAGATAGACCAGAGCCTTTATCCGTTGAACACCGTTACATTCAATAGAAACACCGATATCCGTAAATCGAGAATTTTTAGACCTTAACAGTTCACCACACACTATACAGTACACAAAGAAAAAATAATACGTTATATCAAAAATTAAATTAAATTAATAATTTAAGAACGGAAACAAATAAACGAATTTAAACGTTTATAATACGAATTTAATGCGTTTCCACTCATTATGTTCTGACCACTGTTTTATTTTATTTTACATCTAATCTAAATCTAAATAAGCAGATTAAAAAAATAATATGATGGTCGAAAAAAATCGATAAACAATTATAAACGATAAATAAAGTAAATTATTAAAACTATATGTTATTTTATGTCTAAAAAAAAAAAAAAATCTATATTAATTTTCACAAGTACGAACAAACGGCATGCAGGCTCTCGATCTAGCGGAAGCGTAGAGAAAAAAAACGTATATTTGACCACCGAGTGTACACCGGTAGATAGCAGCCGTGCATTGTTCAATTTTATCAACGAAATAATATTTACAAAATTATTGTATTGGATAGACGTTTTGTCGGATTACCATATTTATATTCAGCTATATAAAGGCTTCTTTTAATAGAAAATGCGTATCAAAACATACCGAATAGATTCTTCTTTTAGAACATAGTGAATGGAATGCCGAATCTATAATCAGTTGTCGTCATTAATTTGGCGAAATAATTCATGTTGTTACTATAAGTCTATTAGAGCCCGAGTACTGTTGGGAATATGAATAGATATATTTTCCATATAGCCCGTTAGAAAGTCAGAGACGACGAGTGCCGCTGTGGCTTCCTCCAGCGGCGTAAAATATTTGCGGGAGGGGTAGGGATTGTGGTTACATTTGATATTCTCACTCGTCGTAGGATATTATTTTTATTGGTCATACTAAATAAATAGCAAAAAGATATACCGACGACATTCCGGGAGGGGTTACAACTCTTTGCCCCCTCGATATGCTACTGGCTTTCTCTAAATCTATTAACGTGCCCTCCTCGTGTTCGCCAACGGCGAGGCGCCAGTATAATATTGCGATTACTAATACGAGTATATTACTCATTAATAATTACTTATAATGGGATATTTAAACGTTACACGTATTAAACGCGTATTATTATAATCGTCCGCTCGTTCCGAGAATGCATTTCTTTCTTTATTTATAGATTTTCATTTTAAACTTTGAAACGGCACGAAACGTCCCCGATAAATAAAAAAATATTATATTTTCGTCTTCCGCGTCGTATATCGATTTCATCGCGTGCCAAACGGATTATGACGATTAAATTGAATAATAATAATAATTATTATTATTATTATTATTGGTATAGGCACTACGTCCCCTCCGGTGGTCGATATTCGACCAGAAAACCAATAATGCAAGTTGTTCGTACAATAAAAAAACCAGGTATATCACCCGGCTTAACGGCAACGCGTGTGCGAAATTTTTTTTTGTTCAACTCTACTCGACAATACCTTTCCAAATGACGTATCTTCTATTGTTCCCCCTACTATATATATTATATGTGTTATTTGCGCGGAGTTAATATAATATAATAAATAAAATATGCTATCAAAGACAGAAAAAAAAAAAAAAAAGAATCCAAATCCAAACCAAACAATTCCAATAGGAAACATTACGTTACGGGACGACAAACAATAAATATTATTCTTTCATACCGGTCGGTGTGTCCGTGAAGGTTTTTAGCTGTGGGCACTACTCGAAAATAAACGATTGAACCATATGTAATACGACTGATAGCTTTTAATAGCTAATAACAAAATCGCCGAAACTGTAATAAACGTGTGTGCTGTTACTCACGGGGCACTCGTGTTTTTTTTTTCTTTTTTTTTTTCCGACACTGTAAACAATAATTCATTTCGAACAGGTGTATGTGCGCGATTTTTAAAACGACGTCTCCCGTTGATAGCTTTTCGTAGAACCCGTCCAATCGCATTTATTATACCAAACTGTAATAATCCCGTGCGCGCGCGCCCGGCCGCAACAATACAATATTGTAATATTTTTCGGAGGGGAATAGTAATAATAATAATAATAATAATATAATTTAGGTACGCGCCAAGACAGCGACATTGCGGTAGAAAAGAGACCATTCTTAATTTTCGCCTTTGTAGTCGGACGACCTCGGAAATTACTTCGCGAATGAACGTCGTGACAAAGTCCCACACGACACTTGAGTAAAATGTGTACGCGTTTTACTATGATCTGTGCTTTATTATTATTATTATTTCTTTTTATTTGCATCTGTAAACGACTTTTCAACCAGAAATCTTACTCCGGTCGTGTAACGTCGAGATTGCTCACGAGCGGGCCACTGTCGCGGTGGGAATTCGGGAACGAGGGGAATTATTCAATTGACGTCTGTACGCAACGATAAATCATTCATTGCTAACGTAAAACGACTGTGAGCATAGTCCGGTTAAAGTTGACAATGTTCTTAATTTGTTACAATACGAAAATTTCAATTGTCCGCGGGATTTTCGTCATAAATTTTCAAGTATTTTTATGGAGCCAAAAAATGTTTTATCCGCATAAATAGGAAAATGGCAGGTACGCAAAATTTTTTTTTATCAAAATTTTATACGATGTAAAGAAAAATATTGTCGTTTTTTTTCTCATTGTCCAGGAAAATCAAAATATTACCTTTTTTATGCACAATCTGGATAAACTGTTAAAGTTGATGATTGGAGGTCAACAGATACAGGGCGTAAAAGTCAAAAAAAAAAAAGCACAAGTCATTGAAAAACCAATAATACATTTTTCGCTACGCTTGTCTCTCACCTAACTCTAGGTTTCTCCGAGTCGAAAATGAGTCATCGGCAAGAATATAATCAAAACGTTTGATTCTTGTACAAAAAACAAAAAAAAAATCACTTAGTATAATATCTAGTTGTACCTATATATATTGAAATTATGATTTATACAAGAATAAATTGCCGTTTGTTATCTAGAATTTGCTAAATTTTTTTGCAATTCGGATTTACTCATCTTCGGGAAACAATTGACGTTTCCCCATGGTCTGTTTTATGTTAACCGGTACCAATCTGACCAATCTAAACGCTATTGTTTCCTAAAAAATGTTGATATCTTTGTTGTGCTCGTACGTTATTCCAATGGGTACAGACGGACATACGTCGTATGGCCACTTGTCTTTTTCTATGCAATGTTTGGTGGGCGCCCAGCTCTCTCTCTCTCTCTCTGTGTCCGCAATCGGTTGCCGAAACGGATGCAAATAATATCGATGCGCGTTATACTAATACGAATAGGTAAATGCATATTAGGCGTATACATGTACGGCAAGAGTAATAAAATAAATGGCCGAATATCACGGGAAAACAAATAATAATAATAATCCTGCGGAATGGCGCATAACGTGACTTGTAGCTCGATCGCAATCGATACGGATTTCGATCAACGGTACAATTGTAGTGGCGATCGCGACTATAAAAAAAAAAAAAACTACATCGTTGCGGGATGGGGCGGGGGTGTGGAAAGCGCAGATCGTCGGTAATATTTCACGGTGAAACGTACGCGGCGCGAGGGGAAACGCCACCGCTACGGCGTGTATATATTATAAAATACGTTGAGGAAGACGTTGTAGGAACCAAAAAAATAAAAAATAAAAAAAACGAAAATTTACAAATGTGGCCGAGATAATAGACGGGTGTAAATAATATACGTACGCGTACGCACAAAGGGAAATTAATAACGCGCCGCGGCTATGTAATTTATTAATAATACCGGTGGGTATATAACGCGGTGAATAAAATCGAGCGCCCGTCGTATACGTATAGGAGGTGAGTACGTGCGCGCGCGCGCGTAATATTATTATTATTATTTTTATTTTTTATTATATAGGAAGGCGCACCACTGGCTATGTAATTACTATTACTGTTTAAAGGCTTTTAAATGAAGATTAATTATATCGCTCGGACCGGGCAAAATGGAGTTTAGCTTCCTTTCGACACAGTTTCCTTAGTGGGGAAATTTTTAATTGAAAGCCCCGCCACTGTGACGCACGCACGCGCGCACACACACACACACACACAAGCACGCACGCACGGCGCGCGTATTTATTTTTATTACGTATGCGCATGCGCGCGGGTGTATTGTTTTACGTTATTTATCGTGTTTTTTCTTCTTCTTCTAATTTTTAATTTTTATATTATTATTTATTTTTTTCCCGTTTTTTCGTAACGCGCGCATAACAAATATGTATAATAACGATTCGCGGCAATAATCGTTTTGCATTGTCGTGGCCCGTCGCTCGTATCGCGTAATCGTTCGTAATCGATTGCCGGCCACCTCGTACGTTTAAAATAATAATTACGCCGCGTCGTTGGATTTTTACATTTTTACATAGTTTTTTTTTTTTTTTTTATTTTGTTCGCGTTACGACCGTCGTGGCGGTAATTTCGGTTAGATCGGTCTCTCTCTGCGCGCGTATAGAGACGGCAATCGGCTGTAATAGTAGACTAATAGTGGAGTACAAACTACGGGCGGGCGCGTTTAACGCGAACGTGTTTTTACCGTGTATTTATAAACGCAATTGAGTTTTTATTTTTTTTTTTATCTATTCTTATTCCGTCTTATTTTGTTTTTGGTTTTTTTTTTTTTTTTTCTACGATCCTTGTCCTGGTCTTTGGCCAGTTAGTGACGTTTGAACGTCATACGAAACGAACGACACACGCGTTTTTGTTGTACGCGACCGGCACTTCTCCGCGGTATCGATTCGCCTACGTTAACGCACGCCCAAGTTTTGTATTTTTCAAAATCGAATCAGTGGCGTAATATAAAAATTTAGTCTCTCCTCCCCTCCCCCCTCCCCGAAATAATAAACTCAATTCTTCAATTTTTTTATATACCACATGGGCGCCCCGAATTATCGTGGGTTTGCGAAACCTCGGTTACGCCACTTAATATATATATATATGGGCGTCCATGGGTTGAAATTTCACCTAAAGGGGGAAAATCGTTTGATTGTAGTAAATATTACGGTATATCAATGTAGTAGTTTAGTCGGCAGATTTCTTATACATGACCAGGAAAATATAAAAATAAAATTAAGTCCTATTTGTACTTTTAAGTCCTACTTATTTATTAATATAAGTTTAAGTTTTTTTTTTGGCTTAGTATAGACTGTTCAAGTCCTTCGCCGAAACCACCGTTCCTCTCTATCTTACACTATCTGTAACTAACTCCTCGCCGTTCAGAACTCTTAGCATGATAAAGTCTTTATGTACTCTATTCACCCATCGTTGTTTAAGACGGCCTAGCGATCTTTTGCTTTTTGATATTCATTTTGTAAATTGGCCGATTGTCCGCTCTCGACCACGTCATACACGCCCTGCCACATCTATCCTTTTGCTTTTCATCATAGCTATTATGTGCGAATCCTCTAACATACAAATTACTACATCATTATTATTTCTTTGTTCGTATTCTCCCGTATTTAGGTTTCTTCTGGGACCAAAGATTTGTCGTAACATCTTTCGACCTTTTTTAAGGTAAAATTGATTAATATTTAAATTCGTATTATTTCTTCAGAGGGCAAGGGCAGTCCGGAAACCGAAAGCAATGCCCATCGTCGGGCCCCCATGAAAGGACTCTCATGTGACATGCGACCACTACATATTTGTGTTATATCTGGCAAACAATAAAGTTAGGTTTTTACTTTGTATCCCATCAATATAATGGTCGTCTTATACATACTCTATAGACATTAATAAAGTATTTTGCAGTGATATTAAAGTAAAACATCATATGGTGTACAGGGGAAGGAGAGGCGACCATCGTTCTCCCTAAGTGATGCGTCCGGTTTAAGGATAGGAAGGACAATATAAAATTAAAATAAAAACTACTTTTCCCGATATAAATTAAGTAGGTTGGGTTAGGTTAGGACTTACCTTCTAACCCGTAATTCTAGTTACGCCACTGATTATTGTGCGGTGTTTGATGTTGAAAAGGACAAGAGGATGTATAACAAGGAGGTGTGAGAAATAACAATGTTAACCATATGTAACGAATTGTATTCCGTAGGGCAGGGACTTGAAAATGAATACTGCGGAATCAGAGTAGATATAAAATGGAGACGTTTAAAAGTCCATGAGGGTTACACAGTAATTGTCGGTTGGACGGAACTATAGAAGAATGAATTAAAGAATTAAAGAAGGTTATAATAGGAAATATTGATTGGGAAGGATGTATTAGAGATATATTGGCAGATGATGCTGTGTTGACCCATTCAGAGATATATTGTGGCCCGGTCAAAACCACGTCAGTGGCCCCTTTATACATTTTATTTCAGCATATTATTAAATGTACATATTCTTTACAATAACTTCTATGTACATTTATCGTTTGTTGCGTTTAAGTGTTACCTAATTATTATAATATCGTCTCGAATAATATTTGTTTATTGATTAAAAATTAAAATATATAATTTTATTAGACTGACGAATTTTTTTAAAATTATTTTCTTTACTAATATTTTATCAATTTGTACGAAATAATGAACAATTAAAATTAATATATTGTGATACGGACCTATTAAGTTATTCATACCGTTATAAAACTATTATACGTGAACACTGTGGTAAATGAAAATAAATGTAATTTTTTCACCCAATGTATTTATCTTGGTTTTTGCGGGCCGTCGAAATAAATAGCACATCATTTTCTAATGCACAATGAACAACAATACTTTATAATGTAACTAGGGTCATTATTTTTATTTATATTTATTTTTTTTTTATTTTTTTTTTTGTTCGCTTCGAATTATAGCATCCGAACAGTATAAAACGATTATTATTTCCCCGCAGTTATACACACCACATAAATTATTGACGTTTTTTATTATTATTTTTTTTTTTTTCAATTTAACATGATACGACCGTACAGTAGTCGGATAGGCAGGAAGGTAGTGCAACGTAAGTAGTAGAGGAAATACCCGTTTTCTCCGCGAACCACAAAATTGGTGTCGTTTGTGTTCTTTGACCTATAGAAATAGGAAAAAATTTCCATTATTTGAAAGCGCAGAGCGCAAATCAACTGTGTAAAAATATATATAATGTGTTTATATATACCTGTATAATATTTTTTTTTATTATTATTATTATTATTATTATTATTATTACTACGTTTTTTTTTTTTTCACCGCGGATAGCTTCGTGCGGCCAGTAGTCGTATCGCTTATAAACACCGTGGCAAATTAACGCGAGCGCAGGAAAATAATAATAATAAAAAAAAAAAAATACAATAATAAATACTTTTGTAGTATTGTGTTTTTTTTTTTTTTTTTTTGTATTATTTTTTATATACATTTATTTTTTTTTTTTTGCTATCGTTGATCTGTCCTCCGCCTATACAAATTGTTTTATTTTACACTACTCTGTATATATATTTTTTTTTCTGTCTCTCTCCCTCCCTTTCGGTTGGCGGCGGCGGGCCAACCCGTCAGTACCAGCTCTTCGCACGGTTTCGAGTTTTGACGCACGATCCGCGCTTTAGATTTCCGATTGTAATTGGCTCGTGCTGACTGAGCATTTTATACATATTATCATTATAAACCCACCTACCACGGACGACGGGCCGCAACAACAATCATATTATTGTCAATATATAATAATATAGAGGAGTTTGGTACGCGACTATTATTATTATTATTATTCACTCACCTAACCCATTATGTACGCGTTGTATTACTGTTATTATTATTATTATTATTATTATTATTATTATTATCATTATTATTATCACTGCCCATTGGGGGAATCCGTGGAAGAATACATAATACTCTATCGTAAACGTTCGTGATTCGCGTCGAAAATCGTGCGTGCCCGAATTATTATCGGCGTGCGCGCGGTACGCCGTATTATAGGTATAATATTATTATTATTATTATTATTATTATTACTATTATTGTTATTATTGTCATTATATTATTATTCTACATAATGTACGTATTATATTTTATTCGAAATAATATTAGCTCGCGTACGTATACGTATTTGATGTTTTCGGATTTTTTTTTTTTTTTCTCCATTCTTTATAATAATATTATACGAGACGGATTCGACGGTAGAAATTTATCGTTCGCACACGTGTAGCGCGCACGTTGATTATAATATTACGGGTGACTTAAAAATTATGCTGGACAGCATAACGCATAACGGCTACACGTATTTCATCTAGATAAAAGATAAGATATTCTCAAAGATAACAAAAAAAAAAAAAAAACGACCGTTTAGCTATTAGGTTTGTAACGGTTTTCACTAAATATTAAACCCGATATAACTAGAGAAATATCATTTTTTTTTTTTTGTTTTTTTTTTACGTCTTTGTATTACGGGCGCTAAGGTGCGACCGCAACCCGGGCCCTGACTCAATAATTATAATAAAGACAAATTAAACTCACGACAATAATTATGTAGATAAATTGTACCTTTTAAATATTTAACTATTTATTTTTTACTATATTGACGTTGTCGTACGTCGATTATAAGCAATTTAGATTTCCAAAAACAACGAAAGGGACCCTCAAAATTATTTGCATCTCGGGCCTTGTTGTCTCAGTCCGCCACTGCCCATAGCTATTATTTCTAGGCCGACACCGAATGTCGAGTTCAATTTATCAAATCAATGTCATTTTTGCGGTATAGGCTCTAAAAAAAAAAAAAATCACATAATCAACGCCCTTTTAATGATTTTGCACACTTTAAAACCGATTACATTCTTTGCGCGGCGAACAAAGATAAATGTTACCTTTATCGCCAACATGCGGAAATATTTCTATTATATGCGTTTTTTTTTTTTTTTTTTCACAAATCGGTCTAATTGTCGATACGTATACCATCTGCGATGGTGTTATTTATTGTCGACAGGGGCGTTCCTTTTAAAGGAATACGTCGGGTCGATCGCCATTCCCTTTATAGTTTTTCGGCGTATATATTGTATTTATAAACGGAGCCATCATTTTTTGGCCATTAAACACATTTGACAAATTAAATACACACACACACACACACACACATATATATAAAGGTAGTAATTTAAGAGATGCACGATTGAATAGACACAAACCATGATAGGTATATAAATATTGAGCGGTGATCAATTTTCCAGTTCAATGCCCCGGGAAAACTGTAGAAAAATCACGAAAAGAAATAAAACGTAAAAACCGATAGTTAACCGATGCGGCCATCTTTTTGTGACGTAGAAAAACAGCGTATATTTTTCAAGCCAGTTCAGTAGGTATAGTGTCAGTGCAAACTGCAAAGTTTAATTTTTCCGCTTTTCAAAGAGTTTCTATAAAACATCATTGATAGTGTTGGTCCACGCCGATTCCCAACCCTGATTGTTGTTATATTAGGGTAAAGCTCCTGCGTGCCCGCCCCTCTGAAAATTCCCTGGTGTTTTTCCTCGTCTGCTCGTATACTCGCACATATATAGGTAAGGACGTCACTAAATGAGCATAGACACGGGGGGTGGATATGGGGGATGATTCCCCTCCACGACATTCTTGTATTATTAATTTATTATTAATATAAAAAATAATAAATTAAAATTTCCTTTATTATTAACCCGACGGATATAAGAAAAAATGATTATCTTTTGTTATCAATTTGATACGATAACATGATCCGGAACGTTATTTTATAATTCAATACACTAATAAGAACGGGAATGTCACGAGGCTACATTGCCAACCGATAGCCATCGTCCTTATCAGTTTGTCGGAAAACTCACTAGTCACTATCACAGACCTTATACTAAAAACACTAGTTGGTAGTACATGGTTTACGGTCACTATACGGCCGGCCTAGGAAGGAAACTAGATATTATTAATAAAATACAATTTTAAAAATAATTTTTTATGTACTAAAATCAGGTTCCGGGTGCGGGGGCACTACCCAGCGGCTTATCTTAGAAATAGTGAATATGTATCCCCCCCTTCCAATAAAAATTCGGGATCATATCCATATACCCATGTTTTATCACCCGTAATAATTGATTTTATAAGACTTGAGTTACCATTAGAATCCCGATTTTTCAGTCCCAAACACACTTGAATGCGATATTTCATTTGTTCCTCGGTAAACAATTTTTTGCACACATTTTGCGGACACTCTTATCATACCCAATTCAACTGATAAAATCGAATGACAAGTAGCAATTGACATGCCGACTTCTCCGACGGTCATTTTTAATTTTGTTCCGAATCATTTGTTTTTGATGTTGATGGATGCCCAGGACGGTGGTCATCTTCAATGGATATTCGATCTTCTTCAAAATGTTTGAACCAATCAAAAGTCACACAACGGCTTAGTGAAACATCCCCGAAAGCTAATTTAATAAATTAATCAAAAGTTTCCTTTTCACCGATTTTGAAACAAAATGTAATGCCCGCCCGTTATTCCGTTAATATTATCCATCGTGAAATCCTCGCGACTTTATACAAAAACGACAAACTTTGAACGCGCACTGCCAGTGACTGCGATCGGAGATGACGATTTTCATTACATACCGAAATAACGGGCACTGTCTCAAGTTTATTTCGGTCTAACAACATAACCGACGACATTAAAATGTTTTACTGTAATGTTTTTTTTGTCCGGGTGTTTATTGAACACACCTCGTATACGTATTGGGTACCTAGGGTGGACCTGTAGACGGGCTCGTATGGATAATGGATTACGATGGGCGCGATATTAATCAAACCCGTAGTAGTATTATTATAACATCTCGCGTACGCTCTGGGGGCAGACTGATCAATCATCGTTCGGTCGTACGCGACGCCGCCGTCAACGGGGTGGTCCTACCTATAATAACAAATTATTACGTATAATAATATGTAATAATTTATATTATATTATTAACATATACTGCACACGGTTTCCGGACGCGCGCATCTACAATATTATTATATAATACACGGCCGGGTCGCATTGTGTGTTCGAGGCGGTAGTAAAATAAATGGCCTTTCTTATGGGTACGTTCTCGTCGCCGCGTGTCCTCCAGCTGCGCGGTATAATTAATATTGTAACCGTAACTATAGGGACGAGAAGTTATGGAAATCGCATATTTTTGTCTACGTCTTCTATTCGCGCGGCTAGGTGAGGCTAAATGCGATGGGCGGGGAACACGTTCCATAACCTAGCGAGTTCGTATTTGGGTTATTTTAAACAATTTTTTTTGTTACACATTTTGGTAATTTCTTTGTTAAAATCTTGCATATTTACGTGCGATAAACCCACTTTACACGTGGCATATATTCAATGCGTTAAAAAAAAAAAAAAACAAAATCGTATATATTTTTCTTATACAATAATTTATCCCAAAAAATTAATTTTAGATTAGTCCGCCGTGGTATATACTCTCGTGTTCGTTTTGATTAGTGTTTAATTGATTTAAAAGGCCAAGTGTAAAGAAATATTACGTTACAGAACTCGGTGAAAATGTTTTGACAGACAACGATCGTAGATAATCATTTTATTTTTATGCATATTTTCGATTTTTTTTTTTTGCGCATATTCGCATGTATATTTTGCCAGTTTTAATTTCTCATCCCTAGCCATTACTGAATATTTTAGTTATATGAGTTGGTTTGAAAAAAAAAAAAAATTGAAAATCTCGCACCGATTGGTATCGAAACACTGTTTATGTTTTTCGGATATTATTATATTTATGTATTCGCATCTTCGTCGAAAGTGCCCTGACCGATATCCAAGGTTCCGTTCTCCGGAGGATGTTCTCGCGGTCGTGCGACCGTGAACATAGTGCAGATAAAAGTATTCAATATATAAATAATATTATACACATTTAAAAGAAAAAATTCCAACAAAAAAAAAATCCACTTTATTTGTAATACGACCGAATATGTTTCTTAACAACTACAATTAAATTCAAGTTTTTTAAAACGTATACCATTATACCGCGTCAAGGTGAGCGAATAAGTCTAACATCCGGTCTATATAATATCTAACTCGCATTTTATTTTATTTTTTTCTAATCTAATTATGTTATTTAAACGTTTTAATAATATAATATGGATAGGTACCTACAATATAAGTCCTACGAAACGGAGAAAGTCTCGTACAGTCTAAACTATAACTATATTATTAATACAATTAAAGAGAAACAATATACGCCATATTAAAAATCGTAATTCTTAAATTATTCGTTTTGAAAGAAAAATTTAAAAAAAGAAAAATTCCAAGTGGACATGCATTCCGTTTAAAAATCTAGTGCGATACATAACTAAATGGAGATGACAAATAGGACTACCAGCGATTTAAAATATCATTAGAATGATCCATTTGTTGTTTAAAAAAAAAAAAAAATATTTAATACAACTCCTCGTGTTTATTTCAATTGACCAGTTTTATCGAACGGACAAATGAACGTCGAACATTTAAATAATACAAATTTGTAATTGATTTGTTCACGGGAGGCGTAATTATTATTTTTTTTTTTTTTATCATTAGGGTGGCGTGAACGCATAACGTTCCAGTCAAACGATTTTTTACTCGGTTTATCGACATCAACAATTCGCGTATTGTATTCTGGTTTTTTTTCTTTTTTTTTTTTTCCCGTTTTGGAACTTTGTCAACGGTTATGAAACCGTCGAGCGACCACACACACCGCGGACCCGGACAAGCGTCGGGCACCGCGAGTATATTTATGTATATACCCGAGTATATAATGTGTATAAAAAAAAAAATAAAAAAAAAAAAGAAAAGAATATATATATAAAAAAACAGTGACAATAAATACGAGCGGAGCTCACTTTTATTGGACTACCGTCGGTAGTCGTCGACGCGTGTGGTAACCGGCACCGCGGTAATAACCACCGCGCGCGGAGCATAATCTACGGAGCATGAGGAGACCCCGGGATTCACGTCGCGGCGGTCTCCGGACCCGCGGGATCGGACGGACCGCCGAATTGTAATTACGAAACGAATCGCCCTGGTCGCCGTCTCCGAATAATATTATCAAGACTTATATAATAAGAGCGCCGTGTACGGGGGGGAGTACTAACGATATAAATGTACTGTACGAACGCCGTTACCCGTCCGCGTTCGGGAAGACGTCGGCCGGCGATGATTATTGACAAATCGCCGGGGCGTGCGCTAGCTCGCTCGCTCGTCCGGTCCGGTCGTCGGCGTTCGCGTTGGGAGGCCCGCGAGCCCGTGGGTCTCCGGGGGGGGGGGGGCCATCAATCCGAATACGCGAGAGACCGTACGCCGCCGTATTATATTTATTAACACCTTTAATAAACGCAACAGGTGCTATACACGAGACGGACACGAGTTCCTATTGTCTTTGCTCGTTATTATTATTATATATTATTATTATTATTATTATTATATATTGCTTTCGGCTTCTTGTACGGTAGTGCCGCGGCGGCAATGCCGAGACGTCTCTCTCTCTCTCTCTCTGTCTTTCTGTCTCTTGAAAAATGTCATTATTATCGTCGTTATGCTGTTATTACTATCGTTATTATTATCGTTATTGTTATTACCCCGTCGTGTAGGTGTACGCGTAGCGGTTTTACCGCGTTATACGGCGCGCTATTAGCGTCGGCCGTTTAAAATCTCTCCGTCCGTCCGCCCGCCCGCCCGGCAATGTCCGCTCGCAGCCGCGCGGTCCCCCGGGGGGAGGTAACAGTCCGCGGTGCCCCGGCAAACCGCATATTAAATATTTATTATTATTATCTGTGACTGTGACGGGCAAAGGACATGACTGCGACTTACTCGTATACTATAAACGTACATACAAATGTAATACAATATAATATAATATAATATTGTTCGGTCTCCGCTCGCCCGTCCAATTTAAAAAGGCCGATAATATTTGTTGCGTGCCCGTCGAACGGGCAGTAGTAATGATGTGTGATCGAAACCGAACTCGGTTTATTTTTACACGGTATGAATCGAAAACGTTGTACAATTTATTGCGATCGTAGCCACCGAACCCGGGATCGTTTCGGTTAGCTTTATAAGCGGTTCGGAATGACGCGACGGGTTGGCCGACGACGACGACGACGACGACGACGTCCCTCTCTGGACTCGCCACTGGCTTGCCCGGCCGATTGACCGGAACCGAATCGGACCCGCCCTCCTGGGTCTCGTCCGGGGCTCTTATGCCGTCGGTTTCGCCTAGTCCGCCGGCGGCGGTGGCCGTGGTGTTTTGCTCTTGTCGCGTCCTTGTTGCGCGGCCCTTGACACAATCGAATGCGACGTCCGCTCGCCGTTCGTGCCCTGTTCGCTAATTACACGTGCGATCCATACACGTGCCGAGTTCTTGTTCTAAACGACTCTCGGCCTCGCCTTCACTTGACATTCGTGTACCGAATTACGCACACGCCCGCCTATCCTACGACGCGCAGAACGCCCTCGTTTACAAGTCCAGCATTGCTTATTACCGCCCAACTGTACGTGAGGTCGGGACAGAGTCCGTGACACCGTTGTTACTATTGTCATCGTTAAGGTTAGGGGATGCTTATTCCTTTTTTTGTTTTCATATTTTTTCTTTTTGTCGCGCACATAGCGGACCGAGTTTAAATTCGTTTCGTACAACACAGAATCGGATGCATTGAATTTTATCTTGCATATTTTCGCATATTTAGGGATTTTTACGAATAAATGCATATAAAAACAACCTGTAAATAAATGCATATTTTGATGGCAAAAATCAATAAGTATACCGGTAATAGTAAACTGGTATTTTTAAATAATATATAAACCATTTGTAATATAAAAGCCATTGTTAATTTCAAATATAACAATTTTATTGACATGTATATGTCTTATGGCTGGGGGTCATTCTGTTAATTTGTCCGACACCGAGAAGGTTACCATGAATAAAAAAAAATAATAAATAAATAATTCCTGTCTTTGAAACTTGTTTATTTTTTACACGTGTTAAAAAAGTTACCTACAGTTTAATCCTCGTCTCCTCGTATCTAATACCAAATTGACATCGACATTCTTATGTCAACTATATTCAGTAGAAACAAGACATATACATGTACCGATGTATCTGTATGTAGTGTAGATACTCTTAGTTTTTTTTTTCCTACATATACGTTTATTAATTGTTTTTTCGATTGATATTCGTGATTGGAGTGATGATGTCGATCGGGACACAGTGACTATAATAAAATCTTTAGTTACTGTACGGTGTGCCACGGGTAGACTGCAGTGTGTATTATTTTAGTATTAAAACGTGTTTTATTCTCACTGAAAATACCCAGTGTGAAAAAATGCTGTAAACGACTACATAAATTTTTTTTAAAGTTCGAGGAGGATGTATTTTCAACAGATGATTTAGTGCTATTGTATAACGTATGTGGAGTAAAAATTGCATCTGATAAAAAATTTACTTTACAACAACATTATTGCAAGTGTAAAACATTTAAAGGCGTTACAACGCAAGGAGACCTCGAGATAAAGCTACAGCACAAATATTTATCTCTGACACAAAAAAAAAAAAAATTGTTTATTCATATTTAGAGTATATTTTTAGTTAATAATGCAATTTTTAAATGTCGTATATGATATTTTTTTTTTTTTTTAATGGGCATATTTTGATATTTATCGTGCATATTTGCATGGATTTTTTTAATACTTAAGGTTATAAACATCCTAACCTTAGTTATTATCACCGGTACTTATTACGATATTTTATTATTAATATACAGGAACGCGCGTGCAATTTACACGACCCAGCCACTGTGTTTGGCATATCGGCTTTGGGCCGTAAAAAGGGTGGCCACCTTTGAAGAATGACAGACTCCGAGAAAAGCCGGTCAGCAAAAAAAAAATTAATAATAAAATGTCTTCAGCAAAATACACGCTTTTGTATAGCTTAGTTTATGATTATGAGATGAAAAGGTCGGTAATGAAACGCAAGAAAGTTTAATATAATCGTATATTTTTTTTATTAAATAATATAAAATATGTTTTTTTTAAATTTAAATTTTAAATCATACGTACACATTTTTGATTTTCTCGACGTTTTTTGAAAAAAATTAAAAAAAATCTATCGACTTTGAATAATCAAAATATTCACTTTTAAATGTATTCACCGCAATCGGTTGCGTGTCCTATTCATATTACGAGTGTTTATAGTACGATTGTGAGATAAACGTATAAATGTCTACGATAAAACAATCTATCACTACTACGAAATTAGTTATTTGAAATACTTAAAATTGTAAGATTTTAGAATAATCATAATAAATATTTTGGCATTTTTGACATCGAAAAACTAAAACCAACGTTGCGCAGAATGGAGAGGTCTCCATTTTTTAACGGTGAACATACGATTTCTTAATTAGGTCTATAGGACGGGTAGTTTTCTCCTTGTGCAAAACAGATTAAAACAGTTCCCGCTCATGGAACAAAGTGGGTCAGCTTTTATATATAAAAAAAAAAAAAAATGTATTGTAATTTGTAATATTCGTCCCATAGTCGACTGTTTTCACAAAAAATCCATTCGAGATTTTCAATACAATAATCGATTATCTTTTGGCTTGCAATAAATTATAAGGTATTTATGAATAATAAATGTGTTATGTGTGAGCGTTTTATATCTACTTAAGTATGCTCAGTAGAGTATATAAATTATTGTCCATGATTTATGAGTTATAACTTAGTATTATAATGAGTAGCGACTGTTTAAGTGTATAACTTTCATATTAATTATAATTAATACGACGCGTAACACGTAATGTGTTTTTAAATGGCAATCGAGTTTGCATTTGAAAAAAAAAAAAGAAGAAAAAAAACATTTATATCAATTATTTTATTTATATATTGTAAAGTTAAAACACTGGCAAGGTGTGAAACATGACTTAATGGTTCGTATATAATGTTAAACAGTATAAAATAACGTATACCAGCTATTAAAAACCCACTCATTTAACTAGGGACCCGCCTAATAATATTACGAGTATTTCTATATTATATATATGCAAATACACGTATATAGTAAAAACACCGAATAGATATCTACGACATTTACTATTCGTTATTGGCAGTGAAATATTTTTCTCGTCATATTTAAGTAATGTACTAATGATACATACACGATATACACGGGGGAAAAAAATAGTTAGGTTAGGTTAAAATAGTGTTCACATTCAAACGGTTTGTACGCCACTAAATTTAGCGTTACTATATTATGTGCAATTCTCTTTGCCCGGCTCTTCTGCAGCAAAAAATTAATAGGTTTTTTTTTTTTGTTGAAAGTTTACGTTATAAATATACAATATTTAATGATAGTTCGGCTATATTTATGTTTTTTTTTTTTAAAACTGATATACAATTATATATCTCCTAACAATTATGCACGGTTCAAAAAACGATTACATTTTAATTGAAATTCGAAATTCGAATAAAAAAAAAAACAGACTCAATTATATAATTATTTTTATCGACTGCAATCAATTTAACCGTTTATGTTAGGTAAGGTTAACCAATATTTGAAAATCAACTGCACAAAGTTGAGTTTATAGAATTTAAAACTAAACTAGTCGAGTTAAATAATTAACTTTTTGTTAAAATATCGAAAAAAATTAAACTTTTCGACTATAACTATATTTGGCTACATTCAGCAATATTAAGACGTCGTATTATTATAACGTATACCTCCGCCATTGTTAGTCGATCGGTTTTTTTAAATTTTTTTTTTTTAATTTGTTTATATACTGCTGAATGTGTATAATATTATTATATTGTGCTTAAGTAATTGTTACAGGGAATATTCAGGGCCCTATTGACGCAAGGACATTATGGGTATATGTCCAGGGCCCATGTGGATCAGGGGCCCACTTATTAGATTTAATTATTCTTTTAATTTTAATTAATCCTTAAATTAGAAGAACACCAAAAGAATTATAAACAGTCCAAAGTCTAGGGCTAAGACGAATCGGATGTCTTGAGAATCTTATTTCCCTATCTAATTCTATAGACTTCCCTGCTCTCCTATCTGTTATAAACTCTAAAGTTCCGCAACATTTTATCTATGTCCTTTCTCATATTCCCTAATTTGGAAATAATTACATATACAAAAGAACCGACGAGAAGATTAATGTTTTTCGCCAACTGTGATCGCCACCTTTCTTGTTTAATTATTATTATTTTTTTTAAATTATTTATAATTTTGTACATTAATTAATATTGTTATTACAATTACTATTATTGCTTGTATTTAAAATTAACTAATTACTTTGTCTTAACCGTCCGTTAATTGTTAATAAATTAAATGACATCACTGCAAGCATTAGTTTCGAGAAAGTTATTGATGGATGCGTTTGCAGAAAAAAAAAAAAAAAAAAAATGATATAAACTGTGAAGATTTTGTAATCCCCGCATAATTGATATATTATTTAATTCGTTATTCAGTATTGACTTGTTATTGTTGTTTACTAATTATTGTAATTTAATTTACAATTCATAATAATAGACCGATTATTTATTCTATTGTCCCGGGCCACGAAAATATTAAACCAGGCTCTGTGTATGCTAATAACAACCTAATCCCATCTATGTGTGATTTATTTTGTATTTATCCATATAAATTCCGGGTACAAAACCAATAGAGTTCTCGGAAAACAAATACATAAAAAGACAATCCGTAAAAAAAAAAACCCATACGTACCGCGAATTCATTTCGAACAATAATTTGTTTTAAAAAAAAAAAAAAAAAAAAAAAAAAGCAATACGGTATACCCATCTCATATAAAAGTCCGACAAATTAATTTCAACAAAATAACATATATAACTCGAGGAGATAACGTCTTTGTTTTACTGCCGACGTGCATCGTGTCGTATATATTTCCAATAGACGTGTTGCCTATATGATAATTTTAAATTGTAATTCCGGTACAGGTGTCGTTATATTTTCAATATTGGTATTATATCTATACGTGCGCTACGTAGAATTGACACGTCACAAGTAAATATATAATTCAGACGTACAGGTGTTCATGTTTACTCGGTATTTATGCAGATTTATCTAAAATAGCTAAATAAAACAAAAACCCAGTGTTGAATATGTATAGCGTTTTTAAAAAACATCATACATATATTGTATATTTTTATGTATTTAAAAAAAAAAAAATAGCAATTATCTATTAAAACCATTAGACAATAGGGGTTCGAATGATTTTATTTGGGGGGTCGGCGCGTACCAAAATACTCATACGTTTTAGACCAATAAGACTAATGGGAAATTAGACATACTTTTCACGATGTCCGATTTATTTTTTTATGATATGTATTCGTTTGTGGACCAATTTTCTAGGTTTCTTATCAAGTCGATTTTCAATTTTCGATTTTGAAGGCCTCCAAAATGATGAATATTATTTTTGGAGATTTCCGTAATAATACCGAATGACCGAATTTGTATTTATATTAAGCGCACTTAATTTTGAATCGGAAACCGACTTTCTAACAAACCTAGATAATTTGTAAATAATTCCATAAAAATTAAAATCAAACATTGGGACGCAAGTCAAATTTATCACCGATTATTGATCTAAAACATTTGAAAATAAAATTTTATATTTCGCGACTGTTTCCGGTGTTTCGACTTACTGACATGTGAATGCGCGTGCGAATATTCTTCAGTGATAAACCGATAAGGAAACTGTTTATAAACATCTAGACCAAAATAAAAAAAATATCAAAATAATGAACAGGCTGTAGTTAAGAACAACTATTTGGTGACAATAAAAAATTATATTATTATTTATTACCGCCCGAATTTTATGTTATAGATCAGCGGTTCCCAAACTTTTTTGATTCACGCCACTCTAAAATTAAAAAATAAATAATTGCGCCTCCCGTGAATAAACTAATTACACATTTGCATTATTTAAATATTCAACATTTTAATTTTTACGACAAAATAAATCAACCAAAAATATTATTTAATTTTAACGCAAACAAAGTACTTGTTTTCCGTTTAATAATTCTTTAAAATTAGGTTAGAAATATTGTTGTAGCCACACATATATTTATTTTTCAATATTAATTATAGACCGTTATTTTGATTTTAATACGGCAACTGTAGAAAATCCTGCTTCGCGTTGATACGATATCACAAATGGCAGTAATACACGCAAAGCTTAGTTGGCCACCTCAAGATCGTCTTTAATGTTGTTGCAAAATCCTAATAGTGAAAATGAAGAAAATTAAATTTCGTAATAAAGAATTAGATGAAATCTTGATTCCTCTGTAGTTGTGAAATTTTGATAATGACTTTTCAGTAAACGGATCCTCAATCCAATTGTATTGTTTGAGTTCTCCTGGAAAATAGGACCACCAGTTGATCAGACACTATTGTGAACTCGTTGGTACTTCAAGACCATTAAGAAAATGTTTTAAAAGCGAAAAACAAGTGGTTTTATCATTTTCTTCTGTCAGTTTCTATTGTTAGAAGTCGATTTTCTAAAATATAATCAACCACATTATCATATGATTGCAGTATATGAGTTTCTTTACCCTGTAAACATGTGTTGAGCATATTTTCGAAAATGTCACATATATACGGTAATTTGATTACAAAATCACTATCGATAAACAATGTTGGAATAATTATGACATTCACTCAAATAAGTGTAAAGTTCTTGTCCAAGTTCTAGCACTCGTATTAGTGTGTTACCATTTGATAGCCATATAAAATTACATTGAAATTGTCTATTTGAATGTAAGTAAAACCAAAGTCTAAGTAACTCGTCATGGTGTTTTCTGAACTTGCGTTTATTTTCTTCGTCACTGTTGTTTTCATTTGAACGTATGTATGCGATATTGAGTAATATTTCCGTTTTAAATAAGATGAAATATAAAAATACACGTTAATAATGCACGCGCCTCACGTACCGCTGTTTCACGGCTATATTCAGGACGGTATAGTTGTATACGCATATCAATAGAATTTTCAGTTTTTTTTTTTTTTTTTTTAAATTTTATTTTGTTATCTATATGATTTTTGACATCCCAACAGCTAGCCAGGACGGGACGTGGGGCGCTGGCCGAACGTACGTGATTCCCGGCCGATTTTGATTTTCTCCTCGGACTATGGCTCGCCCCGGACGTGTATTTCGATACGGACACAATTATAATATTACAACGGACACAAGAAATACTGCAGTGTAACTATCGTCTTGTCACGTCCAAGTATATTTTTATTCGTCATACCGTTCGCTCAAATATTTTGTTTATTATTAACATATATACACACACACACACACACACACACACATATTTTAAATCGAATTTCTCTTATGATTTCTATAATCGTCGGCAATACTTTACAGCCCGCCGTACGATCATCGACAGATTTAACGCGTTTACGCGCGCGTTGAAATTATTAAACCGTTCCCGCTGCAAACGTAATATACTTCCAACATTAAATCGAATATTTTTCACCGCTTCAACTCCACCAGGAACAATATATTCCCACTAATTATACGTATATAATGGTAGACTACCATCTCGGTACACCTAGGTGTATATAATCGTTGACGTACCGAGAATATAATATGACCACTGCAGCTTATTCGTATATTCTACAGCCACGTGCACAGATCCGTACAAAACAATTATATATATATATACGGGTAATCCCAGTGTATACGAGAGATATGACGCGTGTTCGTATAAAATATGAATTTAAAGAAATAATGATCATATATATTTTCTTTTTACAACGATTTACGATAATTATACGATAGCGGGAGAATAAAAAAAAAAAAAAAAAAAAAACTAAAATAATAATATAATCGCGGTCGAGTGACGGTGAAGTCATGTCGGCGTGCGTATTTCGCCAGTTATAATAACTTTTTCTTTATTTTTTTTTTTTGAAACCTAATATTATCGGTAACCCGACCTAAACCAACCTTTTGATAATCGAATGTCTTTTATATAAATATATAAAATTTAAGCGTACAACGGGTTTGCGTGCAATGCCGCTCTAAAACTACACAACCGATTTTGATAAGATTACGGTCATGTGTGTGTGTGTGATTTGGTCCAACTTAAAATGTAGGATAGTTTTTATCTCGATAAGTGACTGTCAATTTGTTTTATTGAAAATTTAAAGATTTTTTATAGGAAAAGTGTTGAGGATATATACACAAATCAATAATTAATACGTTACTAGGTAAACTATCGTTGCTTTGTTACCAAAAAACATATTTTTTTTTTTCCATTAGATATTGTTACATATAATTATACGAATATAAATTCGTTTATTCTATAGGTATAAAAGCCAAATACCACTCACTCGCTCACTGATCAACGACCAGACCAATCCGCTGAACCTAGAGACTCGACATTTTGGCGGTATATATCGTATAGTACAGGTGCCTTATAGCCTAAGAGTGACAAACGATAAACGATCGTTTTGCGTATTAATTTTCATTTTTAGTAAAGTGCCGCGAAGAAAATCTAACCGCATAAAAATCACGATGGGACTGATAAAGTTGTGCGATGGGTAGGGGTTAAATCCATGGGTAATTCAAATTTTTCTCGAGCAACGCCGTGCGGGACAGCTAGTAATATATAAAAAGAAAAGTCTTGACTTACAAGAACGTCCATACCCTTGGATCCGGAAAGCTGACATTTTGCACAGATGTTCCCTTTACGACGTAGACGAGGAACAAGATATGATTTTTTTTTTTTTTGAAATTACCACGTGATAGGGAATTTGTATTTTCACTATAAAGTCGCCTTTTTTCCGTAATTATAATTAGTAGATACTTTGAATTTGGCATACAAATATGTTAACTACAATCAATAATAAATATTTTATGGGTTTTTCGAAATTAAGGATAAATTAGGATAAAAAGCGTTGCTTTAAAGGTATAACTAGGACTGATTGACTGACTGACTGATTTATTAACGCACCGCCTAAACCGCTGGTATTAGAAACTTTAAATGTTGACAGTGGGTATCTTTTATACCCTGTAGGCATGCACTAAGGATGTATTTTATGAAAATTCTGTTTCCACAGGAGTAACGTAGGGGATGAGAGTTTATATGGAAAACCGTAATTTTTTAAGTTAATTTCGTAAAATGTTTAAATGGTCGGTAATGATATTTTTCTCCGGTGCACGGAAAAACATTGAATATATATATATATGTTAAATTGTGGGATTGCTGTTCCATATTTATGATTCAAAGTTAGACGGAGGGCGATCGAGGAAACAGGGGAACTGGGTAACGGTAAAAGGACGGGGTGGAGGGAGTGTACGATTAGAAATTAAGCAACACGTGTTTCGGGATTTTAGAAAAATCAAAAGAAGGCATTATACAAGTGTACATGGACGAAGTCGTGGGTAACGATGGTTAGTGTAATATATATATATACAGGGTGCGGCGGAGCCGACTGACGAGTTTAACGAGGCCATTAGTCTAAGATAAGATAAGCACAGGTTTATATTAGTGATCTATTTTGAGTTACAGAGTTTTGTCGTTTTCAGTCGTAATCATGGTCTGGACAGGAGGTTTGGTCTTATCTGCGAGTATTTTGAAAATAAATATTCTGCGATTACTACACAAAGGGCTCATCGTCTACATCTTGGCATTCCACGCAACGAATCCGTCCATTATGTTAACACTATTGAATTTTGGATTCGACAATTGGAAAAGACTGGAAGTACCCTAATTGAACGTGGCCACGGAACACCTAGAACGGTAAGAATCACCGAAAAAAACGTGCAGTTGGTTATAGAGGCTCGATTGAGCGGTCACCAAGACGCTCTGCCCGGAAGCACGCGGTTACTTTGGGAATGTCGTGATGTTGAAAATGCTTATCTGCAGCACAGGTTGGAGTAAATGGCTGAAGAACATGAGTTGGGAAACGTATGCTTTTAACAATACGTGGCTAGAGCGCACACAGCTCGAATTTCGCTTGCTATTTTTCGACAAACGTTCCCTGGGCGGTTGGTCTCTATGAATGATGACGTAGGCTGGCCGTCACGCTCCCCCGATTTATGTATGTGCGATTTGATTTCCTCTGGGAGTTCCTTAAGGATAAGGTTTTCAAACATCGCTCGCATACCATATGAGACCTGAAAAAGAGAATCGCTGAAGTAATCGCGGCCATACCGATCGAAACCGATCATACCGAAACTTCGGAGATCGCCTACAGAAATGTATTGTCCCCGACGGCCGCCATCTTGAAGATATTATTATTACAAAACATAATTACAAAAAATGTGATATCTTAATCATTTTAACAAAACAAACTGTTTTTCTCGGAGTTTTAAATGTTAGTTATTTATAGTTTCTCAAAACTCATTAATCGGCTCCACCGCACCCTGTATACATATATACATATGCATGTATGGCGTTGTTGGCGAAAATCAGATTTAAAAAAATAAATCAATTATAGATACATACGAGTATATATATATAAATTTAAAAAAAAAAAATGTATTGTCCGGGACAAACACGACGCGTAGGCGGTATAATATAATAGATATCTATCACAGTTTTACATTTTTAATTACATCGCACACAGATTGCAATCGATCGCGGTTAGGATATATATATATATTCTATCTATATACCGTCTAATACGATTTAAATGTTCCGGAACGAAAGTTAATTAACCGCGTTTAACAGTTGCGGTATAGGTTGGTATTATATATATATATATATTTATTATATACTTGTTCGATCTTATTGGAAATAGTATGGTCGCGTGATTTTTTATAGATAAAAAAAAAAAAAAAAATCGTTTTTACTGTTTTTAACCCTGTTTCAATCGCGGTCAATCACCTGCGGGTCGGACGGGTCAACACCGGCGCCCGATTTACAAATTTCGAGACCGGGGATTTTGATTTTCGAGACGCCGCCCGTGTACATTTGAAGAAAAAAAAAACATATATATATATTTTATTTCAATAACTTTATTGTAACTCGTAAGAACGTGGATTTTTGTCTACGTTCCTTTGCAAATTTATCGAAAACATGTCGTAAGAGTGTGCGTCCGACTTATGCTGAGTCAAATACGGTCTCAAACGATTTTCAATGCGTTTGAATGCTGATAATAAGAACGTTCGCTACTACAATTTGTACAAGGCGTGGTTAAATATATTTGTAAAACAGTTTCAACGCTGGGAAATGTATGTTTTATGTTCATCAATCTCAGGCATTTAAGTTGATATTGAGAAACACACACACACACACAGTACCTTAGTTAAACATCGACGTTTTTAACTCTTGGAACTGCAACCACTGCGTTTTAACGCTGACAAGTTATCACCTTTCAGTTATAGGTATTTTTTAAATTTTTTTTTTATAATTTTTATTTAAATCGATACAAAAATGTTATGTTCTTCAAACGATATTGGTCCTTTCCAGAAACTCTGGCGATTTCCGAGCCATTCGAAATGTTCTAGTTTTTATGCGAACAAAATGTATTTAGCCTAGCAAAAATGCTCGAAAGTCTGGCACATGGTTCGTTCGGAAGCTGTACTTGGTGGTAAAAAAAAAAAAAAAAAAAAACATTTTGAAAATATATATTAATAACAGGACTTGTATTTTTATAACACACAATATATAATACATAATTTATCAAACTACAGCAATACGATTAACATTAAGTGTTAGAAACAATAATAGTATGAGGTGCTGTGCTCTATATAATCAAAAATCGTTTATGCTCGCAGTAGAAAAGAAATAATAATAAATTTTAAAAAAAACTCATTATTTTTCCGAGCAGCACTTTATTATTATATACACTCGTATATAATATTATTTTTAACGCATCGTATTACACTATATATTTATATATTAAATATGTTTTTCGTCGGTGTATTACTGCGGGGTTAATACGTACGTACATAGAATACATTTTTTTGATTTTCATTTAAATTTCGCCCCTTATGGCCACGCACATACTCAGAGTAAATATTAAAAAAAAAAAAAAAAAAAATGGCGCCCACGAGTAAAGACGCAACTATATAGTGGAGAAAACTTCAATTTCCATTAGAAATCAAAATAAACGTTATTTATTATTATTATTTTTTTTTTTTTGTTTAAATTGAAAATTGTTTATTTTAAACCATTATAGATTATGTATAATATAATATCGTTATAAATTATAATCTATAATTCATCTACAACTTTTTCGCGTCTAAATCGAGTATTTCAATATTTTTTACCTATGCAAAGCCTAACCTAACATGCACATACGCCACGAGTTGAAATCTAACGGGTAGTTTGTCCTCTGGTCCCCGGCGGACGTCCCCGGTTTACACTATTATTTGATCGCATATTTATATATATATATAAAATTAACGATATCGCTGCGCGTAGTTACGTCATTTGTGTGCATAAATATTTGTACTTATTTCGCTCGAATAGATTATACTTCAGATTGTCACGTTTTATTTGGTGGTAAAAATCTGTCGGAAACGGGGAAACCGAACATGTCACCGCGGATCCGTGAGAGGGTACACGGACATCAGCGGCCGTAGTACGCGAAACTTTTTTTCGATATATCGAAACTTTTTCCAAACCGCATTAGTCGGCGTTTAAAGCCAGGGCTAAAAGTTAGACTGGCCGGGGACGACGACGACGACGACGACGACGAATGCCCAGCGACCGTCAAAGCGCATCGTCAATTGATATATGACCGTAAACTGAAATTTGGATATAGACTAATATAAAATTATTTTCCACGCCAAACTAAAAACTTGGACAGTGCTCGTCATTACAATATAGGAAGAAAAAAAATATACGTCTGCGGCCTCGACTTCCCCAGGACATTCTTTTAACAGACACAGAAGACTCATCATCGGTAAAATGAAGATCATTATTAATATACTAGACCTCATCGTTATTATTATATTCATATATGTAACACATTTATTATATCACTCTCACTATTAATAACTATGTCATTAATAAATTTATAATCGTGTAAATTTGTAACAAATAAAATTGTAAAATTTAAAAAGTTGTAATAGCATTAGGTGTGCTGAAACATTTTATAATAATAATAAAAAAAAAAAAATCATTGCTGCACCGCAGGATGCTCGTTCGATAAGCTACCAATAATATTATCAACATAATACGCTTAATCGACGTTTTATCGTCGTCGGGCAATAGAAATAAAAATCGCTAGACGTACCCATACGATACGTTTAAAATCAAAGTGCAACCGTGTACCCACAACAATGTATCGTCAGCAGATCGCGCGTCGCGCACACAAAACCAACGCGTTTCCTATCGGCATTTAGAGATCCCGCCCTCCGTAACTGTTTTGGTACCGATACGCACCGCGGGTGTTGTTATAATTATTATTAGGACAATATTGGATTTTTTTTTTTTTGGCGAACCCATAAATCCGGGCGGCCGAGGGAATCTCCGGGCGCGCGACGGGGGCCGGCCGGGCGTGTACAAAATGGCACCGGCGACCAACGGCGAACGGGCGGCGGGCGGGCCGCCCACCGCGAGCGGTAACCGTCGGCGGCGGCGGCGGCGGTCCCGGTACCGAACGCAAACCGGTCAGTGTCGATCGCACGCCGTCGAAACCGCCGCCGACCGTGTCGCAACTCTCCGCGAACGCGCCGAATAATATTATTTCGATGTAGGGAAAAAAAAAAAATAATAATAATCGGGCGAACCGTCAACGCGATATAACAACAGTTATACAATCAAACGTATAGTACGCGTCGATCGATTAATTTTTAATAACTAAAACGTACGCCGAAACCCCGCCGACGGCGCGCGATTTTATCGTATTTCCGTAAACGCCGGGGACCCAGGAGCCATCGTACTGTACCAGACCGAGTGCGCTGCGGCCGTTTTCTTCGGCGGGAATTCCGGTCACCGGGCCCTGGACCGGGTCGACCCGACGACCGGCATCGTTTTACCCGTCGGTAACGGTGACGACGGCCGCGGTAACCGCGCGCGATGACCGGCGGCACGGCGACGGCGACGGCCGCGACCACGTAACAACAATCCGCGCGGTATCGTATAATGGTCACGTGAGAGAATGCCGCGGCCGTGCCGAGAGACGTACGGCGACCAAAAGCCGCCGTACAGTTACATATCGCTGACGGCCATGGCCATATGGAGCGCGCCCGAAAAAATGTTACCGCTGTCCGACATTTACAAGTTCATCAGCGACCGGTTCCCGTATTACCGGAAGAACACGCAAAGGTGAGTTGGCGGCCGGTGCAGTGCTCCAAATATGCCTATAATGTAAATTAATACCTATACGACGAAATGCGAACAAGTCGCCCATAAGAAAGTGCCGCACCGAAGTGTGTTTGTGAGAGTTCTGGCGCATTAAATATTAAAATAATTAAAATATCCCTTCGGGAACTTAAAGTGTACCGAAATATAATATATATATATCATGGGTAACGTGCTGTATGACCGTTTTTAAAATTTTTTTTTTTAGTCGAGTGGGCGATTTTTGAATCGTAAATATCATAAAACTATTGAAAACAATTTAAATAATATTAATTCGTATTTCATTCTCTGAATGAAATTGTCGGTTTCGCATCGTATAACGGTGCGCTGCACTCGTTTTTATATTTTCGTATATAAAATTATTGATAAAAAAAAAAAAAAAAATAGGTCCCCAGAGCTGTGGCGAGGTGGGGGTGTCCGATAATGTACGTAATACAATGGTATTCAAAATTATATTTATCTTATATCTTATATTTATATAAAAAAAAAAAAAAAAGCGTACAGCGGGTTTGCGTGCAATGCGTTTCTAAAGCTTTTCAAAAAGATTATGCTCGTGTGTGTGATTTGGTCCATTTTACAATATAGTATAGTTTTTATTCTCGATAAGTCAATTTTTTTTAATTTTTTTAATGCAAATTTAAATATTATCTTAATAGGATTAGTGTTGAGGATATATACACAGATCGATAATTAATACGTTCCTAGGGAAACTATCGTTGCTTAGTTACCGAATAAAAAATATTATGTTTTTTTTTTTTATTTTTTCGTTATTCTATAAATATAAAAGCCAAATACCACTCGCTCCGTCTCCGAACAATCCGCCGGACTTAGAGACTTGAAATTTTGGCGGTATTTATCGTATTGGCGTAGGCGTCCAACAGCCCAAGAAGAGTGACAAAACGATTCACGATCGTTTTGCGTATTAATTTTCGTTTTTATCGAAATGCCCCGACGAAAATCTGACCGCGTAAAAACCGATAAAGTCGGTCGACGGATAAGGGGGTTATACGAAAATATCGTTTTACACCGCTCTGTCGGTTTGGTTGTCGATTTTTTTCATATTACTTTAATTGTTTTTCCTTTTTGCGAAACGCCATAAAATTAATAATTTTATCTCGGCACCGTCCCCGGCTCGGTGGTAGTCTACAATTCAAATGTTAAATCCGAATTCGAATTTTTGCACGGGCGACGCCGTTTTTTTTTTCTTTTTCTTCTTTCGTTTTCTTTTCAATTTCCAGCGATAAGAATGGGGGGGGGGGAAATCGTTTTTTTTTCTGACCCTCCCCCACAAAAAAAAAAAAAAAAAAAAATATTAAATATTATCATAATGAAATCGCGGCTACGTGCCCGCCGTAAACGGCAGAGAATACCACCATACACCGTGGTCGTATTACGCTCGTTGTATTGGTAATAACCGCGCGGTTCACGTACCGTAGCGGTAGTAATACCGCGCGTGCGCGCCCGATTATACGCGTCTATAATATTATATTATAGGCCGACAGGCGCAGCCCGGTCGCCCATCCGAGTTCTCGCGCGCTCGTGTGGAACGAATCGACTATACACCTACCGTGTCAACATCGCTTTATATACGTATAAATATATATATATATATATATTAAAATAATAATAAAACGATTGTTTCCGGGGAGTGGACGGGGGGTAGGGCTTATAGGGAGACCCATCCTTCCACCCCTTGGAAACAAAAAATAAGGAAAAAACCTTTGGAATATTATTAGACTGCCGAGTCGGGGACGATTCAATGATAAAATTAATTTTATGGCGTTTTGCGAAAAAAAAAAAAATATATAAAAAAATCGACAACCCGAACCCCGTTATATTGCCGTCTAACGTCGCCCCATCCGTTAATGTGTTAAAAACCGTAACCGAATGATTGAATCAGATTTAAGTAATTTTTTTTTAAAAGTTTCCATGGAAGGGGGCATATAGGGAAACCCATCCCCTTCCAAACTTCCACCCCCTGGAAAAAATTAGAAAAAACCTCGGAATATTAGACTGCCGAGTCGGGGACGATTCAAAGATAAAATTAATTTTATGGCGATTTGAGAAAAATATAAAATAAGAAAAAATCGACAACCCGAACCCCGTTATATTGCCGTCTAACGTCGCCCCATCCGATAATGTGTTAAAAACCGTAACCGAATGATTGAATCAGATTTAAGTAATTTTTTTTTAAAAGTTTCCATGGAAGGGGGACTTATAGGGAGACCCCTCCTTCTACCCCTTGGAAAAAAATTAGAAAAAACCTTTGGAATATTAGACTACCGAGTCGGGGACGATTCAAAAATAAAATTAATTTTATGGCGTTTAGCAAAAAAAAAAAAAAAACACCGACCAAATCCCAATTTTTGCATTGGCGTCTAACGCCGCTCCATCCGTCAACGTTTTAAAAGCCGTAACCGAATGATTGAATCATTTTTAATTTTTTTTTTAAATGACGGTGAATGTTGATCGTACGAACAATATATTATTGGTGAGCGGATTAAATATACGAATCGAATAATTCTAGCGATACGTAGGTTCAACGGGCTGTAAACAAAATGTAAAAATAATGATTTCGGTCCAACTACAACAATATCCGAATAGAAAATTTGTGACGCGGTTGCTTTATGCATAGCGCCGTTCAAATGTTTATAATTAGGGCTTGGATTTCGATGCACTTTGCATTGTTTTTCAAAGCTTACTGTGCAATGCTCGTCTTGTCACAAATTTGTTTTATGTACATTTGAATGAGAATAAGAAAGTTAATTTTGAATTTTTTAGTTTTTAGGTCATTTTCTTAATTTTTTAGGGCATTTTAGATTTTTTGGAGCATTTTTTGAGTATTTAGAAACCAAGTGTATGAATTTGAAATTTTATTTTAAGATTTTAAGATTTTTACACCAACACGGTTTTTAAATAAATATAACAGATTATAAGTAGGTACTCGTAATTCGTATTATATAATCGGACAAGGTTTGAGTAACCTCTACCCGCATTTCCTGTTAAATAATCTTAAATCGGTAAAATCGACGTCCGATGATATTATCGTTAGACGTTCAGTACGAGTTTTGTCGTCGTTAACACCGTTTTATTACTCTAGTTAATTTTTTTTTTAGGGCATTATTTAGAGTTTTTAGGTCATAAAAGCATTTTTCGGGGTATTTTAGGGCATTCAAATCCCAGCCCTATTTATAATATAATAGTAAAACCGGCAACAAATTGTTACCAATACAATACGTCGGTTGTTTTTTTTAGTATTTTTAATGTACGCGTATAATATTACAAAAGACGTACGAAATATCACGTGTAAAAACCGGGTTCGTAATCCGTCGATTTTCGTCTTTCCACTAACCGACGGTTATTGATTAATACAAATTATCCGTTTATTGTACGCATCTCGACAACTATTACGATAATCGCGGAAATTTCCATCTATCCATTTTCAAAACGAATCTATTCGCAAATAACTGCACCGGGACCGACATTTCTACATGCAGGATTTTCTACGTTTTTTACACCGTGCCTCGAGGATTTCGTAAGCACTCGTGACGTTTACGGGTCGAGTGAATCGCAAAATAATTGTTCACGATTCGTACGAATTACATAATAGAATCTTTTTTTTTTTTTTTTTTTACCGACGTTCACAAACTATTGCATTAGGCGTGTACGTTTTCAGACTAGGCGTAATAACAACAATATTTCAATAACGTTTTTTTTTTTTTTTTTTTTCTCTCGAATATTTCGTTTGCAATTATTTATTTATTTATATATATAAATAATACTATTTAACGGAGCACACAGCTATAAATTCGATAATACGTTGCGTTGAATTGCGTTGGTACGATAACGGTAGGTATACGCATGCATACCATTATAATTCTATAAAAAAAAATGAAAATTAATTAAACATTATTAGGTGTTTTTTTTTTTTTTTCTATATCTTAAAAATGTATTCGCTCAATGGCGATCGTCTGACTGACGTATAGGAAATACGTTCATTATAATAAACGAATGCAACTAATTACACTAATCATTTTGTGCAATTGTAAACGGAGGGATAATCAATTACAATATAGTAAAAATCGCGTACGTTTTATATAATAATAAACAACAATATTTTTTTTTTTTTTTTTAGAAAAAATAACCAAATAGCACCGTTACCGATTATTACGGTTGAGATTTAAATGTCCTAAAAAAATCGCAACAAACGCAAAAATGCCTTTTAATTAATTTATAATAGCGGTAAAAAAAAAAAATATAAAATAATGTATTACGAGTGTTTTTTGTTTTGTTTTTTTAAACAGTATTTTACGTCATTTGGTTGGATATATATCTTCGGACTTACATTACATTCTCAACTCCATCCTAATCGTTCATTCTGAAATAATAATTTTAAAAATACATTTTAATATTTTAGATTTTTTTTTTTTTTTTTTGCTGGCCGCTCTTCGCGGAGATTCTCACGATTGATGTTGACACACCTATAAATGCAAATTTACGTTCACTGTATTTACAAAAAATGTAAAAAATGCTGTACAACTAAGATAGCGCCGTGAAATCATCAACAAATGCCCTGAAAATGCATTTTAGGTTAAACCTGTACAAATATGCGTAATAGAAATTGCGTTAAAACAATTAGTGTCGGTCAAAACACGTTTTCAATTTACGGACGTACGTTTTGAAACACCGGGATAAAAAAAAAAAATTCAATTGCATCAAAATCCCAGCCCTACCGATGCAATGTATGTAGGCATATAGGTACCCCCAAGTGTTAATACTGCATTTCCGGTTGAATGCAAATCGTAGACTTTGGGTTGAGAAACTTTGCACTGATAGTTCCAATAGTAATAATACGGTTTTTAAATTTCTTATTTATTTTTAGGGGAGGGACCTTCCGCCACCTCCCGTAAATCCGCTACTGGCGTTATACGTCACTTCTCGCACTCGGTGCAATCGAGTAAATTTCCATAAATCGGACGATAAAAACTCGACGTTTTAGCTACACGATATTGTAAACGAATTTCAAATATCCGACTTGATATAATCGGGTCGGCTGCGGCGATGCAGCTTGGTATGATTGAATAACTTTCCAGTTCAAAACACAAATCGGATCAAGTGTAGAGTATTTCGTTAAACCGAAACTGTAGTATTATAATGAACGTATCTTATCGATATAATATATATATTTTGCATTTTAAAAAAAAATAATAATAAAAAGGAAATAGACTAAAATTAATTGTCGACATTTTATCGGGGAATGCGGGCTATTAATGTAATAAATCATTAAAAATATGTTACGCGCAAATAAACATATTGCTCGTGAATATTATCAGTTTATTAACAAATCGTTCGATACGCATTAAAATACAAATACAATTTGTAGCGATAATATATTTCGTTTTTTTCTTATCGAATCCGTTAAATATAAGAATTAAAAATTCGTGTTTTGTTGTACTATTGAAGAGAGACCGGAGTCGGTACCGAATAGATCGGCGATTGCCGACCTTTTATGAGCGTGACCATCGAATTTTCGCATTAAACTACTCGCAACCTTTGGAGAAAATTTAATAAAAAAAAAAAAATACTTGTAGATTTGGGCCACGTAAATTTTTATTACTGTCTGAATACACGTTTGTTTTTTTTTTCTTTTTCAAACTGGTGAGCGGCTTGGTCGGCTAGGTTGGCGGTAGATGACCAAGTGAGGAAATGGGTACTCGAATAGCTCTAGGAGTACTGAATATTCGGTTGTCGTTGACGCAAAAGCCGACTTATTTAACAATATACGGGAAATATATCAAATGGGGAGGTGTGTTTTTTTTTTTCGATAAATGTTTGTGGGTGTGAGTTAACGAATTTCGCCCGGCTGGTGAGTATGGATTTGCGCCGCCACTGGCATAACAAAACACTAAACCCGCGTAATCATATATAAAATACTAGTTGTCCCGCACCAGTATTGAACTATTAAACAACATTATAATCTATTATTATTAGCTTTTAGTAGCTTTGGTCAGCGATATTTACAATAATATTTTATCGGTGTCGCTAAGGTAACCCTAACCAACAATAAAACACTCCGATTATACCGAAATCTGCGTGTCAGCCAACGCGAGGGGCTGAATTTCGGGATAAAATGTACCCTATGTTATTACCTTCAAATGCAATATATATATATATATATCTCCTTGCATGCACATTTTTTTTTTTTATCGAAATCTGTTCAGCTGTTTAGGCGTGAAAAGACAACAAACAGAGTTGCGTTCGCGTTTAAAATATTATTACTACCTCCGATTAAATCCACTTAAACTCGACATTTTTTTTTTTCTGAATCGTTTTTTATTGCGCGTCTAGAACATTCGGGTGGGAATCACTACACCAAATGTCAAGTACATAAGTCTCTGTCCCTTTTTTTGAGATGTAGCGACCAGTCAGTGGTATTTGGCTTGTATATACATATACACGTACACAGATAAGATATGTAATACATAGATTGTATATGCAACCTTATATAACATATTCACACGATTATCGGGTTTTCAATAATAAAAAAACATATTTATATAAATAAGTACAAGTAATGGAATGGATCGTATGATCGTATGAAACGTTAACATTTTCATCCGTCCTAGTATTATTTATTAATTTTTTTCTCTTTGTTTTTAAATAAACTATTTTATAATAAAATCGCATTTTTATCTATATCAGTTGGTACACATATATTATTTAATATACGTATATACATATGCTCGTATATATATATATATATATATATATATATATATATATATAATACGCTTGCGATTGCAGAGTCATTTGCCATCTAACCGACGCGCATTATTAAAAAAATATCCAACGAATATTTATTCGATCTCAAATGTCATATTATCTTTCGCATTATGATTCGTGTTCTATGCGCCACGATCGTATATATACGCTATCGTTGAAAAAAAAAAAAAAAAAAAATACCTAAACGGGTTTTCAAATATTAATTAAATTATATAGTATACTGTATATATATATATATATATATATATATTTGATTGATTTAAAATTGTTCAAATACATTACGTTTTATTATATTATAGTATCATTAACGCCGTCGTGTACAATACGGAGGTTTTTTTGTACACATGCTCGGTGAAAAAAAATCAAAAAAAAAAAATAATCCTCTCCATCGCGTTTTTGTTATACGGGAATTATAACTCTTGAAAACATGACAACAAGCGTTAAAATAAGCATACAAATCTAAAAAAAAAAAAACAAAAAACAAAAATATGGCGTTTAAAATATTTTTTAAATAATAATTATTATTCAATTGGGTATTAGTATTAAAAATCAAAAATTAAAAAAAAAAATGTAATTTTAAATTTTTAAGAAATGTGTAGTATTTCGTCAAATAAGAAAATCTTTGTTCGCAATTTATATCTACACGAAAATTATAACGAGCTACGAGTTATAGATAACAATAACATATAATTGCGTTAATACATTTTTTTCTTCTTCTTTTTTCCCCGTTTATGTGCACCTCTTAATTTCACCAAACCGTTAAAAGTGTGTATAATTTTTGTTCAAATTGAATTTTCAACAATATGCGAACAAATAAAACACAAGAGCTGAAAAACCTATGGAATATGCAAATATATGCACATTGAAATTTCAGTCTCGTTATCAAGGTGACCAGAAATGAATGTATTTCGCACACTGCTATGTTTTACAATAAATAACAAAAAAAACTATGCAAATGCTATAAGTTAATCGATTCGATTGCAATAATCTACGTAAGCGCCATGCGTGTGTATAAGACACGGGCATACTTATCGTATTAGTTCAGCTGGTTTTCATTTTTTACTGTGAACTTCCTGCGTATTATTACCCATGTGAATTTATCAACGTAAACAATTTTTTTCTTTTTTTTTTTTTTTAATTCAAATAGTTTTATCTATACAATATTATAATCAATGCATTAATTGCCTCCTGTCCATCATTATGCGCCATGATATAATGTTGTTATAGTTTCGTGATGATGAAGAAAAAAAAAAATTAATATTTTTTCGAATTAAATTTAATTATTTTTTTTTTTATATATATATATATAGTTCCTTTCTTAATTAAAAAAAAAAAAATAAATAAATAAAAATACTGATGATTACGATTAATTTTTTTCTCATAAAACTATATATATATATAATTACCTTGAAATTGGCGCAGCGTCAATGATATTGAAAAAAACATTTATTTTTTTTTTACTTTTTGGTATAAAAGTTGTATCAGTCGTATAGAATTCTTAAAATATTTTATAAAAAAAATATAAAATTACAACGCCATTAATATAACTGGAATATTAATAAACCAGTGGTGAATGTTAAGATTTCAAAAGCTTTTTTTATATTTAATCGAAATTGAATGTATTGTACTTTCGATTTGGTGCATAATATATTTTTTTGAATAATTGTCTTTTTTTGATTATTAACAATGTTAAACCATTTAATGATGTACAACAATAAAAAAAAATAATGGGTTTATGAAAATTATTTGTAATATTAATTTAGACTCTGGGCGTTTTTCTATATGGCGTGTGCTTTGTTAAAATAATTTTTATCGTTTGTTAACTACTTCATTTCTAAAGGAACTTATGGTCTTCGATCATCGACATCAGGGGTGTGCTCTGGTAGAAAATGTTGTCCGGTTGGTGCATCGGAGAGATCGTTTTTTTTTTTTGGTTTTCCACGTAGTTTTCATTATAATCGCGAAAAGCCTGGGAAAAAATGTAGGAAAAACGTAAACATTTACGCAATAACGGTTTTTGTTATAATTTTATTTTTCCGATTGTGTAGTTTAGATAAAAATAACCGCCGAGACCCGAACGATTTACTGAATACTTTTATATATATATATATATATATATATATATATATATATATATATATATATATATATATATATATATATATATATATTAGCCCTTTTTTAGACGTTGCCCCGCGTGGTAGACATTGTGCCATTTTTTCTAATAACTCAAAGCTATTTGAAATTATCAAAGTTTTTTTTTAGATTTTTTAACGACAAAAATGTTGTAATGTAAATTTGTTATCGGAGTTTTATGTTAAATTAAATTAAGTTAAAATTCGTTAAAAAACATAAACAACTTCAATTATTTATCGTTGCGTATAGATATAAACTGAATTACTTAATGTATCCTACGCCTTCCCGATATTCCTATAAGATGTAAGACCTACATGACAGTGTTAAAGCGGCAAACCTTAGAGCAGTGACAGTGAAATCAAAATTATTATTTTTTTCGTAAACGAAAACCGCTATATTTTCCCCCTAGATCCGCCCCAGTTTTTTTCCTTTCTCTCATGTGGCCTTATCATGGTCCCATAATCCACTAGTGCTCGCGTGGCTTCCAATTATATCTGTATCGTCGATTTCCCGTTGTTAAATTAAGTGTTGGCCCCCACAGAATTTCCACAAAACAATCGTTTCGAAAATCCTCGACTTGGTTTCCACCGTGTCCGTCGTTGCCCGTAAACGTAAAGTTTGTCCCCGCGTACAGATCACTTTTAGTACTTCTATACAATAACGTCGTATACTGTTTAGGAACTTGACCAACGCGTATATCGCCGATTTTTCAGCTTTATTCTTCACTCAAGATGTTTAGTTCTTTTGGCCGGTCGTATTTTCCGCGCTTTCAACCCCAAATTATCCGATCTCGTTTACACTTTCAAATGTTTAAAACCCATCAATTACGTCTGGGCTATCCCCGCTTTGGATGTACAGCTCCATTAGTTTTGATTTGCTTGCACTAATCTGCAGTCATACATTACGGGCTCCGGTTTCTAGATACTCTGGTCGCGCATAAATTACCATTTAAGTGTGTCTGATCGATGTCAAACTGTATTTCCTCGAACACTTAAAAACATGTTACTCGCGTAATTTTCAGCTAATAGTACACTAATATATTCATATTATATTCCAATTAGTTATTATCTCGTTTTTTCTTTTTTTCTTTTTTTTTTTAAACTGATTGACACTTTAGCATAAATTATTACCCCGGATTTATGATGTTTTGTTTCTCTCGAAATAGCCGGTAGATACGTTTTCAATGTTATTATTTATTTGCAGTTAAAAAAAATTTTTTGTATAATTACGTATAATAAAAATGAATACAATTCTAATGTAGACGGTTTTTTTTTTTTTTTTTTTACAATATTGCGAAAACACGAACACTTTCATTATTCGCACCGTATAAAACGATATTGCAAATAAGTGTATTGTTAATATAGTTAACATAAAATATAATTTAAATACGTTATTTTTTATCATGCTGTCAATAATTCGTCTATGCTAAAGAAATGTATTAATTGTGTATAATCGCACGGTGTATTCGATAATTTCACATATTTTTCCATTTTATCGGCCGATAAAAATCGCACGAAAAATTGCGTCCGAACGTACACACAATATAATTTATAGTTGTCGTTAAAACGTACAAATTCGCTTGGCGCCCTATTTTCCCCGCTATTTTGGCCGTTGGACGCCATCCATGACACAAAAGTGATTTTATTTTTATATTGAACGAACGCACGGGCGATGCAACCGCATGAAGAATTTATTTAAATCCATAATATTTTGTTGTATATTGTTTACGGGGTGTACAGATACGTTGTACGAAACAATGCATGTTGTTAATCATTTTCTCGCACTGAATAAAATTGCATTTAATCGTATTGAAAAAAAAAATGATGTATAATTAGTGGCTGCACGATGCGCACCTGCATTCCGATAAAATAAAAACCGTACATTGATCATGCAGAAAACTGAAAAGGTCGAATAATATTGCATCGTAACGCCCATTTGTTTAATTATATTGATTGCATGTTATATATTTGCGTTGCGGTGAACAAAAAAAAAATATATAATATTAACAATAGTCATGAAAAAATTTATTGTTTTTCTGTGTATTATAGTTATATTTATAATAGAAATTGCATAGATTTTTTTTTTTTCATACGTATAAAATGATTAGGAAAAAAAAAAAAAAAAAAAAGGTCATAAGAACCATTAACGTCAATATCTAATTAAAAATATTTGCCCCGGTTTGGTTTTTTTTATTTTTTTTTTTTTTATTTGGATTGCTTGATTTTTTTTTATTGTTGAAATTCACGAGAAATAAAATAAACTGCATATGTATATATATACACATATGCGAATTATAATTGGTAAACTAAACATTATTTGACCTTCAGAACAACTGATTTTGCAGATGATTATTGGCAAAAGAGTTGACTGTGCGTTATAGTTAAAAAAAAAAAATAAAAAATAAAAAATGCACATAGGTACACTGCAGTCGTCTATTAATCAATTTTTTTTTAATTAATAATATTAACTCTATCTGATTGTGCAGTTATGGACGTATACAGGTTACAGTATTATAATCTTCGGGGTGCCTACAAAGTCAACCTGCAATTCCGTACAAAAAAAAAAAAAAGACAAAAAGAGATTCTTACTATACACGTATATTTTAAGTTAGTTTTAACATTTTTATAACTTTTTAATATAAAGTGCAGATTAATATTATTTTCGAATTTAATAACGCGTTATTCATACATTCGAATGGATGGTACCGAGTATACAGTAGCAATAACTATTCACTTAAATCCAATAAGTTCGGGACTGAAAAACTGAAAAATTATATTCCGCCCTCGAAAATTATCCACTTAAATGTTGCGGGGCCCGCCAAGTTTATTAGAGCTATTTTTTCTTTTCTTTTCTTTTTTTAATTGATCTACAATTGTTTTAGATTTTTATAACCGTTGTTTATACGAACTGTATCGTCGTTTTTATTATTATTTTTTTTTTTTTTTTTATAAAATTCATATCGTTCAAGAGTAATTGTCATTATCGTATTCGACTTAAAATGGAAAATAACACAATTTTCAATGGTAGTTTTTTGGTTTTCGAATAATCATTAATATTTATCATTTACCAGTATCATTTTAGGCATAGACGTAAATATGGAGGAGGGGGCTTAGCCATCCCTGGTCCGTCTCAAGCCCTACATTAAAAAAATATTTGAATTATTTATTCTTCAATAAATAATAATAATTAATAGTTATAATAAATAATTATAACTGTATTAAATTTGTAATTCATTTAATCGTTGATAACTGCCTTTATTCTATCGGTTTCATCTAAAAAAAAAAAACTAAAAAATATCAAATGTTTTTTGTCATTCTGCTTCGGGTGAACCGCCCACTCCAGATTGTTTTTTTTCCCCCCAAACCTATCTCTTATTCGCCCTTTCAAAACGTTTCTATTTGCGTCTATGATGATCCCAAAGGTCGACTTGGTAATATATTTCATATATTTTCAAAACTTATATACGACCGTTAAAATATACAATAGAGTATAGTATTATAATATCCACTCGGTGTCTCTCGAACAATGTTGAAATGTTTATTAGAATGGATCTCGATAAAAAAAAAAAAAAAAAAAAAAAAAAAACCAAATTGTACGATTAGAAAACGACGAGTCGCGTGTTTCGTGGGTTCTTGTGTTAATAGCGCAAATAGCGATAATAAACGGCGGAACAGCCTATTTTATTCGGAAAACATCTATTTCGGTTTATGATGTTTGCGAATTCGCAATGCCCACATACACCTAAAAAAACAAACCGTACGATGTTCCAAGGCGTATAGGGTTATCGTAATAATAGGCTGCCCCGGGAGCTCTTGTGTCAATACGTGATAAATTTTTATCGCACCACCAGCAATAATCACAACGTTATTACAATATTGGTTTCACTATACTCGCGCTATTTGAACGGCGAAGGTTTTTAATTTTTTTTTTTTTTTTTCATTCGCTTATACACATTTCAAACGTTAAATCGTTTGAATAATTAAAAAAAAAAAAAAAAAATCATGTATCGGCAGGGTTCAACACATTAGCGACCGCGACGATATAATTTTCTTTTTTATCGAAATTTCGATATTGCGTCGGGCGCAAAAACGGTGGCGTTCAATCCATTGGTCGAACGAAAATTATAAAAATTCGTGTTGCGAGTACGGTGTTTTTTTTTTTTTTTTTCGTCGGCACACAAATCAATGAAAAGTATGCGCAATCGTAATGCAAACGTGCACCGATTATTATATTTTTATTTGTAATAAGCAGGACTCGTAAGTTAATGCCCATGCGCGTGGTTTTTTGTGTTTTTTTTTTTTTTTTTTTGTTGCGCAGTTAAACATGCAAAGCGAGGTACAAAGCCGGTACAATACTAATAAAAATCCAAAGTATAAATTATGCATGTTTTTGCATATTTTTGGTATTCCGGCATTATAATTCGACTTTTCGGAGTTACGACCGCATAATTGTTGTATAAAAATCGAGGAAATTATTATCGATTCTTATTTACTTTCCCGGACGCGTTTACACAATCTTAGCATTTGTTTTGGTTTTTTTTTTAACTGTTACATTTAAAAGTATTCATTTTTATTTTTTGCAAACGGTTACGGTATGAAATAAAATATAACATTCGAAAATATTAATGGTCTCTCGTTATTTCGAGATTTACTTGTTAATTTTTTGCTGTGCATATTTTACGGGCGTAGTTTTAGCATTTAACTGCATATAAATTGCACTATTTCTGAACTTTTTTTTTTTTAATGCTTATTTTGCCGGATTTTAGTGCGCGAAGTTACGAGTAATGAGTATATTCGATGCCCGATATTTAGTAGGACTAATTTCGACGGTGAAAAGGCAACGACGTCCGTTATCCATCGTGTAGATATCAGTGCGGTGACTTGAATTTCCCGGGGAATAAACGGAAAGGGGAAGAGCAAGAATATGCACTTACGTTGCATTTGGTTAATACAATATATCCATCTAGTATAAATTGAAATAAAAATGCAATTAATGCACCATTAATTGTACGTTTTGGACATGTACAATGCATCGTAAAAAAAAAATAATAATAAAGTATAATTTTAATTAACGGTTGTTCATTTTTTAAAACAAAAATATTTTTATTTTTTTTTTTTTTTATCGCCTCCCGCGGCCGAACCCGCCACCGGTTGATATTCCGCGTCCGCACATCTACCGCAACCCCAAGGGTTTCTACGATAGGAATTTTTTGGCGGTTTATGTCATTTCGAAAACGATGTCGTAAGCGTAACATTATTAGTAACGGCGGGGTGTAGAATCGTACGCGTAAACGCCATAATTTTTAATTATAAACGTCACGCCGGCGGCGTGGCAAGGAATTCTTAATGTGGATGGGGAGGAGGGCAAAAACAAAAACAAAAAAAAAAGCAAAAAAAATCACATCACATGTTTTTGCCCGTTAACATTCGCCATAGATGTTAATTTTTTTATTATCAATGAATGGCACCCGCGGTTTGTCAAATATGGCGAACACATCGGAAAGTGATTCGTTATCACCATAGATAATAATTCCTTTATCGTCCGCATTCTGCGATTATATCTCACTCCGCGTTTATTATCTATGGCTGTCGCAACAAAACTATCCATTCCATCTATCAATATCGTCCAATTGGTACTGAAAAAACTACATAAATACGATACGATCGCGGCTAAAAATTGAATCTCGTGTTTTGGATATTTTTTTTTTTTGAAAATGTCGTTTACGACAAGTTCGTATTTTAACTTGATTTTACTTGATAATATAAAAGGGTACCGGGGGGTGGTGTGTGCGTGTAAAAGCGTTCTCGGAGCCCGTACCGTTTTATTCTGTATGATATTTTTAAAAATATTCGTTTCCGCGATAATTATTCTACATTCTTGTTCGACCATTATGGTAATTGTATACGATTTTCGTGTAGTTTATTGGCGAGTAGGGGGAGGGGGGAGTCCAAAATATTAGGAACCTTGCGAATTCCTTTTTAGAGTTGTTTACCCAGAAAAAAAAAAAAAAATACATTGAACTTATTTGTTTTTGGTCTTCAAATTACACGTAATTTTACATTTGAAAACTATGGTATTATACGTATAGTATAATGGATAAGTTGAAGATTGTTACTTAATACTGTACACCAACAGTGGCGCAGCAAGAGTATGGCGCGAATTGCAAAGGGGCGTAGAATTGTGAATATTTCTCATCATTCCAGAAACAACTGCTAGTTGTGAGAGAAGTTAGAAGTAAACAAGAACTGATAAAAAATGACTTGCTATCAACGATTGGACAAGAGGGATTGACGCGCATGGCAATTTTACCCATAGAACGTGAATTTGCTAGACAATTTTCATATGAAGGAATTATCGATGAATTCGCCCCCCCCCCTCAAAGCAAGAAAAGCGAATTTCTTCAAGTTCGAAATTTACACTGTAACAATAACTAATAAATATATAAACTGTATACTTAAAAAAAAATTTAGTAAAATTCAAGGTTAAAAAAAAAATATCATCACGTCAATTTTTTAATTGGTAAAAGGACACTTTTTTTCTATGTTTGCCAGGGGCACTAGCGAAGCTTTTTGAAAGAACTGTTTGCATGCATTTATTTTAAACATCAACTATTTGTATAATTAACGTTAGAACATTAGAAAATTTATTATTTATTAGTAAAAGAAAAAAAGAATTCTAGAGCAAATTTATAATTATTTTTGTTTTAAGTCAGAGGTCGGGGGATGAGGTTGGAGGACACCCCTGCTCCGCCAAGTTAGGTCCACAAGATTCGACTAAATTTATAAATATGAGATGACGGTTAGTTGAAATCGATTGAAATTCGATATAGGCGGGTACGTAGGTATATTGTGTACACCAACAAAGACCTCGAGACGAAATAATATAGTTAAACGCGTCGTCGTATAAACATAATATTAGGATAAATAAACGTAGATCTAATCGGTGAAAAAAAAAGGAAAAAAACTATATATAAATATATTATATTAAATTTTCCCCGCCCAGTGTGTACCACGCCAAATGTGTACACGTCCGAGGCGGGTATATTATACAGGGTGCGTCGAAAGAGACAATGTAGTTTTGAAAGGCAATTAAAAAAAAAAACTTATAGAAAAGAGATTTATTTTATTTTATTCGGTACATCACGCCGTTTTGTGCATTGAGTTTTGGCAATAACATCGGAAAGATGACAGAAGCGATACATTGATGAAAAGCGATTTTCGAAGTTTAAATTGCACCCGAAAAATGTCGAACCGGATTCACGTGATTTCGACTTTTTTTTTTCAGTAGTGCGAGACCCACTTTTATCTCGGCGGAGCGCGGTGAATAAACCGAATGTTCGGTATAAAAAAACCCAAAGCGAATTCACGAGAAACCTATTCATTCCCCAAAAGTGGCCGTATGGTGTGCGATTTCAAAATTTGGAGTTATGGGCCGTTTATTAATTAATTTATTTTTTTTCTGAGCACAAACCGTGACTAACAGCGATATTTGTCCGTATTGTACAATTTTTTTTGAACCTCAATCGGAAGAACTAAGCGAGAGAACAGATTCGGGAGACATCTGGTTTCAACAGGATTGGGCTACGGTCCAGATTTAACGACGAAACTGCGACAAATGTTCCCTGCCGCGTCTCTCTGGAGGGTGACGTAAGATGGCCCGTGTGCTCGCTCGATCTAAGCATTTGCGAATTCTTCCTGTGGGGCTTTTTCCCGAAGGCAAATGTATTTTTTTATTAAAAAAAAAAAATCGGCCTCATACCTAAGAAGAACCCAAGGATCGAATTCGGGTGGAAATCGCCGCTACACCCGTCGAGATGTGCAAACATGTCGCTGAAAACGTCGAAAATCGCCTTCAACAATGTATCGCTGCTAGTGGGAGGGAGGCATCATCTTTTCGACGTAATTTTCAAAACTTAATGCGTAAACCGGCACGATGTACCCAACGAAATAAAATAAATCTCGTCAAACAACGCAAGTCGCGTCGGTTTGTCTATAATGGTCTTTCAAAACTGCACTGTCAATTTTTTATTCTGGCCGTGTATTTTTATTATCCGATTTTTAAGCCAAATTTATATGTACTCGTATGTATTCGTTTCACGTACATATATTTTACAATACACGTGCCGTAAAGACATATAATTTACGTACGTACATCTTAATCTACACCGAACGGATTAACAAACGCGATAAACTCGATGCCCGATACGCAAATCGAGTCCGTGACCCGAACCTCGGCCCGGGGTTAGCGAAGTTAACGGAGTGAAAAAAAAAAAAATCTATTTATGATTTTTTCTAGTTAAATGAAAAAAAAAAAGAAATAATAAAAACCGTAACGCGAATGCGACTGCTGACGTAGGTGGAAAGTATGGAAAATAGGGACCCCGGTGGGGAATTTAATTTATATCTGTACACGATGATAAATCGAAACACCGACGGAAAACAATTGGTTTTTTATTCTTTTTAAGATTTTTATAAACAATTTAAACACATTAAACCCGTATAAAACAGAATTATTCAAACACACTCGTCATTAGTACTTTTTCACAGTTTACGATGAACCCTATGTCGAATTTCCGTGCGTTTCCGTTCGGCCAAAGCGGTTTTATTCGATAAATTCGATAAAGTAAAAAAAAAAAAACGTTAAAATGACTTTTACAAATTCTAATTAATGGCCAGAATTTTTTTTAAAAAATTATCCGTGTCTGATATTAAGAGTCTGGTGTTTACGATTATTTTCAATCGAGTAACAATAAAAAGAAACAATCGAAACCATTACCCGTACATTGTGCCGGGTTTTCCGTTTCTATTAAGAAAACTAGAAAGAAATTTTTGAAAAAAATGACCTCCCTAATGTACCAACTAGATCCAAAATTCTTTCGGAAAATGTGCTATACTTGGATATCGGAACAGGTTGTCTGGTAGAAAAGTTGTTTGCGGTCAGAACAAAAAAAAACACACACGTCATAGTGAAATCGCTTTGCACAAAATTTAAAACCTACAATAGAAATCCAGTAATCAGAGTTTTCCAATTAACTCTCTCGGTGTTTATTTTTGAATATATTATATCCGTAGACGCGAATAAAATGACACTATTTTCTTTAGTTTCCGGCCTTCTGCACATTCGAATCATGAGAAATCGTAATTTGAAACATTCATGAATTGCAGTCGTGCAGTTCTCGCGAAATCGATATTACTCGTTGATTTTTTTAAACCACGGATAGACCAGTTTCAGTAGGATTGTCATGAATGTGTCTGCAATCTATATACGGGATACTGGTCAACCGGTATATTAACATTTTCTTCGGGCATAGTTATTTTATAATACGTCAGCGATTCCCGCTTTCCCCGGGAAAATTGGCAAGACCCTTGAGAAATGCACGACGCCGACAAAGAAATAAACATTTTTTTTTTTGTTTTTCCAGATGGCAAAACTCGTTACGGCACAACCTGTCGTTCAACGATTGTTTCGTGAAAATCCCACGGCGACCGGACCGGCCGGGAAAAGGGGCGTACTGGGCCCTGCACCCGGCCGCACTGGATATGTTCGAGAACGGGTCGTTCTTGCGGCGCCGCAAGCGGTTCAAACTGCCGGCCGCCGACCGGGCGCTGTTGGAGGCCACGTTCGGCCGCTCGCCGTCGGCCGCCGCCGCGGTCGCCGCAGCCGCAGCCGCAGCAGCCGCCGCCGCCGCCGCGGCCGCAACGGCCGGCGATTCTTCTCCGCCTCCGCGGCACACGTCGGCCGGCATGCACTTGCGGTCTCCGGACGATATGACGTTGACGTCGCCGATACGGGGTGGCGAACAGTCGCTTTCGCCGCCGCCGCCGCCGCCGCCGCCGACGTTACCGCCGTCCGCAGCCGCCGCCGGCTCGGTGGCCGGCACCGCGAATCACCGGCACAAGCCCCGGCCGTTCACCATCGAGAGCATCATCGCTCCGGGCGGCAGGCGCGGTCGGTCGGACGCGGCCCTGGCGGCGGACGTCACAGTGCCGCGGTCGTCGTCGTCGCCGCCGCCGCCACAGCCGCCGCCGCCGGCCACTCACCCGCCGACCGAACGCGCTCATCGCCGATACCCGCCGCCCGTGTGTCTACCGCCGGTCCAGCCGCCGCCGCACAGGCCGAACGCCACCGCGGCCGATCACCATCACCATCATCAACACCACGCCGGCGGTAACGGTTACGCGGCTCTGTACGCGGCCGCGCTACAGAACCTGCTCCAGCAGCAGTCGTTCGCCGCGGCCGCCGCAGCCGCCGCGGCCAACATCTTCCCGGGACCGTCCGCTCCTCTGCCGCCGTTCCACTACATGCCGCACCATCACGCCACTTCCGTCGGCTTACCGCCGTTCCCGCAACTGGTCAACTTTACAAACATGCACGACTGCGGTAAGCAATCACCATTTTGTCTAATATACATGGCGGGGGCACTGAAACGGTCGATTTTCAAAGTAAAATTATAAAATAAAAACGTATGCCGTTTGTTTAAAAAAAAAAAAAAAAAAAAATCGCTCAAGTTAACGGCCTCATCTCTTCTCGAGCACTCTTCTACCGTATATTTGTATATTTTCCACTGGGCGGTGTATTACTTACAAACGTGTTTTGGTGATTTTATCTTGAGTTTTGTTTTCCTGTTTGTCGAAATTTCGAGGTTTCTGTGCGTAGACTTTACTCTTCGAATGGGGGAAAGTTTATAGAATCCGCTTTTACCAGATATATTTAACGATAACGCGAGCTTCTTTCGTGCAGAACCCTTTGGACTCGTTAATAGAGTGGTGCTGACGATTACCCGAAATCCGTACACCCGGTTGTGCGGATGGTTACGAACAAAAACAGGCTTCATTTTTAAACGCTGAACCCGTTTCTTTAAAATCGATTATCCTTTTTTTTTTTTAATAGCCTTGGCTGATAATGACGCATGATAATAACGGCGCTTAAGGTTAAAATAATGTAGACGAAATGATCGCCGTGCGGCCACATGACTGTCGTCATTTTTGAAAAAAACGATTTCATTGCGTAAGCGCGTCGTTTACCACTCCACTGTCCCGTGTTTACTAAATGGCGTGTTGTCTTTGAACTAATAATTATTTATTGAGTATTCTTATTCTTAATTACTACTGAGGAAATGTATTTTAAAAATTGGTCGTATCATTGTCCCACCCCTTATTATCACGATAGACATAAATACCTATTAGATTAAAAAAAAAAAAAAAAAAAAAATGCCACCGAGTATTTTAACGGATTATTTGTTCCCATTAAGAATAACGTGCTAGAACCAAGATCTTGGCACCCGGGTTTCTGGTGTTTAAAGAAAAAACGGTTGAATTAAACGTAAATTTATTCGTGTTAACATTCGGGTGTTGATAAAAAAAAATAAAAAAAACAACCACTTTGTTGTGTATCAATTAAAATCCAGATTTTCATATGGTAATCAGATTTTATTTTCAACGTAAACATAATTATAAATAATAATTAAAAATTAATATTTACCATTAATACCGGTCATATTTCTTCGTGAACCATTCAGCGTTATTTGGCAATTTAGAAAAATATATATATTTATATTTTTTTATCGTTCTACGATATGCGTCGCGTTGTCAATATTGATATAAAATGCATTCGTTATAAAACGTCATTGATTAGTGTGATTGTTTAATACAAGACGGATTCATTGACGAAAAATGATAAACACACGCACCATTAATTTAATACGCAATTTTTAATTTTATACGAATAATAATTCCGGGGTGTTTGGTTTTTTCAATCGGTTTTGTAATTAGGCTATTGGGTCATGCGGATTCGTTCGGGTCGGTTTAGTTTAAGTTAGTTTAGGCCCTTTAGCCGAAAAGAAAAGAAATCGGCTTTTTATTATGAATTGTAAATTGAATTATAATCGGGAAATATAATAACCAGTCAATAGTAACTTAATGGTAAATTAAACAGAATATTTGAAAGTTGCTATAAAAAAAATCTTCACAAGTTTCGTAAATTTTGATGTCTAGCAATTTGTTCAGTAAATGCATGTAATAACTCCTTCGGAATTATCGGGTGTGCAGCGATGTCATTTTCAACGATTCGTAAGGCATCCCCAATTTGTCTTGGCGTTAGTGCTACTTGTGACTGTATTTGGTGTTCTTCTAATTTTCGGATTAATACATTTGAAAAAGAATAATAATTAAATCCAGTAGGCGGCCCGCCCATGATCTCCGTGGGCCCTGGACAAATACTCCTTATGTCCTCGCGTAAATAAGACCATGGGTATAGGAGGGGCGTCTTCTTGTATATACCGTATTCCCACCCGATTGTGCGGGAACATTATTGATGTTTCCCGTTTTAATTTACATAGAAATTAAAAAAAATATATATAATAAATATTTAGGCGATTTTTTCCCCCCCCCCCGTTTATGATCATCATCATATATATGTATGACGTACGTCGATTGCGCACACCGTGCCCCCGGCATTAAACAATACAATAGATTCGCCCAATCAATAAAATAGTATATAGAATTGTACGCGTACGATGTGGTTTTCGACAATTTTCCGTCGGAATGAAGTTTAAAAATAAAATAATCGACTCCGGGGACTCTTTGAACTGATTAAAAAGATAACAATTCTTTGTGCAGCCATTTGTTTACGTTTTTATTATTTTGCATACGATTCGTTTGGTACTACGGTGCTCGGGTTTATACTTTATACGAACGGTATACTGCGATAGAAGAAAATAGGTTGTGGTTTATGATAGGAAAAAAAAAAAAAAATAAAAAACACATTTTATCAATGCTACCTAGGCAATCTGCCGGTTTTTCAAATGCAGACAAGGTCTAAGTTTTTAATTAAATGTATTTTATGTTTTTATTACGTTCAATTTCGATAATCCGCGGTGTTATTAATTTTTTTTATACATACGTACCGCGTATTGTGTGACTGTTTTTATTATTGACAAAACCTAAGGGTAAATGTTTAACGAACGAGGCGGTCTCGGAGGTTTGCCGTGGACCGCGCCGACAGACGGGCCAGAAAGGGTTCCTATACCGTGAGCCGGCAGTTGTAATTACGGCCGAGTCGAATATAGACCGATCGAACGTGTTAAAAAAAAAAAAAAAAAAAAAAAAAAACGAAAGAAAAAGTTAACGTTAAAAGTCAACGGGTCGTCCGGATGGTCGACGAGCGTTCGACGTCGCGTAATTACAAACGCCGCGAGTGCCGGAACAATTTTTACGCGAGTTTCCGTGTTTTTTTTTTTTTTTTAGAACGTGCGCGCCCGCGTTCTGATTTTATACGATATATTTTGTCCGTTGTACTATTTTTTTTTATTTTTTTCGTTATTTATAATATTACATTACCAACGTAAATGATTTATAACCGTCCGGACCCCGTTCATTGTCCGCCGCGTTATAAACGTGTAACGGGCCCCGACTACGGGGTACCCATCGCGAGACGGCCGTCTAGTGCACACAAACCGTACACGCGCTTTTTTTTTTTTTTTTTTTTTTTATTATTCTATAACAAAGTCGTTGTCCGTATAGCCGTCGTGCGCCCGCGTGTATATTTTTAATGTCCCGGTGAAATATTGAGCATTGTTCGGAAAACTAATATTATTAATACGGCCCGTTTAAATCGTCGTTACGTTATTGTCGGGCTCGAGAGCGGTCGCATAATGTGCGCGACGACGACGACGACGACGACGACGACGTGTTTACGTCGGCGGTATTATATTATAATTAATTTTTTTTTTTTTTTTTTTTATTCCGCCGCCGGTATTAAATATACAATAACGACGCGGTACACGTAATATTATTTTATTTTTTTTTTGTTGTTGTTGTTGTTATTTATCTATATACGAAAACACAAAACGCCGCGTCGTAGGTGTCGCCGGCACAAAACGGGTACGTCACCCCGCGATACGTACGGGCCCACCAAACACGTCTCGTTTGCGTTTGATTTACTATTTTTTATACCGTTTTTATGTGCGTACGCACAATCGTACAATTGTACGCAACAGAATACCAAGGGGACCGGGGGGGGGGTGAGGGGCAGATTTAAGTTTCTACACCGGCAATCCGAAAGGTATTCCGGTGACTTTTTACAACCGCGCAGGAAACCGGTGGGCGCACGTCACGTCAGGTTCTAGGCGGTGGTCCCGCGAGCTCGGACCCGCAAGCGGTCCGTCGGGGTAAATAACCCATGAAATAAACGACAATTTTTTTTTTCGTATTGACGTTTTGGCGATTATTTTTTTTATCGATTTTTACCTAAAAACACCACTGTAATAGAGAACGTGTGAAAAATCGTTCTACATTGTTTCGCGTACTCGTCTGCGTTATTAACTATAATATTATAAAACGGACGAAAAAAAATCCATTTATAATTACGAGGGGGGGGGGGTTCTTTTCATTGTCGCGCAAAAATAATCGTAATAAAATGTTTAATTGTTCCGTCATACGGAAAATGTTAAGAACCTAACTGGGTTACGGGCTAGGTGGAACCGGGAATTTTTACACCCGGCGATAATATTACGTATTATTGTACTACCTATAAACCCTATGAAAATTCCATAAACCTCCTCTCCGCTCCTTTAAATCCCCTTATATTTATAAAATGTGAAAACGTTACACACTGTGATCCTCCGCACATTTTGTGTTAGTTGAGAGTATGAGTTGTGATTTTTTTTTTTTTTTGCTATTGTGGATTTGTCTATAATTACGCTCGGTCGCTGAAAATAATTTACTTGCTATTCCTCTCCCAGAGCCTCCCGAGAGGCTGAATAATTTAATTGAAAAAGTGTCCGTCTGGTGGATTTACGTAAAATACAAAAACCGCGAAAATTGTCCGTCTATAGCAGTGGTTCTCGACCACTTTTAGAAGCGAAATATTTTTCAACGGTTCCTGAAAAACAAAAAACAAAAACGGTGTACTTGAAAAGTTGAAAACTGATAATTAAATAGAACATATAAATGTATAATCGAAATTAATCATAATGAATTATAATGATCAATGGGACGGTTGAACTTGGTGCTTGAGAGCCAATTTATTTACGTTGGGTTCAATGCTTGTAAGACGTTCAGGATTCCCGTTTCAACGATTTCGTGTCGATTTCAGTTGATCAAACGCTTATCGACCTAGCTCAGCAAGGTATTCGTATTTTAATATCTCGCGTTTATTTTATAGATAAATGGATAAACATCGTTCGAAAACAATTGCAGATAAGTCATGACGCAACGGCTCGGCATAATATCTGTATTTCAGTTTTTATTTTCCGTTGGTTTTTAAGTTTTAATATAAATATTATATATATATATATATATATATATATATATATATATATATATATAATGCTTCGACACCACCCTCCTGACCGAAACAAGTTCACCGCCCATCAGAACCTCTTCATCGCCCAACGGGGGGTGGGAGGGAGTGATATTGCCCACGTTGAGAACCACTGGTCTATAGTATAGTTTTGCTGTAGTATAGTATTTAGTATAAACTTCAAAATCTTGCAGAGTACTTTGAATAAAACCAATTAAATGAAATATACTATAGCTGATAAATTAGTTTTAAACGATTGTAAAGAGCTTGCAAACACTATTAATCCTCGGTAAAATTTACTTTCATATTATAGTCAAAACTCCAGTTTCTTTTTTTGTTTTATGCTTCGATTGTAGGGTTTTGACTTCATTTTGTACTGATGGATTGTGATTTAGAACTCAACAGGTACACTCCAGTGCTACCAATACCAACCCTTAAATGCGTTTACAGCGTAAACGTCAGCTGGCCGTCTTGTTTATGTTACGCTATGTACTAAAACTAGACGACTGTCTACGAAATATAATAAATATAATGAATCAAAGTGAGGCCTCGAAAAAAAAAAAATGGAGGCCAAGTTAGAGGGCCCGAGTGTGGATAATCGAAATGGGAATAAACGACAAATCGAGTATAATACTTATCTATGTATATAAAGATCACGTGTGTATCACAACGTGACTGCAGTACAAACGGATTGCATTTTTATTTTTTTAATCGTCTTTATATTATACTGTTGAGCTCGTGATGTCGAGAAACGAGACGTTTTCGTAAACGTTATTTTATAGTATACACGTACATATATATATATATATATATATATAATATTTATGTCTGCAGGCGGGTTTTGATTGTGGGAGTGGGAGGGAAACCATTGGTAATTTAATAGTATTTATAAACGTTGCAACCACTTTTGCACATTTGCACTTTTGCACTTTTGCAGTCGTACGGGTCGAGTGACTTTTTATAAACCGCGATTACCATCGTCTTTCTATACGATATCCAAACGTAAATTATTATTGCATTATATTTAACGACCTATTCGTATTGTAAGATGTGTATCGTGTGTATACAAGGTGTTCGTTACAATTATATTTCCAATACATTATTTCGGAACAATTACGTATACACGATTATCGTAGTTTCATTTATTTTCATCAATATTACAGATGTTCGCCACTATGTATAATTCCTCTTGTTGTTCTATAAAAATCTATGTGCATAAATATTATTTTATTATTTTATTTTATTTTTTTTTTTTTGCCACAATGCGGTAATCCACATTTGTATTTCAAACTCGAATACATTATATTGTCTTCCGATAGAAATATCGTTACAGTTACTCCGGTCAGGGGCGTCCCTGGACCGTGATTTAAAATTGGGAGGGAGAAAGGGGCTATTTGAAAACTATCTCTTATAATTTGTACGTATACGTTAAAAAATTCAATCGGTTCAAACTCCACGCAGTACTAACGTATACGTATTATTGTGCTAATAATTTACAAGTACCGACAGTTTACTGACTAGTAAATATCTATAAATTAAAATTAAGACTTAAACGATTTTTTAAAAAAATGTCCAGGTGACGATCGCCATTTCGCCCCTCTCGAGTACGCCCTCGACCCAGACCGAGGAGGATATTTCATAATTTCCCAAGGTCGCCAATGCGTTCTAGAACAATCGGATAAAAAAAATCGAATTACGGATACATATACGAAAAAATGTCGTTTACCGGAGTATATTTTAAGGCATTTTAACCGGGTGACACTATAGCTTAGGACCGACTCTTGTGCCTACCCTAATAGGTTTAAACGTGCTTAGTCTCTCCTGTAAAAAAAAAAAAAAATAGTTGCACTGCTCAGTGTATAGATTTTCCATAGCCGAATTAAATAATTAAATTACCGAATATGATTTTCAATGAACGACAAACTCCGGGTCGGGACCCGGAGCCGTGGCACATCCCGTCGACCACTAGGGGACACTTATTGTATTCTTCACAAGGCGATACTAATGCATCTGCGAGGCGTTAAATTATAAACGAACGACGACGATTGTTTATTATTCTTGTATGACTATTGGATAAAAAAAAAAAAATTAAAAAATAATAATAATAAAATGATTATGAGTCTCGATAGGCACATGTATCGATTTAACGCGTTGGCTGGCGCATCCGGCAGTATTATAAATTTATAATAATTAGAACGTAGCTCGCGTGTTGCGTTCGACTATATTTTCTTTGCATTGCCAAACTATATTTTATTATTATTATTATTTTTGTTTTTTTTTTTTTGTTGTTGTATATAAACACTGTGCAATACACTATAAAACTATTACCCGCTCGGATGTAAAAGTCAATGATAGCGAATCAAAGTCGCGTTTCGCACAATGTATAAACATACATTACACGTAATAATAACGTACGCGGCGGTTTTCGCGTGCGAGAAAACCGTACGGTGGTAATTGTGTAAATCTCTCTGCGCATATACCCGATCGTGAATGATAATATTATTATTTTCTAAATCGCGATTTGTTCGGTCCCGCGTAAATCCATTGGCAATCCGAATTCGCTTCAGATACAATACGCTGCCAACAACAATATGCAATAAAATATAATTCCAGCGGATTCGTCGGGCGTACCGTGATTTATAATATTATACGTTTTATATATATATATATATATATATATTGGTTTTATACAAATTTTCGGTTTTTAATTCTATTTTTTTTTTTTTTTTTTCTAATGCCATCAAGTGAAAATCCTACAAAACTTTCAGACCGCACACTTAAACATATGCAATTTTCACTTTATTTGATATTAAAATCTTGTCGTGTCAATTCAATATGGGTTCAGACGGTAATATTTCGAAGCTGTGAATGATACCGAGAACGACGCCCGGCAGAAGACCCCCAAAACCCATTACGTCGTACAGTGCTGAAAGTAAATAACCCGAGAGAAAACATGTCCCGTTGGAAGACCAAAAACGAAATTGAAAGACAAAGTGAAGAAAGACGTGAATGGACCAGGAAGATTATATTGGAGGTCTGAATGTATGTCATGAAAGCCATTTTTATAGCCCGAACAAGAAAACAACTTGAATTTTTGATTATTTTTTGGTGACACGGGCAAATTAAATCATTTTATTTACTGCTGAACGAGCTCCGTTCGGTATAATTAACTCGAATACTTTTTCGACTTCCAACCGACAGCAGTGGCCTACCCGCAGTTCTTACTATTAAATTACGGTTGTTTTAATTATAATGTTTTTTTTTTTTTTTAACAAATTATAACGTATACGATTTGCACTATGCTTTTGGTGACGAGGGTTTTTATTTATTATTATTTTTTTTTTTTTTTTTTTAGGGATCGTTTATAACAGCTATAATAACCGAACGTACAAAAAGAACCGTCTTGGCCCACGTTAAGCGGTTTCGAGATTAAATCTATCTATCTATAACTATAAAATATTTAAAAAAAAAAAATATTTTAGAAACGCAGTGGGTCTGCTGCTGCTGCAGTTTTGCCGGTATACAAAGAAAAGCAGATGTTTTATTTAATAAAGGTGTCGGACCCGCAATACCCGATGACCGTCTTCGAATATACCCACACGACTTGTAATGATAATAATATTATTGTAATACCCGCGGTGCACCTGCACCCGGGCCGGTGTTGATTTTCGTCTCTTCCGAGACGGCCGACCGACCGAACGCGCCGCACCGGCTTCCGGAGGGGATGGGACGGAAAATATTATAAAATCTTAGTGCTGAAGGCTTAATATATTATTATATTAACGTGTAATTAATTGATAAAAATCTGCTGCTTTTCTTTTTCTTTTTTTTTGAGGGTGTTGGAGGGAGGGAGGGGGGGTTACACCGTTTTTTTTTTTTTTTTGAAAAGCGTTTTTTTATTCGCGCTGTCTTATACCTCTATACACGTGTAGAATATTACACCGCTACGAGCCTATAGACCCGTTATATTATGTCATCGTAAAACGCATACGAGCACGGTGTATCGATTCGTATATAATTAAGTCTTGTAATATCATTGCGTGCGTGTATGGTGACGACGGCCAGAATGCGCGAAAAAAAAAATATAAAAAATTACACGACCGCGCCCAAGGTTGCAGTTTTCTTCGTTCATTGTTCTTAGGCAGGTATATATATATATATATATATATATATATATAATGTACCGTGGTTTTTTTTTTTTTTTTCTGCGGTTATATAATTTTGGTACGGTGCAGCGGACGCGTACAATTTACGATTCACATCGTAAATCTATTTGAAATCAGTGTATTCGAATTCGGATGCAAATACTTTTGAAAAATATTTTCAATTCAATACCTACCGGGTGATTTTCGTACAAGTATTTAGAATACGTATCCGAATACATTTACTCAAATACTTAACTAGTCTGTAAACTGCAAACCTTGTTGAAAATTCCCGGTGTACCGTGGCGTAGAATTATAGATACATAGATAATAATAATTGTCGTTAAAATAACAGAAAACCAATTTTTTTTTTTTATTACAAATTCACAATATTTTTGTTTCGTATAATATATTTAACCGATTACAGGTACGGAAGAACACCGATTTCCATTAGCAATTTAAAACATTATTACTATTATTTTAATTGAAAATTATCGTGTAAATTATTATAAACTCATATATAATCATTATTAATTTTCTATGATCTTTTCCGAGCTTACTTACAATTACAACTCTTCTTTATAATCGAGCTTTACAACGGTTTTTTTTTTTTTTTTTTTTTATAGTATTAATTTCGTCCACTGTAGCGTTTGTAGCCAAGGTAACCCAGCAACGAACACAAATAAAACCTATGTACCGTCTCATGTGCTGTCAGTTTGTTTAGTTATTATAAAAAAACTTTCGGGAATCTAGAAAATTCGTTCAAATGAAATACTAAATAATTCGCATCTTTTATGGTACGTTTTATAATAATACAACACGCGATGAAACATATAAAACTTTCCACGATTTTCGGTTAGTTTCCAAAAAAAAAAAAAAGTAATAATAATATTGGTTTTCCTTAGAATGAATAGTGTGATTCGTATATTATTCTAAAAAAAAATCCATAGATATTGGTTCAAAGCGATAAAAATCTACGGTTTTGATTCCTCAACCAAACATTTGTTACGAACGTGATTTGAAAATAAAAATAATAATAATTTCGTTAAATAAACCAAAATTGTTTTATTCGGTATAAACTATATATATATATATAAGAGTTAATGTTTAATCTTTATACTGTGTATTGTGCATTTTGTATATAATATTATCATCGAGCTATAATATTTGATTAATCCGTGGGGTCAAAAAAAAAAAAAAAACGGTGAATTATAAAGTATAGGAAGAAATACATTAAAAAAAAAAAAATAATAATAAAAAAAAAACCAATTTAATTTACCAATTAAAATAAAATAAGAGATATATATATTATACGGTTATTGAGTTTGATTATATTGTTTGTAATGAAAAAAAAAAACCATAATATATACATTATAGTAGTGTGTTTACTCGAAGTGTATAGGTACAACGTTAACCGTCAATTTGTTGAGGTATTAATACGTGTGTATTATTATTCGCGCGATTATTTTTATATGCGCATGATAAGACGCGTGGAGTTTTGTATATCATTAAAAAAAATTAAAAAAAATATAGGAAAAAAAAAACGATAAACCTTGGATGTGTACCTACGCGCAGTTTTATTGACTTAGGTCGTTTACTCGCACTTGCGCACCGGCTTATAAGAGCACAATAGAGAGCTGGTTATTAAATTATTTGGGCCGAGAATTCGCGGGCACAACTGTTTGGAACGAGAATGTGAACAACGGCCTTTGGATTGAAATACGCAACGCGTTTTTTGTTAATCGCCAATAAAACATTACATCGTGTATATAATGTGCTTGTATTGTACAGAAAACCATACCGTGTGCACTGGACGTATATAATAATAATACGTGTTAATCTATCGTGATAACTTATCGTCGTATTATAATATACATTATTTGATTTGTATAACCATTAATGTTATCATAATAACGAACGTTATTATATTACTCGGGCGCGGTGGCCGGATACGGGTTTTTTTTTTTTTTATTATTATTTATTTCTTTATTTATTTATTATGCAATTTTTAACTATTATAAATCGTACGTGTGTAAACGTACAGTGGCGTACGCAGGCGAGGATAATACCTCCCCCGTTGGTTTTGGTTGTTTTTTTTTATATTTATTTATATATCGGTGGCGTTTCCTGACTTTGCATTTTTCATAACACATCAATATAGCTACGGTATACCTACGATAGTTTCGTGAATTAAATTTAATATTCATCTTAATCGGGTCAGATTGGGTCAATTTTGTCCTACACGCTTTGAGGTTTTTTTTTTTTTAAATAAAAATAGATTCTAATGCTTCTCGTATGATGTTTATAATGTTCGGAATCGATTTTGTCTGGAATAGATGGAAAATTAGACGAGAGTCAAATCTAATGCTCGTAGTCCACAACAACAACCATGGTGTTAAATTAAATTTAACTAGCTAATACAGAAGATTTTTACATTTTTTTTTTTTTATCAAACGGAATTACAAGGTAAGGTGAGAGTTAAATAAGACGCACGAGGCAGTTGACCTGTTAATGTGTGATCGATTAGGAAAACCCCCAATATAAAAAACAAATTCTTATCAACTTTCAACATAATATTAAAATTATTTGTTTAACATATTATTTAAATTTTTAAAAATATCTCTAAATTGTATAAAATCTATAAAAATTAAATATAATACAAAATGTTTTGGTGCAAATTAATATTATCTTTTCTAAACTGATTTTTACTTGAATTCAAATTCTCCTATTCTCTCTTTCTCAACAAATTTGTTTATGATATCTTCATAAAACTTGTTTCTGTTTGCTCGTAATCGATTTACAACTTTACTACGATTATACGTATTGTCTATATGGAATTTAGTTTACACTAAATTAAACAATTAATTATATAATTAACATTATTCAATTAATTTTAATGCAATAAAAACTACGCGACACGAAACCTAACCTTGAGTATTTTTAACAAAAAAAAAAAAAAAAAAATATGCCTCCTCACTGTCTTGAATTATCAATCGTTAACCCGATAAAAATGCATAGAACCGACTAACAAGTGATGTACGGAAATGGACAATACTACGGTAGCTGCCGGCAACCCGCAACAAACTACTAGACTAGTAGTCAAGCTGGTCGTCGATTACATTTTCAACGCCTTAGTCTATCTAGTATTAAAATTGCGCGAAGTTAGCCGACAATATCACGACAAATTACGATTATGGGATATTAGATACCACGAGTCGTTGTTCAAAACGTCAACGTCGTCTACACAACACGTTAATAATAGTTTACTAGTCCGATCGTTATTTATGGACAAGAGTACCTACAAGACAATTATTTAAAGATTTTGTAAATAAAATTATGGAAGTATTTAATATGCATTACAGTATTATACCTATAGGGCGTTAACACACAACTTGCACACCCAGAGAAAACGCCACTGTTATATATATATATATATATACTTAAATTTGACTTTAGAACTCCGGTGATCAACATAATAAGTAGTTTGAACGCGCCTGTTGACGACAAAATTTCTTGTCAGAAACATGCGCTTTGGATCATATTAAAACATAATAGATTTTTGTTGTTACGGTTTATTACACCCCCTTTCTCTCACCCAGAAAACCAAATTCCTGCGCAAGACACTGGAAACTTATATCAAATCGTTTTTAGAGTCTGTGATGCAAGACGAATAACACATGTTGTTAATTTTGTTCTTTGCAATTTCGTACAAACCTCAGCGCTGCGATTGTACGTACGTCGAGTTGGCCTACTCACCAATTCCAAATTTGGTTAGGCTAAATGAAAGTCACTCAATTACTTGTAAAATCGATTTTTTTTTTTTTTTTTTTTTTGAGGAGCAATCTCAGGCAGCCCCCAGCCACCCCAAAAAAAAAAAAAACAATTTACACAAAGGTGGTTTAACTGGGGTCTCCGATAATGAGTTAAGCATGCTGACGCCGAGGTTTTACCATAGGTATTGGTTCGCCGCACGGCTGTACAAATTTGTATTTTAACGTTAACTTAATTAACATGCTAGTCCATAGGTAAATCAAGATATTTTTAAAATTCCCAAAAAAAAAAAATACTTAAAACGATTCGCAATTATTTGGCGGTATTCCGACACTGATTGACCAATGTGGGGGAGGACCGCGTAAAGTTGACCTCCCCCCCCAAAAAAAAAAGATATACGTAGTTTGTACTGAATATTTTTTGAGGACCTTGCGGCAATACATTCCATTAAAAGTTGCTGTATAATATCGTTATCATCCAGTGGCGAGCATTAACTAAAAATATTGTTAAAGTTAAACAGTTGTACATTTGTTTTTCTTTCTTCTTAATCCTAATCAGTTAACTATTTACGAACACTATATAATTAACTAGTTTAGCTTTTGGGGTATTTACGTAGTTCTACTTTGTACAGTTAATATTCATAAACAATAAGTGAACGCGATGGGACGAAGACGAACGAAGAATTTTGTTATCTTCTCGAAATTCGAATATTATGCACTCGAATCTAATTTATTGTATACGGGGAACAATTGACCGGACAATAATTAATTGAACTGGTAGGTAAATAGTGGATATTTTACTTAAATATTTTTTTGGTTTTTTTTTTTTTTTTTTTTTTAGGCCTAGTTAAGTTAGCTAAGTAATAACATTTCAATTTTAAACTCGACGGGTTGATTGTTGTTTGTATTATGATCAAAAGCTCGTTTGTTCGTTTCAATTTACTTGTGCCGCGGTTAATTATGTACACCGACTTGCCCGCTTTCGGTATAACCCTAATAATAATATTAATCTTGTCGGTAAAAAAATTAAAAACCCATTATTATAACATTCGGGTGTTTCAAAGTTATAATCAACTCTCGCTTCGAAATAACCAAACGTATTTCGATGGCCATTGTTAATTGTTGATTTCATAATATTTATTTCACAATTTCCACGGTAGATTATTTTTTTTTTATAAATGGGCACATATAACTATTAATTAACGGACGCATCGCAATAATTCCTTTAATATCGCTTTGAATGATAATATTTTAAAATATTCCGGTTAGTTTTTTTTTTTTTTAAGGTTTTGCTTAATAATTATAGTTACACAGCACTCGTTATTATAATTACGTAATAACGCTTTAAAGGTTCAAATATGTTTAACGTAAAACACGTTATACGGTGGTATCGATGATTTATTATTTGTCGAATGGGTATCAATAGAATTAGTTGTTTCGTAAACATTTATCTAACGTCGAATAATAATTAGGTAATTATTTATATATGCGCACCTACGAGCGTATATTATATCATATTTATTAATCGAATGTGTACGTATTTGTACACACACAAAAAAAAAAAAAAATAAAATAAAATAAAAAAACGAAGAAAAAGATTTAAATCGTTTTATAATAATTTTATTTTTATTTGATTATTTTGCGTACTTGTATAAATGGATAATATAAAATGAATTCAATTTGAAATTTATACTTGCCCGTAATAAAATTAACAAACGGTTAAACTTTAAACCGTTTAGAATTTAAACAACGATTAATACGCTAGTGGTGACCTAGTGCGTATTATAATCACGTTAAAATAAATACGCATAATTAAATTGAACAATAAAATAAAAAATTTAAATAATTTATTGCGAAACCCGTGTCTCAATAGAAACGCATATTTTGTCAGTTGAAAATATGAATAAAATAGAATAATCGTGTTATCCCATCGCGAACATATTATTAATCTTTGGTTATACGTGGTTTATTTACGTCGTTTGGTAATCAGTCGTCAATACCGTTTTAAGTTTTTATGTACCGAAGTGTTATAATCGACAAATACTTTTTCGATTTTTTTTTTTTATTAGAAAAACTTACAATCTGTATTTGAGTAAAAACAATAAGTAAACACGATGACTTTGTATATAGGATAGAAAAAATAACAATAACACGATGGCTCGAGGTGGGATAGTATTCAGTGATAGGACCCTTCAGAACGTGATATTAATTTAGTTTAAGAGATCTTGACACCATCGTCTTTTGAGACGACATGGGGGCTTTTCAGGAAGTGTGATTGAGGATAAGTTTGAAACGAGGGGATTTTCATGATGCTGTAATGCAGTAAAATATATTTTGGTCAACTGTATCAATTTTTAAATCTTTGTGTAGTGTTTTATTTGTTACATACCACGAGGCTGATGCTATGAGACGTGAGCAGATCGATTGAAAAGATTGAATGGTGAGAGTTTGAGATGGTTTTGACAAATACTTACACGTAATAAACGTTGAGATACAAATTCGATTTCCTTAAAGAAAAATGTAAAACACTAATTTTTTTTTTTATTAAATTAGCCACTACGTACTAGTGTCGTATATAGGCGGGGGAGCCCCAACAGACCCCCCCCCCCCCGAAATTTCTTTCTCGGCTGTGTGATTTTAATAAATCTTAGATTACCAAAGTGTTTTTAAATATTGTATTATGCGTCACACACAATACTGATTATGTTATTATCGTATTAATGGGGTTGAAAGTGGTAATTTTTGGCCTTTTTTTTTTTTTTTTTTTGTAAACACTAAGAGCGCGTAGGAATCAATACCGAAATGCATATTTATACAATTAAATTTGACAATTTAGAAACACGAAAAATGTTTGCTTACCCACACTTTTTACCGAGGTTTTGTTGAAAACCCATATCTAATTTTTGGCATTATACAGTATATATGGCCAATAGATTTATAATACTAAAAAAACGGAAAACAAAAATGTAAACAATTAACACCACCACCACCAAGATCCTGTAATCTACTACTGAATTTTTAAGTTAATAGCAAAACTTAGGTACACAGTGGTTACAATACGCTATTTGTTTTTTGTTTGTTCTCCTTTGCAGCCCTAGAAATTATTATCCTATATACGTAGATATTGTATGCATAATAGTAGAATTACAGTCGGGTTCCATACAAACGAGTGGGTTATGAAATTAAAATTATTTAATACGTTAAGTGTAAAATTATAAATAGCAATTTACTCGAAACACCACCCACGGTGGTAATTTATTAAACCATAACCCGTCGTACGTAAATATTTTCACGCGATAACCAACGGAACGAAACGGTTTTCGCGCCCATATACGAAACGAACGGTTGCACGCGAATTTAGTTGCCTACGCCAGACGGCGGTGCGATAAGAATATAATTTTTCGCCATTAATAGTAATAAAATTATATAGTCACGGTTTCGCCGCAATATGAGACACCAACCCCACTGGAAACAAATCGTAATATCGGAACTTCGCGTAATATTAACCGAGCCGGCTCGGTACACGACTGGTTTTCGGGCCCGCGCGCGCGTTATGTGTACGTTTTGATAATTTTACCAGCAATATTTTAAAACGCGTTTGTGTTTTTTTGCGGGTAGGGGAGAGGTGCACGAATAAAAATGAGAAAAAAAAACGACCAAATATCACTTGTTGGTATATACTTTCGTATTGTACTTGACTGCTTCCGATTCCTGCGGATCGGTTTCTTTAGTTTCCTCTTCCGCTGTATCTGTAACGGTAACGCTAACCAGTCAGTGGCGCCGGAACGGTTTTTGAGCCGTGGGGTGGCTAAATGTGCGTGTAAAGCATTCTTACCGAAAAAAAAAAAAAAACGCAATTTAATAATCTAAAGATTATTTCGGTAATGTATTTGTAATTCCCAGCGGACAATTGAAATACGTAAATATTTTAAAAATGCTCATAAAAATGATAAAATTTTGTTAGTATTATGCGCCAATTCGTGTGGTAAAAGGTTTATTTTACTATAGTGGTTCTAAATCGTTTGTCCACATTGTTTATAGAACGCCAACGGTTGATTCGATTGTTTCGTGTTTTGTTTTAACATCCGACGTAAAAATTATGGTGTGCCACTGAAACGTTCATATTTCCGCAGTTTGGGGCACTCGGGGCCCCCGGGGAGATTTTTTCGCGCGAGGTCGACTTGGCCCCCATTGCCCCCGTCGTTCCGGCAACCCCGTAAACAGTTTTAAACTAATAAAAATCCGATTGTTCACTATCGTTTTGTTACTATGCCCAAACATATTGGTTTGTACTCGAACGTGTCGAATGCCGAGCCGATTCGCCCAGACGTGTTACGGCGTATAGAGTACACTACGGCGGCGGCGGCGGTACTAATAAAGTATAATTGACGTTACGCTCGTTTTTTTTTTTTTTTTACGCGAAAATTGTCGGTCGCGTTTATACACGTGTACAAACGAAAAGTGAAATATAAAAATGCGCAGTTTTTCGCATTCCGGTCGTCGTCGGTCGGTAAATAATAATAATAATAATAATAATAATAAAAACGGCGGCGGCCGTACTCATTAACTGGCAGCCAGTGCCGCGCGTCCGTACAGACGCGAAGGTCCCGCCGGGGCCATAAAAAGATAAACAAGTCTGAAAAGTAAGTTTTTTTTTTTTCTCCGTTCTGCGGTCCCGTATATTTGTGCTACGCCACCTATATAATAATAATATTATTATTACGGAGGTATATAATGTAATAACTGTGCGGTGCGAGGAGGTTAGAAAATATTATAGGTATAAGATGAAGAAGACGAGAAACCTTTTATACTCGTGACCGCAAAAACGTTCACCCGACACCTGGGCCGTCGTCGCCGCGCTTGGACGAAAATATTATTATTATACGACCTGACCGCTGCCGATGTGTACGTCTTGGAAAAAAAACGAAAATAAAAAAACATAATACGCTATTGTACCTATCGGTCGGCCGCGTTTATCTTTCTTTTTTTTTTTTTTTTTTTTTTTTTTTTTTTAAATTCCAATTACCCGCTTTACACACACACACGCTCGCGAGCGCGTATACTGTTTACAACGCATTATACGTACATATACATATATATTACGTATTATTGTATTATAGATATCGGACGATTTTTTTTTTTTTTCATCTTCCGACCGTGTTTCGGATGATAATATTTTTTTACCTTTGTCACTTGACCGCACGCACGCACACACGCACCTCACGATTATATTATTACGTAAAATTATTTATACGGACGCGGAAAACGGCCCCGCCTCCGCGTCGCACGCCTTATACGCGACACGATTGAATACCTAAAAGGCGTACGGTCCAATGTGATAACAACTACAAAAAACCTATCCGAGACGACAGGGGGCGAACGCAGGAAAAAAGACGTCACGGTTGGCGGAGGCAGTGCCCCCCCCCCACTGCCGGGGTGTTTTTGAAAAAATGCAAAATGTTCATAAATATCGTTAGGCACTCGTTTTCATACATATTATATTAATCTAATTTATTTGCAATTCTCATGGGAAACTTATTGGAAACTATTGCGTTCGTAGGTCAAACGATTTATTTTTACAATTTTTCCTGATATTTCCGGGTGAGGGAATGGAAATTTATCCCACAAAACCTCTCCCTGCGTTAGTCTTTCCGAGACGATATTCGACTTTCGTTATTTAATATTATTTAGACCCTCGACTATGCTCGTACACCGTCGTACTTTTAGCCCCGTAGGTGCAACTGCGAGGGAGGTTGATGTGACTTATCAAGCTTTCTAGTACTAAAAGAAGCGAAAAAACGTTTCTTTGTGTCCTGTTGGTTTTATATATATAATAAAGATAACGGTCACATGGATGCTGAAATGTTTGGGATTGTACTTATTTGTTGGCATGCCCTAAAAAGACAAAACGATTTTACAATTTTCGATACCACAGATGCAGAGAGCCCCTCTGACAGGCCCATAGCCGGGATTTTTTTTAAAGCGGGGCTGTTTTAATTGTTTAATTTAAATACAACTCGCACATTCTTATTATTTATCGCTAAACAAGATCTAGAATTTATTGATAGAAATTTCCATCACGCGGTATACGGTATAGAAGTTAACCAATAACCACTATCGAGTATTTGATATTATAAAATTATACTCGTATATATAAATATATTATAATGTCTCTTCAATTTTCACGATAAATAATAATAGCAAATATGATAATAGTATCATCTAACTACACACGTTTTATTAACCGAAACATTATTTTCTTTTTCTTTTTCTCTTTTAGAACATACCCTAATTTATTTCTGACTTAAATACGTTCGTGATGGTGTGTGTGTGGGGGGGGAGTTTTTTAACACTCAATACACCCACTCCACTCCCCTCACACCTAGCTGCACGCCTGCCCTGTGATATATTATACGACGTCCGACCGCAAAATATTTCTGTGCCCCGGAGCAGCTATAATAACAACGTTTAGTCAGTCCGTTCCGACATAATATTATTTTTATTATTATTTCGTTTTTCTTTCACACGCCGTCCGACAGACTCGGCTCGGGCCGGGGCACTGCCGCCGAGGTTGGTTGCCCGCCGTGCGACGGAGAAAACGTTTTACCGAAATTTCGTCAAGACCCACCACAGGTTTCGTGCCCTTAGTTTTGATAACAACTCGAGTACAATAATAATGTTAAAACTGTAACGTCGCACAATACCGTTCTACCGACGGCACGCAAATGTGCCGCACATGGGCACGTGCGGGTACCGCGTCCTCCCAATTTCTTAATACTCTCACGGGCGTGGAATGACGTGAAAAGACGCGGAATAACGTGAAAAGCATTGACAAAATCGTCGGGTTTATTTATAATAATATGACGTAGCGACGTATTTCAATGTTTGGTGTTAGGTTCGATCTTTATTTACTACTTAAATTAACAGCTGTCGCGTATGAACCGGCCGTTTTCATTCGTTTGTTGTTTCTAAATATTTATCGTACTTTGTCTTTTGTGTTTGTGCTGAAAACGCGGGGGCGTCCGGACGGTCTTTGACGCGCCGACCGGGAAATTAAATACCATCGGTTTTCCTATTTCTAATCTCAAAATAGTCGTGTAGTTGGCCTATAAAATAATTACGGTCGACGAAGACACTTAAAACCAATACCTAACCGTCGAACTTTATTATTACACCAGTCTGGCCCATGAATGTGATTGCGTACGAGTACACGCGCTCGCAAACCAAACACCGAGTATAGAATTATTATTGTATGCAATATACGAATTCGCCATTATTATTATTTTTTTTACTAGTATACACTATAATAAGGATTGTCGATGTTTTCAAGATTTCGTCAGATAGGCACACGTTATACATGTAACACGCATTATTACCGTATTGCATGTCCTCGAAACTTTATTTGAGCCACGAAATTATTATACAATGCTATATATCTCGATATGTATTTATTTATTTTTCGATTTTTCCGTTTGTTAACATTTTTAGATAATTGAATTCATTGTTTTGTGCGTATTTTATACAATATTATAGTTTTTAGATCATTTCAAATAACAATAATATGTATTTATTAGTACCCACTGATTTGTTGTTTTTTTGTCCAAACCAAACTGTTTGGTCCTAATAGCTAGGCCATTGCATTTAAAACGAAAGTGAAACTTTTATTTTGAATTTTTCAGTTTTTAAGCGGTCAAATGACTTTTTTGAATATTTTAAATAGTAAAAAAAAAAAGAAAGAAATCGTTATGATGTTTTGGGGCGAGTGTCGTGCACGAATTAAAAAAAAAAAAAAAAAAATTAGATCGTATTTAATATTAACAACAAAATACCCGATTTCTAAATTCGTATAAAAAATGGAATATATTGTGCACATAAAATATCTACACGGACGAATAAAAACGACAAAACTGCAGGGTATACCTATACTACAAAACATAATGGACGGGAGGATATTCGTGAGCACAGAACCGTAACACACCCGGCGCCATAATTTCGCATGCAGTTTGTAAACTATAATTGTATAGATAACACGCGTTAAAAAAAAAAAAAAAAAAAAAAAATGGAAAATAATTATAATTCTTATTCTATTGTAGAGCGGTTATTAATTGTATTTCACCTTTGTTGTTGCTGTTGCTGTTATTATTATAATATTGTTCGTTTGTTCTTCCGTTCGGCAACGTAAACGTGTAATTTTTTTATTATGACGTACACAAATTAATAGGCACGGAAATTACTGAATTATCAAGTTTGATATCCTACTGGAATTTATTCACTGGACGGTTACTGTAAAATTCCGGCCGAACGCGGAACATCGTCGGTTCATAGTTTTTGACGTAAGGTTATACCCAGACGGGTCAATCATCGCAGTCTCGCGTACGGTTCTCCGTTGGTTTTATATTTATCTTTTATATACCACGATACCCTATTATTATAAGTATTATAATGATATTTATAAATTCAGATGTACATACTGAAATTTATTGTGGTCTCTCAACTTTTTACGGAATTCTATTCGAATTGTTTCGCGATCGTATTTTGGTATAAATCATTTTATATGTATAAAAAATTTACATTTTTAATCGGTACAGAGATTGAGCGTCGGACATTTCGCATTATAGTTTGGTTTCGATTCGACCTTGTCTTCTGTTCCTCGGGGTAAAAAAAACGGCCACTAGGATTATCCAGAACAGCAGACAGGTTATGCTTGACGTTCAAGGAGTGAGGGTCGACAATAGTAAAACACTAACACCCCTTTCCGTGTTAAAACTAATAGTAGACTAGTAGAAAGGCGTCTAAGGGAAAATCGTTTATGAAAAAATCGCGGTCAGTATAATTTGCGTTTAATGTATTGCAAAATACTGGAAGTTTCAAGTTGTTACTCTTTGATTTGGAAAAAGTGAACACGGACATACAGATTGAAATAGGCGCGTATGTAAGCTGATTTTTTTCTTAAAATATGTTACGTGGTTGAAATAAAATTTTCAACAATTGTAGGTACTCGTATTAAATCAACGATGGATTTATTTAGAGATGATTTATTTATAATTTGTGGTGAAATGTGCAATATATTTACACCTGTCGCCTAGCCCTTACATCAGCTACTGCACCCGTCTCCGAGGGGTGTTTTTCAGCACTGTACATGATATAATGATCACGACCAACATAATAGCAAATCGTAAATATAGTTTTGAGATAAAATTGAAACCCTCGTTTTTTTACACTGTCCAGTTACGATATCCAAACAGACTTTGGAAATATTTTACCTCATCAGCGCAAGTGAATATTTATTGACTTGACAAAAAAAAAAAAAAAAAACACAAACATTATAGTGTATAGAAATATAGGTCTCCGGCCCCGGTAATAGAGTCTTTAAAAAACATACTTTGGCGTTTACTTTCACGAACTCGTTTAAGGTTTTAACTAGAGACTAGTTATAGGTTATATTTGCTTATAAGCTAGTAAAAAAAAAAAAAACGAATATCGAGTGGGATTTTGAACTTGAACATTTATGATTTTTTATTTTTTTTTTTTAAACGACTATTGCACTAGTAAACAACTAGAAAACTATATATACTACGTATTATTATACGCAGTTACTATAGTAAAAAAAAAAAAAAAAAGCGACGTGTAAAACGGCCCTAAATACAAAAAAAAAAAAAAAAAAAACCACGACGCTTTTATATTGAACGGGTTTAAACGACAGAACAAATTCATAATAAAATATAATTAATTTCTATCCTCCTCCCCGTACAACTATAAAAAAAAAAAAAAAAAAAAACCCATCCGAATCGTGTTATAATACAATATTGTATTATTACAATATTATATGTATTAAAGTAGTGGTCGGCGGCAATGACGACGACGACGACGACGACGACGACGACGACGACGATGTTTATCTGCGCAACTATGGGAACCACTAGGTGTACGCGTATATAATATACCCGCGTGGGTACGCGTATAATATACAGGTCCGTATACCGCGGTAACCGGGTAAACCCTATAATTACGGACGACACTCGAAGCCGTCAGTGTTTTTATTTTTTTATTTTTCATTTTATTCTCTTTTGTCGGCTCTCGGAGCGCACGTTGCGTGGGCGTGGCCAAACACTCCCGCGAGCCTTCTATCTCGCGTATACGCGGACGCGCATAGGTACACCGGCACGCACGCCGCTTGGACATTCCACAGACACGACTCCGTTGTATCTCTTACCTACCATAATAATAATAATAATAATAATAATAATAAGAATATTCCGATACACCCGCCGCCGTAAGCTTCGCCCAAACCCCGTAAACGTCGTTATACCGAGACGTGCGCGCCCGCCGTCCGCCCCGAGATGTGGGCAATTTAAAAGAAAAAAAAAAACCAACGTGTTCGGTCGTAGAAAACGAATCGCGTCGTCCGTATTTTTATACGCCACCGCCTCGTCCCGGCCAGTAACGCGACGGCCCTGTCGAGGAAATCCGCCGTTCGCCGTGCCGTAATATACTCGAATAGATTTCATTCCTCTGGTTTGTACATTTCGTAGCGTATCGGCGGCCCCCCCGAAAAATCAGCGATATTGATTTTGGTATTTTGTCGTGCTCTTTTACCCTTCTTCTTTCGTACGTTTTCGGGATCTGTGCAGCGCTATACCGCGCGCTCGCGGTGTGATATACCATTTAATATTTCCGGAAGCCGATAGGCAGTACCGAAATGCACATTTTTAAATAGATTTCAAATGTTTAATCCTTTCGGTAAGTGCACGAGCAAATTTTTTAAATGACAACTCCATTTTTTTTTTTTCAACAGACGGGTCGAATAATTTTTTTTATCCGGCGAAAATATTAAGCGGCACCTTTAGTTTGTGAACACACGGCATATAGCTAGGCTAGGACCGTGTGGCATGCAACTTTCTGTCGGACATACTCTTAGGTCGTGTACACAGTCGGTACCCGGTCGACGACCCTGTTTGCGCGCATATGTGACTACGGTTTAGGGGATTGTCTTCGATTCGCGTAAACAGCCAATAATTTCGATCGAAAAGTAGTGTCGTCGTGGATGATACGCCGAAGTAACATCAGTGACAGTACGCTATTATATAATCCCCGTGCATATCGTATCTGCTGTACGTTTTCTCAACGGCCCGGTGGTGCAAGCTCAAAATGTAGAAGATCGTTGTTGCAATGAACCGACAAAAGTGCACGGAGTGTTGGAAGAATATACAATATGGGTTACAGGGCGAAGCGATAGGTTTTGCGGGATCAATGCGACAAAGATGGACAAATGATGGGAACGATAGGATTTACAAAAAAAAAAAAAAAAATGGGATAAACGTAATCGGGGAACAAGTAGTTGAAGGGAGTTGGGAAGGTAGAGAGGAATTCAATTCATATCTGTGCGCAACTATAAATTATTGTTAACGAAAAACGATTCCGACCGAAATTCGGTAAATCGTGTTTTGAAATGCCGTAATTTTGACGATTTTTATTAACATTTACACTTATATATATATAAAAAAAAAAAAAGTTATTAAAATACGTTCGATTTTTTTATTTTTTTTTTCATTTTAAATCGACGAATATTTTCAACGAACAAAAACATATCTTTGTCGTTTTATTACGTCTTAGTCCGTTTAAACTCGCCGCTCAAGCGGAGGGGTAGACCGTGGGGTGTCGTGAATAAATAATAATTAAAAAAAAAAAAAAAAAAACAACAACAACAACCCAATAAAATAGTAAAGTATTTTATAGAAAAAAGAAAAAAAAACCGATTTACCTTACAAAAGCAATTTTACCGACCGACGTCGCAGTATCCGAGCGATTATTAATGCGAATACGGCGAAACGAGGTGGAGTAGGTGGAGGAGGAGGCAAATAATAGGGCGAAGAAGATTATAACGAACGATTGTAAAAAAAAAAAAAAAAAAAAAAATCGGCCGAGGATTCGAGCATTACGACGTCGTCCGTCGGAACGCTTCACGGGTAATACCGCTAATTATTATTATCGCCGGCCGTCGTCTCCGGGGCTCCGGCAGACGGACAATTCACTTCCCGGCCCGGGCAGTTCGCGGTACGCGGCGATGACCTGCGCGCGCGGTACTCGCCGTAAACGTCGGCGGATACTACGAAACAACGCTCTTACCGCCGCCGTCCTAGATTTCTCAACAGTCCGTCACGGATCGCGGATATTCCGCACGTATATTTATATACAAGATTATAATATTGTAATAAATTATCGTGCTCTCGGCTCCGCGGATAAAATTATCAATTATAATATCGCCACGCGCAATTTATCCGCCGCGCGCATGAGACCCGAAACAATATCGTTGTGCGCGCACTCGCCGACCGTTCCGACAACCGTCCCGCCACCGGTGGTGGTCGTCCGATAGTAATAATATTTCGGTAAACGATAATTGATAATACGAGGATATAATCGAAGGAGATGCCCCCCGCCCGCCCCCCCCCGGTCCGCCATTAACATCGCCTACACAAAGGCATAGCCGATTTACGGTTTACGGTCGGACGGTGATTCATCGCGATGCCCAAACACTGAAATTTATCGCCGTGTCCGCCGCCCTATTTTAACATTACGTTTCCGGCACGGATTGAGCAGGGGCGCGATGCCGGAGCCGGAGATTGTCGGAGGGAGGTTGACGCGCTCCCCCCCCCATACACACACACACCGGCCGTATTTAAGCCAGAAATAAATCGGAGGATTAGATTTTCGATATTATTATTTATCTCGTGAAAATCGAAGACGTTATTTATACGAGTAGCGCGTAGTTCTTACTTTATATTTATATCGAATACTCGACAATAATTATTGGTTATGTCTTGTACCGTAACCTCTTGTATGGAATGAACCGACTGTTGGTTTTTTTTTTTTTTTACGATGAACGACGTCGCGGAAATTCTAGAATCCGTTAAAAGTGATAAGGACACGTGAACCCTCCTCCCACCTGCCGATAAAAATCGTATTTTAAAATTAAAACACCCCCCATTTAAAAAAATAAAAAACCGCATTTTGATTTGATGAGCGGGGTTGAGGTTCCGGGTTAATATAATAATACATAGTAATAGTACAAAGTGATTGTTTTCTTTTGCGATATTTAAAATAGAACACTGTGAGCCGATTTGTCGGTTGAAAATCCTATTTTGCACATTCCAGAACCATTTATTTGACGGTTTTTTCTCAAAATATATCTGGTCGAAAATCGGTTTTTGAAGAAGTAAAAATACCGGATATTTCGATATCGGGGTATATGGACGATACACATTACCACTGAGATTATCGGTTAATTGTCGTCATTTCGAAACATCGCGTTTTCAAACGGCACTACAATGGTTTTTTTTTTTTTTTTTTTATTTAGTATAACAATAACGGCGAAGGGGGGAGGGGTGGCATTTACGGCGATAAATTTTGGAGAAAAATCGATTCGCCATTCTAACCTGACCGTACAGATTTCTACCGCGTGATATTAATATTTCATTGTACGCATTGTATTGTTATCGTTAAATTCTTTACGCATAATTTGTATTAATATTTTACGCCGACGACGACGTCTTTAATAATACGAATGCGTCCGTATAATATAAACTTGCGCGCGCCGAGTCCGAAATAGATTAAAGGGAAAATCGGTGATTCTTTATTATTATTATTTAATTTTTTTTTTTTTTCGTTCTCCATGTAAATTATTACCATAGCACGAAATACATATATATATATATAATTTTTTTTTTTTTTAATACCGAGTCCGTTCCACGTATATATATATATGTCGGCGTCCTTTGCTTCACACCAAATTTGCCGGGCACACCAAACGAAAAAAAAAAAAAAAAAAAACGCGCTCGCGGATAGGTCCCCGGTACGCGTTTATAGGTATAACAGAACCGGTTGATTTATATTATACGTTATTATATAGGAAAATATATATAATAGTAATAATAATAATAATAATAATAATAATATATAACGCAAGCCGTGTGTACGTACGGACGATAGTATATAACATTATATTATACACACGTGTGTGTGTGTGTATATGTATAGCCGACACACACAAACCGGTCGTGGCCTACAGGCCCAACACCTACCTACCGTATTCCCACATATTGTAGAATAGTCGTATAGGACTATAAGGCGGTAATACCTCTGTATACACACAAACACACAAAAAACAACTCGCATGTGTATATATATATATATATATACAGGGTATACTAGGTGGAAAGTATACATCGTATTGTTATTATTATTATTATTATTGCTATTATTGTATAAAGGCAAAAGAAGAACCCTCCCCAACCCACCGCCGGGCACACTCGCCGCCTTTTTATCATCAAACATTTTTTATTTTTTTTATTTTTTTCTTGTTCTATACTATACGATTGCCGTTAACATTTTAATGGCCGTTGTTAACGCGGAGCGTATGTACCCGTCGCGTTGTCGGTACCGTCTCTCGGTTTCTTTGCATTTTTTATTTTTTTTTGTTTTAACAACAACACGCCGCGTTTATTGGAGTTTATCGAAATGAATGGAAAAAAAAAAAAAAAAAAAAATAAGAGTATTCTACACTGCATACAAATACATCGGTACATGTATATGTCTTGTTTCTACTGAATATAGTTGACATAAGAATGTCGATGTCAATTTGGTATTATATACGAGGAGACGAGGATTAAACTGTAGGTAACTTTTTTAACACGTGTAAAAAATAAACAAGTTTCAAAGACAGGAATTATTTATTTATTTTTTAAAGACAGCAATTATTTTTATTGAGTATACATTTTTCTAAATTTGTATTTAAATTTTTAATTTAAATCGTCATTTACAATACTTTTAGTGATGGATAATAAAGGACGGTGTGTACTGAAATATGAAACGTACTCACGAGTTACAAGCTTCTCGATGTGTCTCGATAAAATACGGCGTCGATACAAGTTGAATTGCGCGAAGTAGAGGTTTTATTATAACAAGTATTGCACACGCTCATATTATGAGAATCTAAGTCTGGGTATTTTTCGAGCAAAAAATCTACGGCTTTCTGGGGAACGTGCATCATATCTTTCTCGAACCAAAGGCGATCGCCGCAAACAGCGCAGGAAACACCGAATTTGTTTTGGATAAAACGAAAATTGAATTCGTTATCAGCGACGGGACATTCGTCAATACAGACATTTCGCGGCGGTTCGGTTATCGGAATGACGATTTTTGAGCTTGTTAACATGGTAACATTCTCGGTGTCGGACAAATTAACAGAATGACCCCCAGCCATAAGACATATACATGTCAAAAAACTATACGAGCATTTTTCCGCGGCGCCGGCGTGAGAATTTTCGATTAATCCGCCGATTTACAATTCTCGTATTTACAGGACGACACCTCGAAAGCGTTTGTCGTTCGACCGTCGTTTTACGCCGTATACGGCGGGTACTTCTTACACGCCTTTCGATATCCAAACATTTTCGTTTGCCCCACGCTATTCTCTATCGATTCCGGGTGACTCCTGCGCGAATTTAAAAGACGGCGTATTCGGTTTTTCCTACTCGGAAATATTACGGTCTACTAACGGCACAACGAATGCACGTGAACCGTTTCGCATCGTATTTATAACAGTAATTTCCATCATCGCCACCGTCCGAATCCGCGTTTATTCGTGAAAGTTGTCCACGATATACCTAGATCGAAACACACTTCGCGGCTTGGGCGGCGGACAAAAAACGATTGGTTTCAATATGTGAATACGTACGTATTGCAAAGTATGACCGAGGGGATATTTCGCGCTACGACTTTCGGGAACGCGCTATAGAAATAAACGCGAATCAATTAAAAAAAACCAAACTAATTTACTTTAAATTCCACCGATTCCGGGAGTTAACACACTATGCCCGTGTAGGTGATAATCCAATTTCGTAGGAGTTTACCGTACTCCCTTAATTTCTTTTTCTCCCGCCATCGTTTTTTTTTTCGCTTTTAAATAGTGTTCAAATGTATAGTCTCGAACCGTAAAACAAGGACAAAAATTATACAGCGAATTTTAATATTATAATAAAACGCATATATATATATATATATATATATGGGTCGGGCGCGGGATGTACGTCTCAATATTTTTTTATTAGTTTTTTTTGTTATTTGTCTGCGATTTAGACGACACGTGTTTTTACTCCGGTTTTATAACTACGCATCATCGGTCCTCGTATATAGTTGTTTTACGCTCGCGTACACGGTGTTTTTGGTTTTTTATGTCCCGATTTGAAGGCTGTAAATGATTAATAGTACCTAGGCGGCATATATCGGAACACGATATAATATAACCACCATATTATAATATCGGACTCCGGTTGAACGATCTTTCCGTCTCCGTGTCCAAAACGTATTATATAGGGCAAAGACGGGACAGACATATAATTTTTTAATTCCTCGTACACCGTGGCTATTGCGACTTATCGTCCCATTATTCCGTTAAAATATAGCGATGGAATTCTGGCGAATCGGCGATTGCGGCCGCGAGACGAATAATTAAAACAAAAAAAACACTGACCGTGTTTTACGTTATCGGCCAGTTAAGTTATCACTAAAACCGTCTGAATCGCGTCCGTAAAATATACGTTCTATTTAATAATATCATCATCGCCTGATGGGTTACGAGCCGGAGAATCGAATCGGAGCGGTCCCCGTCTTATACTTCGCGCACTCGTCAAGCCCCGGGTTTCCCTATCACCAGGTGTGTTTTATATGTCGAGTTGGGCTAAGGTTTTAAACGCGCGTGGCATTTTTACGGTTTTTTTTTTTTATAATATTATATACGACGTATTGTAAAATATATCCGAAATTATAATATGTACTCGTATTTATTTATATATATATATTTACACGTAGGTAGACCGACCAATTATAAATTGACACAGTCGGACGATCGTGTCGGTCCGCCCCCACAACAAGAAAAAAAAAACAAAAAACAAAAAAACAACACAACACAACACGTGGTTACGCGTTATATTATAAATATATGGGGGCAAAATGTTTTGTTCGCTAAGTGATTCGTCGTTTCGTTTATACGAAATATTATATTATATTGTAAAAAAAAAATAATAAAAATAATAATTCAAATAATATTACAACGGGATAATTATCGATGCATTTTAATCCTGCGGCAGGGGCGCAGTGAAGTATTTTCGTGTGGGGGGAAAGAGAGCAAGATCCATTTTCCGCTCATAAACCGATGTTTTTCGTTTTTTTTTTTTTTTTTTGTAATAGATAAAAAATAATATCGCAAAATAAAGCCCGTTCGGCCGACTTGTATGCGTTTAAGGGAACAATATCATTCCGCGTTTGCCCAAACAACTAGATAAAAAAAAAAAAAAAAAAAAAAAAAAAAACAAAACAACAACGATATGCATTTTAGCGTATTATTATTTTAGTTTTCGATTTTCGTTAATAGGTTTATTAACTATATTGGTAATACTGTGCACACGATGGACACTTATCAAAATTGATATGGACAGAATATTAACATCGGGTTTCATAGTAAAACTATTATAATATAATAGGTTATACTCGCTCGACAAAGGAATTATTTACAATAAAAAAAAAAAAAAAAAAAAATGTAATAATCGAGTACACGAATATGAGTTAATTTTATCGCCTCTTTTCGAAAAAAAAAAACGTTACTCGGCGCACCGGTCGCGTGAAGTATTTTTTTTTTTTTTTGTTAGTTGTTCGCTTAGGAGGGCCCAACGAAATGGATCAGCCCTGGGCCGGTGATTTTACTAACAGCACACAGGCAGGTGCCTACAACTACCGGCCGGTACATGCGCGGCGTATAATAATGTTACCGGTATATTTTCCGGGTCGTAAAAAACGCGAATTACACACGAAAATCACGGTGATTATGATTAACTGCTGTAACAGTGAGGTACATAATATACGTGTTTATACGGCATAAAATTTTATGTTCCACGGAGAACAAAGATTGTATATACATAAAAATTAGGCACCTATGTAAATATTATAACGCGGTAGTACAGGTATTAAAAACCTTACACTATTACGTACGCGGGTCGGTCGGTATATTATACGTTTCGAAACAAAGAAAACCGATTAAAAAAAAAAAAAAAAACACTGCCCGATACGAATTTGTATTACACGCGTCATATAGGTAAGTATAACGACGACGAACGCACGTTAAATATTAGGTAAATAATTTTTTATTTTAAAACGTATTTAGTTTCCTAATTTTGCATAAATGCGGTGTTGTTTTTTATCCTCGGACAACTCTTATTCGGTCAATGAAAATGTTCGGAATTTTTCACGCGGTACCTTCAAAAAAAAAAAAAAAAATGTGCGGACGTCTCAGTATTTTATTCGAATAATTTTTCTATAGATTCCCGGCGGTTTTACTAATATAAACGTGAAAAAAAAAAAAACAGTAATAATACATATATAACAATCCCTAACATCAGAATGTGTTTGATTGCGATGATTTATCGCCGCCGGTACCTTCCCAACTTCCCACCTGCGACAACAGTAGTACCTATATAATATATGTTGGTTTTTTTTTTTTTTTTGTTTTATTATTACTCACTATTAATTCGGTTTGTTTTCGGGGTTAAGCCGCCGATGGTAAAAGAGAATATTTCGTATATTATGTTATACATACGGGTCGTAAATAACGGTGTACGCACAAACCGACGGGACACCCCCCATAGCGATTTTTATGCGCTTCATTATGTAACCGATGCGGTCGGACTCGGCGGCCCCTCCGATCATTACGCGCGTACGTACAAATAATAACAATAATAATAATAATAAAATATAACGCGTGAATACTCGACTGCGGTATTTACACACGTCGGCCACCCAAAATATATAAATTCATATGATATCATCGCCCTCGCCGTCGTTAATATTCAATAGTCTTCGCTAAAACGTTGAAAATTCACGACAGGGTGCCCCGTCGTCAACTCGCCACCGAATATAAAAAAAAATCAGACGGGACACGTGCCCTACAAAGTGAACACGGGAACGCGGTGGCCATATGCCATATGAACTTGTCAGCTTTTATCTAAAATACGATAACAACGAGACGTTCTGTCGTTATATGTATTTGTTTTCCTTCTGCAATTATCGATATATTTTTTTTTAATTTCCCCTCATAAAATCGAACCCAATGAATGCACGTCGATTTTAAGTTGTTTTGTTATTAACACAATCCCCGACACATCGCTGGTCTACGCTTTTTAGATTTCCTGATAATGAATGCATATGTCTATTTAAAAAAAGGAATTTGTGACAAAATTATAGTTTATTTAAAACAAATTAACGATTCAACTATGATCCTCTGTATACTCTTCTCCTCTGTCTACGCGTTTTCCATTGTTCAAAGCCATGCTGCAAGTCATCCGATATCAGGCCTTTGAATTGGCCCGCCGTTTTTGTCTTCACCTCTTCTTAGGTTTGAAATCGAGTTCCTTTCAAAGCAGTATTCAGTTTTGGGAATAGATAAAAGTCGCATGGGGATAGATCTGGTAAATACGGGGGACAAAAATCGCGATAACTCTGCCGAAACACACGCGTCACGTATAAATTTTAGCCTAAAACACTCGGGGCCAATGCAGTCCGGATCTGTCGGCGGAAAAACATTGGGAATCGCATATAGGTTAGTTCCGGAGATTAGCCCCCGCGTACAAACTCACAAACTAACCGGATTTTGCCTCTTTATAATATTTACAGTGTGGATATGAGAAAAACAATAATTATTCGTACGATTTATAAACGTGCCGTCGTCGTCGTCATAATAATAATAATAATAATAATAATAATATTAGTATTATTAAACGGTCGATTGATTTTCTCGCGCGCATATCGAAAGTTCTCGGGCAAAACTCGTTTCGTATACGAGATCGTTGGCGTATAATGTAATACGAAAAAAAATCCGTATACGCGCGCATTGTTAAAAAGTAATAATAATAATTGATGGAACGAAATATCTCGCGTAATATTTATATATTTTATATTTTTTTTTTATATATATATAATGGGTCGTCGTCGGAAAGAATATTATAATTGCCGGCCGGCTCTCCGCGGTCTATATTTTAATCCCCGAGTTACTCGCGTTGCCCGGACAAGTTAATGACGCTTCGGGGCACGGTGCGTGTGTGTGTATAGGTATTTTTTTTTTTTTTTTTTATGGTTATTATTTATTTATTTTTTTTTTTTTTTATTTATTTATTATTTTATAACCGTATACGCACTACGCGGCGGCGTGTAGGCGATTATATATATACAAAAAATAAAAAAATAAACCGCGCGGAGAACCGCCCGTTTTACGATATTTATTTATTTTTTATTTTTTTTTTTTTAATATATCTATGTATATACATTTTTTCTCTCTCTCTCTCTCTCTCTCTCTCTCTTTCTCCCATCGTCCCAGTTTTTTCTCTTACACGTTATTATTCTAAACAAGTTATAATCAACGCGCGGCGGCTCGGCGTAAAAAGAAAACCAAACAACAGTAATTTAAATATAGTTACGCCGCCGCCGGGGGTTCGCATCTCGCCGCGTGTTGGCTGTTACGGTTACCCGTACGGTGGCGGTATGCATACAGAGTTCAGTGGCGTAATATAATATGCTTTTCTGGTAGTGGGTGCTATAGCAGGGAATACAAGTGACGGTGCCGAAGAGGACGAGGACCAGTAGCCTTAGACCCATGTCCCGCCAAGGCAGAGCTGCATTCAGAGGCGATGGTGGACACATGCCCCAGGGGAGGTGGGGCGGCATGTCTAAGGGGCTGTAAAATATTTAAGCGATTATTAGTCTAATCGATTTTTTTATGACAAGAAATATTGAAGGCCCAACCAACGGTGCGTGATCGTGAGATGGTTTCCAGACGGATTCGCCGTCCAGGACGGGCAGTCGGTTCGTCGCCGGGGAGTAGGATGGGTTCGTCTTTATTAATTGTTAGTTTTTAATATTGAAATACGTATTACGAATATTGAACGTGAGGAAAAAATTTAAAAAAATTAAGACGTAACAAGTGTAAAATTGATAATATGAGTGGGTGGGGTGCTACAATGTTAATTACTGTCCTCCTCCAAGGACAAATTCTCACCGAATTCTCTCACAATAAAGATTGATTTTTTTTCAATACTCGTATAATTCATCGTCATTTTTTAAAGATAATGCTCACCGTGTCTGTACGTCAGTTTTTTGTTTTTGAGGAGATTCGCGATGTCCACCCCTCCCTCCCGTAATTTCAAACCTAGGCTCGTGTCTTGACCTTTGAGGGTAGTTTTTAGTTTCAGAAATAAAACAAAAAAGACACAATGAACTAAGTCAGGTGAATATGATGAGTGAGGAACCACTGGTATATTTTTGGATGTCAAAAATTCACGTATGAAAAGTGTTAAGTGCGATCGTGCATTGTAATAGTGCAAAACCCACGACTTTGATTTCCACTCTTCTGGCCTTTTACGGCGTACTTTCTCTCTTAATCTGTTCAGTACTTGTGTATAAAAAACTTGATATACTGTCTGACCTGTAGGTACAAATTCATAATGGACTAAAGCGAGAAAATTGAAAAAAAAACAATACCTAACCTAACCTAATCTTACGTTGAAGTTTGACTGGATCTGACGATATTTTTTTGGACGAGGTGAATTTGCGGTCTTCCATTGCGATCTTTGAACTTTGGTTTCGGGTTCATATTCATATACCCATGTTTCGCCATCCGTAATAATTGATTTTTTAAAACTTGGGTAATTAGAAACCCGATTTTTTAGTTCCAAACACACTTCAATGCGGTGTTCCAATTGTTCCTCGGTTAACAATTTTGGCACTAATTATGCGGACACTATTTCCATACCCAATTCATCTGATAAAATCGAATGGCAAGTACCAATTGATATGCCAACGCCATTGGCTACTTCTCTGACGATTAATCACGTCGGTGATTTCTAATTTTGTATCGAACAAAAGTAATGGTATGTCGTTTGTTTTTAATGTTTATGGACGCCCAAGACGATGGTCACCTTCAATGGATATTCGACCTTCTTCAGAACGTTTGAACCAGTCAAAAGTCACATAAAAGCTTAGTGAAACATTTCCAAAAGCTAAATTAATCAATTCGAACGTTTCCGTAGGGTTTCTACCAATTTCGTAACAAAATAAAATACGCCGCGCGCGCGTTGTTCCGAATTTATAAAAAAAAAACCACCGACTTTGAACGCGCACTGTCAACGATTAAAGGCAACGATTTTGATTATATACTGAAATAATGGTGGTTATTTCTAGTTTATTTTCGTATTAACCGACACTGCCGATAAAAGTTTTCCTGTAATAATTTTAGTCCGTATGTATATATACATATACAGTAGAAATCACTACAACCGAGCATCATCGATTTGAACGAAACACTGTTAAACAACGAGCAAAAATACTGAGTTTATTAGATTACGTTTACAACGAGTACCGGTGAACAATAATAAGTTATCGGCATTAACGAGATAAAAAAAAAAAAAAAAAACATCGAATTATAGAACAAAATGTTCGGTTATAATGGACCGGTCGTTATCGTTTCGCTGTTAGTCGGCCGATATTACGCCACATACGGATGTATTGTAAAAAAATACTGTTGTACTCGAAATACTTTTGAAAAAAAAAAAAAGAAAAAGAAAAACAATATATCGTTTACACGAGTTTGCTGGCCCTGCGAACGGTCCCCTCGGCTGGGGTTAAACGTACGTTCCGTCGACAAATTATTATATATGTATACAGCGTGCGTGCGTGCGTGCGTGTGTGTGTGTGTGTGTAAATACGCTACCGGACCCGCGTACACCTGGTCGCCGAGCGCGCGCGGTATACACCTATATATTATATAGGCTATACGCGGATGCTCGTGAGTTATGGCGCGGCGGGGGCGCAGGGGGACGGGCCCGGGCCAGGAAAACCCGTCGCCGGTCGGTCCTCCGCGGCGGGGCGGGGAGAACGCGGGCGGCTTCTCGCATCACGTCCGTCTACGCCGCCGCCGCCGCCGCCGCGTCGGCTCGCGCACCCTAATTACTGGGCACCGTCTAATTGCCCCACACCTGGACCGTATACATATATATATATATAATATAAACACGTACGCCGCGAACTCGCCCCGATCCGTAACACCTCCTCTAGCTCGGTCGGCCGGTCGCTCTCACAAAACTCGTATTTATAATATACACGCGGGCGCGTTGTTCGGTCTACCGTGTTTGTTGATCGCTAATGGTTCGCCGACGCGCACCGGAGAGAGAGAGAGAGAGAGAAAAATAAAAACCAAAAAAAAAATAACAAAACGCGTTCGTGTATATTATTATTATTATTATTATTATTATTATTATTATTATGTATGCGCGCACAGGTATATAAATTATACACGAGCGTATTATATTGTATTTTATTATTATATACACACGCGTAAAACACAAAAAAAAAAAAAAAAAAATAATAATAAATAATATTCTATCGTAGATATATTATGTAATATCGTTTTCGGCCCGTGTACAATAACGATGATCGGAGTTACACGTTATAAAAATAAATAATACGTTTTTTTTCGTTCAGATTGTTTGTTTATTGGTTTGGTCGTTGTAAAAGTCGCAGTGGTCTACAGGCGGATTTACTGATTTCTTCAATGTCAATCGTTAATATATCGAACTTATGTGAGGTTATCGTTAACCAAACGGAAAATAACGGAAACGGTCGATTTCCATAGTAAAATTACAAAATAAAAATGTATGTGCACCAAGTTAGCCACAGCTTGCCGATTTGTTTTTCAAAAATTATGTCCTCGATATCAAACCGACTCTTCTCGAGCACTCCTCTGGCGTACTGCTGTATATATTTTCCACTACATCTTCGATTCGGTTTTTCGGTTGGTCAATATTACGATGGGTCTGCGCGCGGATTGGACTTTTTACACGGATGGAAAGTTTAGTTCGCTGTGCAGTAACCTTGGCTGATGGTACCGAATCACCGGCGTTTAAGGTTCAAATGTAGACGAAATAGACGCCGTGCGGCCCCACATAACAGTCATAATTCTTGTAAAACGATTTTATTGCCATGAGCACGTCGTTTACCACTCCGCTGTTCCGTGTTTACTAAATGGCGTGTTATCTTTCAAATTAATAATTGTTTAATGAACATTCTTATATTAATTACTACTGAGAAAATTTATTTTTAAAATCGGCCGTTTCATTGACCCACCCTGTATGTTTGTGATTTTTTTCAATACGTAAATCTTAAAATCGATTTTTATAATATATACAGTGTGTTTACAAAACGACGCTCTTTTTGAATTGGCCGTCATATTTTTGTGGCTCAGTTGGCTACACTGTTGTTATGATATCTGTTATCTAGTATCACTCCGGTTTATTCTTCCCTGCTTAGTTTTTTTTTTTTTGATCGATCACCATGGAACAGCTAACCGTGGAGATCCGTGTTTTAGTTGTGAAAACATTTTACGGAAGCGGCGAAAGTTATGCGGAGACAGCTCGTCGTCTCCGTACGCAACTCGGGCGGAATCTCACCAAGGAGAACTTAGGGCAGTAATTGCCAACTTCCTTAACCGTGTTAAACCTAACCTAGCAGTGTGCCAACAGGCCAGGGGGTTCACATGAATGATATAATATTTCATACCTAAACCGGAGGTTCTCCAGATTCCAATGATGTCATTTTTTTTTGTTTTTTGATTAAATTAAAGTGTTATGTTGGCATTTTTAAAAAGAGCGTCCTTTTGTAAACACCTTTTATATATATTCGTAAATTCTTAACTCCAATGAGACCGTATAACTTATTAACCGCACAAATTTTAAGAAATTATCAAACGATATTCTCGATCATTTTTTTTTTTTTATTTTTTTTTAAAGGTACAAAATGAATATACGAGTATTATATTATATTGTATTTAACGCTTCTGGTGACCCCTAACAACCATTTGAAATATTTGAACATTTGAGAAAAACACGGTTAGGTTAGGTTAGGTTAGGTAAAATATAAAGGAAAAAAAAAAAGAGAAGAAAACTATTGTCGTACCATGTTGTTTAACCGGGGGATTTATAATCGGCAGATGAAAATCAACTCGCCGGTTTATAGTAATAATAATATTAATTAAGGTTAGGATGTTTATAACCTTTTCATATTTTTTCTGTTAGTCGTGCGCATAGCAAACTAAGTTATAAATTCGTTTCGTATGACATAGAATCAGATGAATTGAATTATTTATTGAATTTATTTTGCATATTTTTGCATATTTAGGGATTTTTTTATGAATAAATGTATAATTCGATGACAGAAATCAATAAATAAACTGGTAATAGTAAACTGGTATTTATTTATTAAATAAACCCATAGGTAGAGCCATGGTTAATTTCAAATATAACAATCTTATGTTCACTACTTACTTTTCTTTACTAATTATACGTTTATTAATCGTTTTTTTCGACTGATATTCGTGATTGGAATGATTATGTCGATGAGACACAGTGACTTAAATAAAATCTTTAGTTAGTATATGGTCTGCTACGGGTAGACTGCAGTGTGTATTATTTTAGTATTAAAACGTGTTTTATTCTCACTGAAAATGCCCCGAAGTGAAAAGTTCCCGACGCTGTAAACGACTACGTAAATTTTTTTTTAGAGTTCGGGGAGGATGTATTTTCAACAGATAATTTAGTGCTATTGTGTTAAGTACGTGGAGTAAAAATGCATCTGAAAAAAAAAAAAATGAACTTCACAACAGCATATAATAGCAAGTGCAAAATATTTAAGGGCGTTCCAAACGCAAGGAGACTCATGATAGAGCCACAGCTCAAACATTTGTCTGTGACACAAAACAAAGAAAATATAACAAAAATTGTCGTATATTAATATTTTTGAGTATATTTTTAATTAATAATGCGATTATTAAATGTCGTATTACGATATTATATCGTGATTTAATTGCGTGGATTTGTTTAGTACTTTGAAAGTAATAATTATCGTAACTCTAATATAACGACGGTTGAAAAAACCGGCACCATAAATGATGAAGAACACTGGTCATCTCGGTGGTCGCTGGTTGTTTTTTTTTTTTTTTTAAATATATTTGTTTTTTTTTTTTCTCCTCCCGTGTAATCGACCGGCGGCCGTTTAAAATCGAATTATTTAAACAAACAGCGACAGTTAATGACTGTATATGTATACAGAGAGGTGGGGGGCACACCGAGACAATGCGACCGTCGCCGTCGCCTTCGCGCGGTGTTTTTTTCCCCGTCCGGGTGACAAATTAATCGTCTTTTATCGGACCCTATCGAAGGTACGTACAAGAACGTACAACATAATTATTCTGACGTTGTAATTGCGCAATTACAGCGGGCCCGGTACGTAAATGCGGCCCGCGACGGTCAAGTTTTTTGATTAATGTACGTGTAAAAAACACCTACACACCGGGACGCGGTGCGATCGGCGCGCGCCCGTACCCGCCCGGACACCGGCTCTGTTTGTACAGACGAATAAACCGTTTACACGATACACGCGCGTATTATAGTAATGTATAACAAGCAATAGTATAGTCGTATGTCATAAAAAAAAAAAAAAAAAAAATATAAAAAAAAAATCAACACCACGTTATTACGCGCCGTGGTAATATTTCGTTTACGGGCGTCGAATGACTGGGTAGAAAAACCAACAACAACAACAAAAACGATTAATTATAATTTTTTTCGTCGTCGATTGATGCGCGGCGGTGTACATATACCAACGATAAAAAAAAAAAAAAAAAAAATGATTTACTAATAATATCGTTATTATACGAGTTACATTTTTTTTTTTTTTCTTCCTGATAACTTTTGAGCATATTTTTAACAATACATATTTAGACAGCGTTAGAAATTTGCTCGGTTATATATTTTAATAAATCATATATTTTACTCAGTTGTTTTTTTGATCGGATTGCAGTTGGTTCTTGTAAAAGCTGTAATGCCCATGTTTTTTTTTTTTTGTATTTTTACACGAATATCGTTAGCAATACAATATGCGGCCTACGGGATTGTATTAGCAAAGTCTACACAATTTTGAATATTAACAAATGGTGTTTATTAGGGAACAATTGTTACTTTTAACTCGAGTTATTATTTTATTTAGTTATTCAATTGTGTCCACAAGGTAATATTAGCTTTAACATAGCCTAGTTCTTTTTTTTTGAATAACTTAACTCAAACTAGTTAAAAAAAAAAATCGGTCAACTGTTCCGTTCCGATCGCAATGCATCATTTTCCTGAATCCCACAGTCTTAAGCGATAAGGTCGACCGTCTCTTTTGCGTTTATCTCGCAAACAAATACCAATTGTTTTTTTTTTTTTTTTTAACGATAATTACGTTTTTCAATTGATCGTGAATTTGTAAGCCTAATCGCAAAGCGCGTAAAAATCGCGGTGGTCGCGTCTCGAACGGCCGCATTGATAACCGCGAGCTTATTTCCGATGTCCGTTTTTCAATACGGTTGTAGACGTAGGATCATTACTGATGAGAAATTAAAAAAAAACAACCGTAAATGTCGTCATTACTCTAATCGTAACGGTTATAAATTATTGTTTATCGTCGATCCCGGCCGACGCCGTTAAATCGGTTTTTTTTCGTTTTATTATTCTTTTTGTTGTTCTGCAGCCCGTTACGATAATCGACTCGCGCGGCCCGAAAGAATATTAATAAACGAAAACAATTATTCTTATTGTTTCAACGCGTAATTATTTTACACCGATTGTAATCGCCGCGGTGCTTACCGAAAAACTCGTTTATCTATACCTATATTTTTTTTTTTTTTTTATACTTATCTCGAGTCCCGGATGAAATTGAATAATATTTTACGAATCGCGTTTACGTACGTTTTGAACCGAACGGTTACCAAATTATAATACAATCCGCTCGAATTTCGTATTCATTAAAAAATCAACAAAAAAAAAAAAGGGCTAAACGACCGAAACCCTTCTTCCAAATTTACCAGTCTTATTACTTTTATTTTTTTTTAAAAACTTCATATCGATTTTTTTACGAACTATTTCCTATTTTCCAAACGGTTTTATTACCAACAACTTATCGATATTGTATTGTTTTTTTACGAAAATATATCAAAAACAAATATATGTACCCAAACTAGACTTTACTTTTTTACTTAATTAATTTTATTATTATTGTTATTTTCGTACGTAATAATTTATATGTTGTTGGATACGATTATATTTACTACGTTTTCGAACTTGATTTTTTTATTTTGTTTTTTTGGCTTTGAAAAATTATTATACGGAAAAAAAAAAAAAAAAAATGTTTTTATTGTTATTAATTGTTGGATTTTAACACGCATAGCGTATTATTTACACGTACGTACGCGGATAGTACGAGTTGCACGGCGCACGCCGAATTATATGGATATTGTTGTTATCGGCCGGTAAAACGACAAATCGAATTAGCGTTTACATTTATTGCGATTACGACCGGTATCCGTCGAAATAAATGTTAAACTAGAAAAAAAAACAAAAAAAAAAAAATGAAAAAACAAAATGTTATAACCGACACTCGGCCAAACGCGAAATTATCGTCGGATCCGCGTGTGCGTTATACAAACGTTATAATAATACCATTCGGAGACGTTTGCCGTTTTTTTTTTTTTTTTTTTTTTTAAACGTCGGATCGCATTATCGCAATAAGCGGTCTTGCGAGAATATATTTTATACATTTTTACGCCCGGTGCGTAAAAAAATAATATGATATTGCGTACAAACACATTATATCGAGAATATATTACGAATTCCATAAATTATCGAATTTCTAAAACGTGAACAAAAATTATAATTCGGAATATTTGGCACGGTTTCAATAAATTTGAAAAAAAAAAAACACGTGTTTAACCGTCTAAAACAATTTTTCGGGATATTCGTTGAACGTGTAATATATTTTATTATTGTTAAATTAACATTTAAATGGTTGTTTATTACAAAGAGGCCGTCCGGCCAGTCCCGTATTTTCGATAATCCCGCAAACGCCGTATAACGTATTGGTATAAAAAAAAATATTGTAATTATGTGAAAACTACCGCGGTAGAATTTACAATAAAAAAAAAAAAAAAAAAAAAACCCGCGAGCGCAGAGTCGACTGACGATAATTTTACTGTTCGAGACGCGCGGCCGCGTCATCCGCCGCGGACCCGTGTATTCGACGAATACAAAAAAAAAAAAAAAAAAAAAAAAAAAAAAAAAAAAAAAAAAAAAAAAAAAAAAACAATTCTCCTTGTATTTATTTTGATTATTTTATTGGTATTTTTTTCTTTTAATTTTATTTTTCTCCATCCGCCGGCGCAGTTTTTCGACCGTACGCGCGCCGCGTAAATAATTATAAAACCGTATACACCCCGACCGGTGCAATAACCGTTTTTACTCATTGACGTGCGCATAAATCATTATTTTTTTTTTAAATAGTGTTTGTCCGTTAACGCCGCGGACCGGCGGCCGGCCCGTGAATTTCGTTCGGTTCGCCCCGGCCCCGGTGCCTAATGACCAATAAAATAAATACCGTAATTATCGCGCGCCGTAATTATTGACGGCCCGAGGAGTCGTTTAAGACAAACGCGTTCGAAGGGGCCCGGGAGATCGGCCCGCGCGGTATTGACCTTTGATATTTCCTATTGGAACGTAACCGAGACAATTTCTGTTGGCTCTAAAACATAATTTTTCAATTCATTTCGCGCGGCGGACCGCGGCGATATAACGGAAACAGACCGGCGACTGTGGAACACCGGAGGGCCGTATAAATATTTCTTCCGGAAACCCAACGTTTGTTTGTGGACACGACCGGGAGTAAAAAATTAACGTGAGAGAGCGCCCGGATGGAATAATACCCGGCGCAAGAGTCCCGTTTGTTACGGGAAACGGTGACGAGGAAAGACGCGGGCCGGCATGTGGAAATTAATACGTTCAGACTGGAAATCCCACAAGATCGGCTGAAACAATAAGAATATCGATTGTGTGACGGCAATGGTCGAAGCGCAGTGGTTAATAGACGAATATTATCGCCGGAATCGATGAAAAATTAAATAAAAATAACGTCCTAAACTGGACAAAGTCCAGGGGAAAGACCATACGGGGCTAGATGGAATAATTATAAGACAATTAGGGGGATGACCGTGTTTTTTGGGGGTGTAGCTTAGGGCGACCGTAGAAATAAAATACAAATGCGCCACACTTTAGTTAACCAACTAAATATAATATTATTAAAAAAAAAAAACAAATTAAATGCGTGCTGCATTGTAGTTTAGAAATACAAATAAAATATTAATATGTGCACACAAATACAATAAAAATGCATTTCGATGATTATGGCTGGTAAATCTCTTCTTCTGTTATTTACGTGCACTTTTGTCCTGAACTAATTGCATCGAGTAACGTACCGTTCTTTTAATAAAATATTATAAAACTCGCGGCGAGAATAGTTTTTGAAATGGGTTTCTACACCGATAATCGATTCGATAGTTTCAACCGAAAAACGATTTTTTTCTTTCTTTTTTCGTCTGTCCACGACACATTGACGATGGTCGAAAAAATCCGTTCTGCTCCGGCATTTGTACCCGGCATTTCCAAAGAATAGTCTACGATTGCTGCTTGACGGTCGTTAGTCGTGTCAACGATATGAACTCTCAAGTGTACTCAAATATTTCCCGTCACTTACCTTAATCACTTGAGCTGAATTTTTTTGCCGTTCGTAAATCCGCGATTTGAATAAAAAAAAAAAAACGTGTTCCGCATGACCGGAAATTCATCGAATAAATTGTCATCGTCCGATAATTTCAGTCCGCAACACGCACACATTTTGACGGACCAATTGCGACGGATGGGATCGCACTTGTTTCGGGCGACGACGTCACACCGATAAAAAAAAAAAAAGTAATAATATTACGTATGTTTTACGTTGCCAAAAACGATGTGACGTTATTAGTCTTGTGTTTTCCACCCGCAGCAATTATAGTCGTGGCATAGATTCGAATTAGATCCTATTGAATATTGCCATGCAAAAATATCGTAGAAAAATATTGTATAAAATAAATTTCGAAAAGTTATAAACTACCAAGCAAGGGAGAAAACGGCGTTAATACGGGACAGACATGAGAAACCGGGACGAAAAGCGTCCCGTATAACATTTGTCGGGACAATAGGACACAAAGTCGAAACGCGGAGGGAGGGTCACCCTTGTGTAGCCCGTGGCGAACAGCGAAGCGGTTTGATGGAGGAATATGATTTAAATATAGAAAAAAATAATAGATTTTAGAATAGATCTTATAGAATTTAAATAAAAAATAAATAAATAAATAAAAATGCAACGTGTGCATTGCGGCGTTTTATGATTATTTACTGTTGTAGGTACGCGTACGTACATTGGAACGTTATAAATTAAACGTCGTCGCACGGGGGTGTCCAGAAAATAATATACAATGGGCCTACTGATTAATATTAATTTTTAACACGCAATTAAGTCGTTAACGTTTTGTTTTTTATGATTTATGTTATATTACGCTGTTTGCATTTTTTTTTTTTTTTATTATTGTTGTTATATATTTTTTTTTTATCAAGACAATTAATCCGATGTACCGCGATACATGTTATATTAGTTTTATAGAATATGTCTTTTTTTTTTTTGTACTATTACTTAAAGCGTGAACATATACGAGAAAACGTCTAGAGTTTTAAGAGGCAATGACAGTTTTTTTTTATTTTTTTTTTTTTGAGACTCTTCCCAATAGAGTCTTCTTCTTCTTGTCCGGTTTCTAGGTCTCTCATAGATCCCCATCCTCTATCCCACTGGTTCCCAAACTGGGGGGGGGAGGCGTGAACGCATTGCTGGGGAGGCGCAAGCAGTTATTACGAAATACAATTTTTATTGATTACATTATTTTTATTTTAAAACGTAGAGAAAAAAAATGAATTAACCGGTTCTCTTTATCCATTATCGGATATCAGTAACGGATACTATAGGTGTTTGGTCGCAGCGTGTAACTTAATCGTTTTATACCACGTTAGGTTAGGATAGATCTGTAAATTAATGGGTACGGTAAAAGGATGTCAGGGGAAAAATCTATTAGATTAGTTTAGACTCGATTTAGTTTCGTTTTGCAGTTGCGTAGTGCACGCAGTGTCGTAGTACGTAGTCATCGCGAGTGTACGTACGTAAAAAATAATGGCTCCACAAAAAATAAGATTGTATAACGTCGATTATTTAAAGTTTAGTTTCACGTTCATTGCAAAGGATGGTATCCAAATGCCACAGTGTGTTATTTGTCACGTTGTGTTAAGTAACGATGCTCAACGACCAAGTCGACTAGAACGACATTTAACCACATGACATCCCGATGCTAAAAGAAAAACCTAAAGAGATTTTCGTTGCTAAAAAAAATTCTTTAATTAAAACGAAACGTGTGACAGTACCGGAGAATTTCAACAAAATAATGATTGTTACATATAATTATTATCATCAATAAAAATGTGATAGTTTATTTGTTAAGTACACAAAGAAAGGTGATCGAATTTTTTCAATTTATAGGAAGGGGGGCGCGAGATTTTCGAAAATCTACAAGTGGGGCGTAGAATAGAAGAGGTTGGGAACCACTGCTCTATCCCGACCCATCGGTTTTTCTTTTCGATTCGAACCTCTCCAACGAGTAATATTTAAATTTATTAAAGACCGTACCACGGTGACTACCGAATAGCGTCCGAATGTTACCACGGTTTGAATACTGTCGCACCGATAACCAACCGATAAGAACGATCACACCATAAGCGTAGTATTTATATTGTTTAGGGTTATTAAAGCTCGAATCGTCTTTTAATTCCCAATTTTTATATTTTTTATATATATATATATAACCCATTCGGACGTGAATCGTACCGCCGCCGTAATTAACGAACGGCTTTATAGGCTTGATGTTGTAACGATAAAAAAAAAAAAAAAAAGAAAAATTGAAAATTGAATGCGTTTTCCTCTGCCCCGATCGATCTTCCCGCGGAAGTCGATTAACGTGTAAATCAATTAACTAAAAAAAAAATGTATTAATAACCTACTTTATTTAATATATAAAATATACACTCGAATTATCATAGAGCGCTGTAATTAAATTACAATTTAAACCGTTTTTTTGTAGCACTGTGAACAAACGGAGAGAATGATCACATCAACGGGTAATGACACAGTCAGTAAGGCGTATTTAGGGGATAGGGTGTGGCAGAAATTTCCTGACAAAAAAAAAAAAGTCTTTCTTTCTGTAATAACTCAGATATTGACCAATTGTGAAATGTTAATAATATTTAAGAAGGTATTTTTATTTTTAAATAAATGTTAGTAATCAAGTGTTGAGTAATTACCAACCTTCAACGTATCTGTTGTACACTATACTACACCAGAGTTGGCAATAGTCGTTAATTCGGATAACAAGTAACGTCAATAGTTTTTTTTTTTTTTTTTATCAGTAAATAATTCTGAAACGGGTTTGTGAGGTTACTAAAATTTTAGACGACGCCCTCCTTCCCGCCGAAATCTCATCTGGAAAATACGGGACGCAGTTATAAAACACGACGTACACGATATTATTATTGTGCTGGTATACGCGGCTGATGTGTATTTTTGAGTTTCTAACACGAGAGGAAAAATACATAAAAAAAAAAATGGTGAAAAATTACCGAATGTTGTCAATTTTTTTGAGAATATTACCGTAATTGTTCAAAATCGCTACGGCGAATACGATCTACGCCCGGCGGTTCTCAAAGTTTTCGGACACCCGCGGACTGGCGGTGGGCAAAAACCATCGATGTTTTAGTCTTCGGTATATCGAAGAAAACATCGAGGTATTATTTCGATGTTTAAAAATTTGTTTAAATTGTTTGTATAACAATTTTATACGTTTGTACATTTATTCGGTTCGAGCCGGAAACGGGCAGGCGATTTGCTTGCGCAGTTGTTACCGCGATTCTTATCGTCTGTCCCTGGTTTTCTAAAGCGGGATCGACTTCGAACAAACAAGTAAATCGGTTAACATTTAAGCATTTAAACAGACTTCTATTTTTACAATCCTCAGATGATACACTACGGCAATGTATTCAGTATACGATTTATTTTTTAGAATTACTTACGTTTAAATACAATAGTATTTCATACACCTATGCCTTGAATTAAATTGGTTTTTTTATTATTCGGTAATTTAGTATTTGCCTGTTTTTATTATTATTATTTTTTTTTTCAAAAATAAAAATGTTTGAAAACCCGACCCCCCGGGGCTTAAAAAAACGAGTGATTGTGTCTGTCATCATCGGATGAATATTTTTCCCGCTCGTTTACGCAATGGAAATATTTTATGTTAAAACATCAGTGTTTACCTCGGAAATCCGACCTATCGATGTTTAAAATTTCGATATATCGATACATCGAAACATCCTCTACCGCGGACACCACAAATGAACACTTTCGATAGACCTGGCACCACATCGGGGTGGAGGATTGGCACTTTTCAATTGCGACCCTTCGATAATGCACACGACCGACATCAAATTATTATAATTACAACGTGTCCGGAATGGTTTGGGAGGGGGGGGAGGAACGAGAGAATTAGTTTGGGAACCACCGAACTACGACGATACGCGTTATATACCGCCGGACGGAATTCCATATAAAGCCGCGTCCACACCTGAGCACGTGAGCTCGCTCGTGAGCACCGAGCAGTGCCGCCGGGCAAATGTATTCAAAATAAACAAATGTCCGAATACTTTTTTTTTTTTTCGAATATTAATTAAATACGTCTAAAACAATCAATTACTTCCCGGCGGCGTTGTGCTTAAAAAAATAAAAAAATAAATAAAAAAAAATGTATCTTGTACAAGCCGGATTGTCGCGAGCAAAATACCGGGATCCATTGAAATCATTCGCGCGCAACTCGTACGTGCGTTCCACACTCGTCTAGATAAAATTTTGTTTTTATTTTATCAAATGCCTAGACAAACGTTTCGGAATCAATCCGCAAAAATAATTATCTTTCTAGTCAAATATATACCCATAAAAAATTTATAATTAAACGCCCGCTTGCTTTTAATTGAAAAAAAAAAATTCCTAATAGTAAATTGCACACACTTGTTGCACTCGCGGTACTAGCATTATGAACCGTTCGCGTTTTCGTCTGCTCCCTGCCCATATAATTGTCTCGAAAATATTTTTTATTTATATCCAGACGATTTCCGCAACATCTCTTATCTCTTGTCTTAGATAACTCGAGCATTTATCTTTATCCTAGACACGTTTCACTCAACACCGCGCGTCCGGCGACCGTACAAATCCCGTGTGCTGAGCAGCGCGGATTGAATTCGCTCGGTATTACGGTCAGGTGTGGACGCGCCTTAATGGTACAGCGGCGCGCCGGGCTGTCTGCCGCCATCGTGTACCATTCGTGGTCGGCGGTCCCGGTGCGCGTGCGAGCGAGGGCAACGCACGCCGTGAAATAATAATAATAATAATAATCATCATAAATACGACAGGGAATATTATTATTTTTGTTGTTGTTGTTGTTGTTGTTGTTGTTGCCGGGTCGCCGTGTTGTACCGCCGAGTTTACGACCACCGCGCTCGTGTGTGTACGCGTGCGGTGTCCGCTACGGCGGCGCGTCGTACACCACGTGCAGCCACACGGCAGCCGCGTAGCCGTGTCGGTATATTACGTATGTTGTTGTATTGCCGGCACCGCCGCGTATCAGCTGCGCGACATAACGCGACGTTTGTAAACCGGGGCGTAGCCGGCAGTCGCAGCGCAAACGCCCCCTCTCCTCACAGGGCGACAGAACCGTTTAGGGCGGTTCGCACGGCACTTTATCGAGTTCCCGTGATTTAACCGTGACGCGCCTATTTCAAATGTATGCGCTCGTGACCCTTGGGAACCGTCAAAGAACCGTTTATCTAGGGCGCACGGTTTTAAATGGCCCGCGGATAGCACCGGGTCTCGGAAGTCGAATTGTATAAATCGGTGTCGAAAAGTTATTTAGGTTGGGTTAGGAGCGGGGACTCCGTTTAGGGGGGAACCAAAGGGGCCGTGCCCCTAGACATTTTACGTTTTGATTTTTGACGCGTGTACGCGTGGTCGCCATTGGGTTTGTTTCAGAATTAAATACGACAATAAATTCCGCTGCAGTGGGGTATTTAGTGTTTTTTTTTTTTTCTGTAAAAATAATATTAAAAGTAAAAGATTTTTTATTCACGCCAGCTGTTAATTTATTAAAATATTATCAACCGCTTTGCAAACACGAAACGCAGACATTTAGAATTTGTATTATAATTTTCGTTATTTTCGTTATTTGGTTATAGTATTGTTTAAAGTTATAAATAGTAAATGTTCATATTTTGTGCACGTTTTCATATATATTAGGGTGGCCCTTATTTTTGAACATTTAAAATGTTGATGTCTTACCCCCTCCCCCCCGATTTTGTTCATCATCATAAAAAAGTAATTTTAGTGAATTTTGGCGACGATTACATCATTCAGGTGCCCCTGTGGGGGGGGGGGGTTGAAAATTGGACAAAGAGAATAGTTTTTCGGTTTTTTTTTTATTATTTTATATAAATACTATACAAGTTACAAACATTTCTATTTCAAATTTATTGCAGAAATTATTATTGTCTATAAAAAAATATCTAGATAATATATATCGTAAGTCCATTATTTCACAAGTTATTGAATTAATTACGAAATATTTCATCTATTTTACAAATTGATTTTTTGAAAATATTTTATATTTATAAATATATTCAATATACACAGTAAAAAAGTTATATATACGATATAAAGTTATATATACCTCGTATATTAACTTAAATATTGTGTATAAATTCTATACCTTAAATAAATGTTTATTCTGAAGTAAAATCAATATCTTCGCCACGCAGTCGGCATTACAAGCAAAGAATTCGACTGTTAGTTGTTTAAAGAATTATATTTTTTTTTGAGAACATTTCATTGAAACCTGAGAATCTGTAAAAAAAAAATTTGTCTCTTATTTAAAATGTAAAACATATCACTGATCGTCCTCTGGTCTATTGGTATTTGGTAAACATTCGATGGATTACAGTTGAACCAATTTGTTATGTTTAAAAACATTACAATTTTCATAATAATAATTATAATTTTGTCTTGATAGAAACTTAAATATATATATAAAATGGAGACTCTTGAAAATATTTGATTGGGTTGTCGCTATTGCATAGGAACGTGAAAACTTATACAAGTAGGAATCTAATCTGGTTAGGAGCGACCCCGGAAGGAGTGTCGTGAGGTAGGAATAGACAAATTGGTATTAAAAAAAAAGAAAAACCGTCGCGATGATGCGGTCCGGTGCGAATAATGTTGGTCGTCCGACGAAATCCAAACGGAAATTGCAGAAATTACACACGGGCCCAAGACGGATACGATTTAGGACCAAGAAGTAGAATAGTAGTCTATAGGCAGATATAAAGTGTTTTAATGTGTGTGTTTTTTTTTTTTAATTCCATATATATTTAAATGCCCGTATGCGCATGCTCAGTCCTCTAATGTTGAGAAATAATAATACTAATTTAAAAGTCAAACTTTTAATTTACAAGTCCCTCCTGAAACCTATTTGGATTTATGGCATGCAGCTCTGGGGTTCAGCAAAAAAATCCAATATCAATAAAATCCAAGTGTTCCAGAACCTAGCTTTTCGTCGACTCTCCAATGCACCGCCGTACGTATCAAACTTAACATTTCATAACGATTTCCACACGAAAACCATCAATGAAGAAGCGCAATTCTTTTATGTGCGCTTCCGTATGCGACTTCTATCCCACCAAAATTCACTTATTAAAAACCTCTCCTCTCTAACTCTCCCAGGAAATCCTAGGCGCAGACTAAAAAGGAAATGGTGTTGTGACCTCATACAAGTTCCAATTTAAAATATACATCAAATCAGTAACAATCAAAAAAAATATATAACTAATATAAATAATTCATGTTAAGTGTTGCCAGTGGGCGGCTTCTTATTCAATTTTTCACGTTCTGTCTTCTCATAGCACATAAGCTTATTGTGCATTATTTGTATAGATTGTTTATTTCTAATTAATAATAAAAAAAAAAAAATTCCATATATTTAAATATAATTTTTGATCGATGAAGGGGGACGGGGGATTCACACGTCCTTGTCACTTGAAAAATTCCAGAATTTTCGAGACGTCGTTTATCGGTAATAATGTCCAACGACACCTGACGATTCCATAGGTTACCGTTACGGTTACGGCCGGTAATGGAAGATCGTAACCAACAATCATTTATAGCAGCTATTCGACATAGTAGTAATAATATTACATTTATTTATTTATTTATTTTTTTTTAATAATAATATCAAATATTTACCGGTATCGTCTAAACAACACATTTTATCGAAACGCCGAAACGTTACACAGTAGTATAAATACCTATGATTTTTATTTCCTATTTAATTACGGCCGAGATTTGAAGTTTTAACATCCAAAAAACCACTCTAACTACGGGCCCGCTAACAATTCTGACCATTCTTCTTCTCTCCACGGCCCTCGCCGGTCAACTCTGCTCTCGACTACTCTTATTCTCGGCCTCTAACCGGGCGTCTCCCCCCCCCCCCGTTGACCATCGCCGTTTTTTTTCCGGTCTAAGTTTGTCAACGTCTTAGCCGTCGTCCGGTTACCCTATTTATATTCTTATCGATGCCCATTTCCGACCAACAAACGGCACAGTTTGAACTATCGGACCGTTAGTATTGCGTCGAAAACGATTTTGCGCTTTATCGAACGGGAAATCCCGGTCAGTACTCTTGGTCAAATCGTGTCTGGAAGTTGAAGGGACCGACAAAAAAGTTCGAGTTATTCAAGAATTCGAGTAATCCTGAAAAAATTGTTTAAAAAAAAACAAATTGTGATTTATGTATAATATGTATGTATTTACTATTAATATACGTATATGAAATTTTAAAAATATATTTATAACAAAAATTAGAAATAGAAAATTATTTTGAAAAAAAAAGTATTTCTTTTCGGTTGAGTTTTTCCGTTGATCGCAACATTTGCAGTGAATCGTATTCAATTATATTTAAAGCCTAAAAAAGTTCATCACCGACCTCCGGTGTGTGTTCGATAAATCGCCTCAATTCACGTGTCCGTGCTTGTGCAATCGTGAGAATGGAAAGGGGTTCTGGTGCGTTCTCGTTCCTCTTTCTTTTTCGTCCGACGATTGAGCACTCGTTACAGTCCTCACAAGATGACAAAATGTCCGAATCTGATAAATATCCGCACACTGTCAAGTCGTTGTCCACAGTGGTCGAAACGAATATTTCCACACCTTGCCGCAATTTCGCCCCGTCCCCAATTGTTTATTGTATCCGTTTCGTACTGTAATTTCTCCGTCGCCCGCGTTTTCTTTAGGGAAAAAAATGGGAACGTCGACTTATACACGAAAATATTCGGGTTAACACGTGAAACGCCGACGCCGTCGATTGGGCATGAGCGCGCCCGTCGCCGCCGTCGATCGACATGCGGGTGCCTGTCGCCGAGCGTAGAATTGGTATAGTCCGTGTGTGTCAATCGTTAAGAGACAGGTTACAGTATGTCAACCACAGGTTGACACCGGCTATGGGCGCCCGTTTAGTCGTGTCAACGACGTGTTGACATCGGTTACAGGCGCCCGTTTAGTCGTGTCAACTACTGGTTGACATCGGCGTTCAACGTGTTAAACACCCGATATTTTTTTCTGTTGTCGTTTCTAAACGCCAGGAAAATTCCAGAGACCGGCGATAATGTTCGGCGAGCCGACCACGTTCGAGTATTGGTTGCCGATGATTTATTGCACGCGGTCTTGCCGTCGCCCGAAACAACCGAATAATAAATACGAACAATATTTACGACGGCAATGCCGTTATTTCGACGTCGGCGTTCCGGAAGTCCGGAACGTATTCTTTACGTGCGCCCGGCCCCGGGAACGCGCTGAGTCCCACCTGCCGCCGGGTACCGCGACGATCCGCGAATAATCCCCCGAAATTCGAAATCGCCCAATTGACTATTTATTTATTTATAATAAATATATATTGTCGTTTCGGCGATAAATTAATAAAATATATTTTTCGATTATTTTCGTTTATTAAACAAAAAAAAAAAAAAAAAATGAAAAAAAAGATCCGGTTTTCCGTTCGGGTGACCTCGGGGCCGGCGCGCGAGTGTGCGCGTGTGCGGTGCGCGTGCGCGGCCGGGCGGTGTTTCAAGGGTATAAAAGAGTGAAAAATAAAAAATAAAAAAATTATGTAAAAAAATAAAAATAAAAAAATAAAAAAAAAAAAAAAACCAACCATAATCTAAATATTAGTTATACCCGTCGGTTTTACACGGTGGACGCGGACGCGCGCACCGTTCCCGTATCCGTATAAAACAGCTATACGGGCGACACAAATAATAATAATATCTCCCTGACCTCTACGCGCACGCCAATCGCTATAAAACAGCGTCTTATTAGTTTTACGGCAACGTTTATTATTATTATTTATTTTTACGATTACTATTTTTTTTTTTTTTTTTTTTTTCAATTCCACGGCCGACTGAAAAAATAGTTTATACTATCTCCCCCTCGGCCGGTGTAATGTCTCGGGACAGTAATCATTTTCGTAGGCATACAATTATATAATGCCCTGGTCGTGTACAATATTGTTTAGTTGTTACGTTGGATATTTCACGTGTCGCCGGCATTAAACGCGCCGTATATTCTGCATTTTTGGTCGGCGATTTTTATTTGCCGATCGTTTTTTTTTTTTCTTTTTTTTTTTCACCGTCGGTATGGGCCGCTCACGCTCGGGACGCGAACCGACAACCGGACAACCGGTACCGCCGCCGATATTCGACGAACCGCTTTTTACAGCCGTTGATATTAATTAACGATGAAAAAAAAAAACAGCAAAAAAAATAATAACCAAATTAACAATTCAACAATGCGTTTTCGTCCGGACCGGAAGTCGATAAACGTGTATTATCGAATTAACCGAATTAATATAACGATTCGTTTATCGATTACATAATATTGCTACTAAAAAAAATTTAAAAAAAAATCTATTGAAAACCTACTTTAATTTAAATACATTAAATTTACATTCGAATTATCGTAGTCGAGTGCTGTAATTAAATCACTATTTATGCGTTTTATTATCGGATTAACGTTGTTTTACCGCGTTCTATTATACTTATTCATCTACGTGAAAAAAAAAAAAAAACGAGAATTAAATCTTTTATCATGAGATAAAAAAAAAAAAAAAAAATAATAATAATAATAATAAATAGAACACTGTACAATGTGCGAATAGGTAAGTTTTTATTTTCAATTCCGACGGTATTATTATTGAAAATAATAATTAATATTGATACGATAGTACCCAATAATTTATACGTCGCCGTGTATATTGTTCTGAGGTTCAACAATTTAATGAAAATGTAATTCATGAATGGATTAAGAGGATCACACCCGTATTTTTAAGGGTCGCGTATAGGCAATTCTGACGACGTTTTATTTTTATTTTTGGGCAAAAGAACGTCAACCGATCAATTCAAATTCACTACGAGATAAATGTACGAGTAGTCCCGTGTAGTTATCACGAGTATTTTTTTTTTTTTTTTTGTTATCGCAATATAAAATAAAACGTATACGGTAAACCGTTTGGCGCGGGACAAACGAAATTTAATTTTGTATCGTGCCAATTTTCTATGATAATTTAAATACAATAAATGTCATTAGTTTGGAAACGTTCGGTTATTTTAGTGTTTTAATTTACTTAGGTAAAAAATTACCATCGGGTAGTGCTATCGAGAAAAAAAAAACGTTCTTCTTAATGTGCTGTGAATTTTGGTATTTCTACTGTACACACGGAAAGAATATAATTTTCCCACGCAAAACACTTTTTACAATCTCTAACAAGTTGAATAAAGAAAAAAAAAATATATATATATATATGTATATGTTAACATCACGGATTAAACGAAAAATGTTTACGTAACTCGGCTAAAAAAGCTATGTTTTTTGTTGTTAACAACTAATGTTCAAACTAAACTAATACAGTCAAGTGTACATTGATTGTGATAAATATAATTAAATTTTGTAAATCGAAAAGATTAAATAAAAATATACTTTATCTGTATTCTATAGCAGAAGTTCCCGAGGTGTGGGCTACGATCCTAAAGCGGGTCGCGTTTAATTTTGAAATATTTTTTTTTTTTACAGAAAAAAAAAACTCGAGTCCTCGCAGACAGTTATATATACATACGATATCCCTAAATTTATTTTCGATACGAACAACAATGAATACCGTAATATAATAAATACTGTTAATAGTAATAATTCTTTATTCGTGAGGAAAAAAATCATGTAATATGTGATTGGTAGCCAAAAATTAAAAAAAAAAATATTCCAAAATGTGTCGTATTGTAAAAATGTTGGGAATCTCTCTGTTCTATACCATCCGGGAGAGGCAAATTTTAAATATATTTCAATGAAATCATAGAAAAAAAATCAAAAAAAAAATCGAGAAGAATAAAGAACGAAGACGAACATTTGTAACGGTTTAACGGTTATTAAAAATGAATGTTCTCTGGGGGAAGACGCCCCCGGATACACTACTGTATAAACCAGTGCAATTTGAATACTTTTATTTTGTATGTACAGTACTTATTTCGAACGAAGATAAAACTGAATGTTTTCGTAATTTTTTTTTAATTTTAAATAGTTTTTATTGAATCTGTCTTATTGTCTCACAATGGAACAACAAGAACAATTGGTGAAATTTTACAAAATAAATACATTTAGAGATGACGGATTGCGGAGGCCTCCCAGCGGAGCCTCCCACTACAGCCCGATACAATTAGTTAGTTAGGATGGCGGGTCGCGGGACCTACTGCCTGTTGAGCGTTTTGGTCGGATTGCCTGGGATGTAGCGATAGAAGATAATCCGGAGATCGGGGGGATTATTGTGTTGGGCTAAGCGACCGTTAAATCGTTTGTAGTGGTTTCCGGCTATTCCAGAAACGGTCCAAGTATTCGAAGGTCAGCGCGAAGAGTGCGATTTGAGATGTTAAAACTTCGGATTGAAATCGTTGGACGCGGTCGATGTTCGTAATTTCAATTGCGAAACCGTACGATATAGAATCAAACCGATTTCCTTCGGTCACGAATTCAAACGTATTTTTCGGGTTCGGTAAAAAAAAAAAAAAAAATAAATAAAATATTCCGAATACGCGTGTGAATGTTATTTCCGTAAAGTAGTATTTAAAAATAATATTCGAGCATAATAAATACAAAAAAAAAAAAAGTATTAACAAAATACATTTATTCGGACGCTGATTATTTCCTCGTCGCTGGCCCGCGAATAATAATTATTAACGTAACATTACCGTGCGCGGTACGAGTCGTAATGCTTTTCGCTCGGTAATTTGTCGAATAATAATCGCGGTAATTAAATGTTATTACCAATAACTGTTATACATTATAATATTAATGGCGACGACGTGTCCGTTAAAATATCCGTTTGCGCTAAACAACATAATTATTAAAAAATAAAAAAAAATAATAATAACCGGAGAAAAACCGCGGCGTACTACTATGCCATGTATCCGCCGGTGGGAGGGCCGCAAACGCATTAAATGCAAATCGTATGCATTGCACACAACGCAAGCATGTTTTAATCAATTATAGAAATGTTTTTTTCATGAGGTTATTCCGCAAAATACTCGTACGTGTAATTGTATAGTACAATATTATTAAATGCGGTACGCCGAGTAATAGTAGTGCAAAACGCGCAAAGATTGTTACTTTATTAGTATACAATACGTTTTATATGCTAAATAGTTTATATTTTTTTTTTTTTTAATTTTTTTAATTTTACACGGCCAATGAGTGCCCAATGGGGGCTCGAGCCCTTCCTTAGCCCCTCCCTCTCTGGGCGCAGCGCTGCTATTCAACGACTTCGAAGTTTTCTAGATAAGATAACGGACTTGTTGTTTGGTAATTAATGATTTTTGGCGAAACGTAAAACCCGTGAAATAGTAAAATATTATGTTCCCTGCGTATTCGATTTAAAATCGAACTATGATTTATCGATTCTATTTATTCTCGCGGAGTAAACGTAATTCACGTAGTCGTTAAATCGTTGAATTAAAATCGCCTAAATACGATCAAGTCCAATGGAATAATCGAGTGAAATCGAAATTATTCGTCCGGATAAGATTAAACGTTGTTATTATTATTTATTTTTTTTTGTTTTTATCCGAGACACCGGCGCTATGTAAAACAATATTGGAAACTAATTCGATATCAATTTTGATTTCAGGTTTGGAAACAATGGTCGGACCAATAAACATTGCCGAGAGGAGACGAGACGAGGCGTGAAACCCTACACATGCGCCTTGCCAATACGTTTCGTGTAGACTTAAAATAACAATAAAAATTATTTACTTATTTTATATAAAATAGTATAATACAAAATATGATGAATGAACGAATTGTACCGTCGCACAAGATACAACAAATGTCGTAGACAAAACCTTGTCATCGTACAATGTCATTTGCGTTTATATAAATATATACTGTAGAAACGAGTTATAATATATTACAGTGTCAAGTATATTATTATGTAAATAAGCCTATAAACAAAAAAAAATATTGCGCGTTGTCTCCGTGTAGAATATTTTTCAATAACGGTGTAAATAATTTGTGTCGGTTGTTGTAAAGTGAAAAAACAAAAAAAAAAAAAAACAAAAAAAAACAAAAAAACCAGAAAAAAACCGATATTAAATTATATAATTTATTTTGTTGCTTCAATATCGATACAATATTGTTAAAAAACAATACTAATAATAATAGAAAAAAAAAAAAATTGAAATTAAAACCGTATAGTTGAAATTTGTTGTATTTATTTATTTGTTATTCGTCTGCAGTCGACTCCACGCAATTATCCCAATAATACTAATGAACTCCGTCGTTTTTCGATATTTTAATCGTGCGATAAATTCCTAAAATAATACAAAAAAAAAAAACGTCATCAACGACTTTTTTTTAGTAGTGGCACTATCTTTTCGGTTCAAATGGCGAATAACATTCGTAATAAAATTCTCGTATTTACTGTTAATCGGCCCGCAAAGTGACATATCATCGAAATTTGTAATTTAGACTGAAAAACAAAAAAAAAAAAACAATTATAATATTAACATATTTATAATAATTATATCGAAACTCCAATATATATATTGTCTAGTATTTCTCCAGATAGTTTTGGTTCTAGTTTTCATAAGCGGGGTCGATATTGCACGTCGAGTCGTCTTCCAATCGATGGTACCGATATTATTTACGCCGGGTCATATTCACAATGATCCGTCCGGTTTAAAATAGCTGTAAAGCGGTTAACTATAAATGTTATCCCGTTGAGTTGTATACCGATTGCGAGAGGGCATTGCCAGGTGTTCGAATATCATTAGTTCGGGGTTTGAAAAATTATCGAGTTTGCTTCGGCACATATAATGTCGACCGGACAGCACAGAGCGTTTTGTGCGCGGCCGGTTATCGTCGTCGTTGGTACGTCGACGATGGTGCCATCAGTTTGATGAATTGGAGTGTTTGTGCAGAGAGAGAGAGAGAGAAAAAAAAAAAAAAGTCGACCTCGTGTATCCGATGATAATGCGGAAAGAATTAGAGAGAGAGAGAGAGTTTTCAGCGCAGTCCGCGTTACCGGCCGACCAACCGCGCAAGTCGAGAACTGGATATTCCACGCACAACTGTCTTCTTTTTTTTTTTTTTTTTTTAACTAATTGTATTTTGAGACGGCGTTCAACTGCGAAACCATGTAGGTTGGAAATTTTTACAGGCTACTGATAAATTGAAACGACTTTCATTTAGTATTTTTTTACGCGAGAGGAGGCCATGCAGGATGTGAATTCTGCTGCTCGCTTAGTTTTCGGCGACGCAACAATTTTCCACTCAAGTGGTAACGCGAACCGTTAAAAAGTTCGCATATATGGGGTACGAACAACCCTCGGTGTCGCATAATCGAACACGAGCGTGACCCATCTAAAGTCAATGTGTTCTGTGTCGTATCAAAGACACATAGGATTATGGCTTTTTTTTTTTTTTTATCGAAAACATAGTAAATGGTAAACGTTATTTAGAAATGCTTCAAACCTGGCTACATCGGCGATTACAGAATGATTCAGAAGACTACTACAATTCATTCAATTTTACATATTTTTCTTTTATTTAACGTAATAATAAATATTGTTTTAAACGTTAAAAATAAAAATACGTATGCATTTCAAATCGGATGAATCATTTTCAATACACCCTGCAGTTGACACGGTCGTCCCGTATTTACTTGGCCCGTACGCGTGCATATCCGTGACAATCGAGAAAATCACCGATGAATTTTTCTTGAACTTTGCGGATCTAAGAGAATATATCTAGGAGAAAGACTGATTCGCGAAATACGTTGCTAATATCTGTTGTTTCGTCAAAAACAATACTAAAAATGTCTACCCGTCACCAAAATTTCTCTAAAACAAAGGGAATTATTTCGGACGTTATAATCGATAATACTGCGATGTCCACAGATTTCTAAAAAGAAAAAAAAAAATATTTAATATTCATAGTTTATGATATGACAAAAACGTATTATGACTATAACGAGACCGTTATGTGTTAACGGACTCCCGGCCTCCTATGCCCGCCCCTTCCTCTAAACGCCGCCACTGATTACAACCCAATAAAAAAACAGAAATTTAAACGATTTTTAAAATCATAAGGACTAGTATAATTCGACTACACGAATCCGATACGGATTTTGGTGTTTTCTGTCGGCTCATAATATTAAAAAAAAAAAAAAAACCAATTCGTCATCAACGTTGGTCCGTTAATAATTTTGTTGAATTTACTAGCGTGTCCCGGTCACTTTTATTGCTACTAAAAACTAATTTACCAAGTCTCGGAGCGCTTCCGAAAACGTGTAATCTCATCGCGAGTATCAATTGCGTACATATCAAACAACTGAACGGGTCGAAATGCTTTGGAAAAATTAAAAAAAAAAAACTATACTAAAATTATAAATGTGAAAACTTATCGCTGTAAAAAGTGATAAAAAAAAAAAAAAAAGGAGAAGAAATATTTCGAAAATGTCGGTGGCCGGCCGCAGTGAGCCGAAAACCGGACGTCTCGTGGCACCGGATCGTACCCGGCGATTTTAATAATAGGCGGGCGTTTTTTTTTTTTTTTTAATAAAGTTTGTATAGAAAAAAAATTAAAAAATTAAAAACGCGCGATTCTAACGACCCAATAAACCCGTCGGGTATATAAATATACGTATTACGGTGTACGGCAGTACGCGCATTAGCTCATCGCACCGAGACAATTAAAAAGCAAAAAAAAAAAAAAATAATAATAAATAAAAAAACGTAATAACAAGAAGAAACTATTTCGTATTTATAATATTTAATAATATAAGTGTAATTCCGTGAAAACCCATCTTTTTTTTTTTTTTTTTTTTTTTTTTTTTTTTTTCTATTATTATACATATATAATTGTTATTTTTTTATTTTTTTATACATATTAAATTTTTTTTTTTTTTTTAACCGTTTTCCACACGTCGGCACTTGCCACTCGACTGTGCAGGCCGCCGGACACCGCGACAGCGTAATAATATTTTAATAATATCCCGTCACGGGTCAATTATTAGCGCGCCATCATAAAATAATAATAATAATACTATTATAATACGCGGCGCGTATAATTATTAAAAAAAAAAAAAAAAAACATTTTGTACTACTCGTGCCAAATAAATATACACACAATTATACGCGCACACTGTATATACAGGGCGGTTCGTTTAACGGTATACTGTATTTTAAAGGGGGGGGAGGTAGACCGTGGACATATCAAATCCCTAATAAGTATAAAATAAACAAATTACAACTGAATACAACTAATTTCACTATTTCAAGTCAAGAGAAATATTATTAAACATTTAGTTTATAAAGTGTAAACTCATACCATCCCTCTCCCACCAGGTTATGACAACAGTACGAGTGTCTGGTAATAAAAATTGAAAAAAAAAAATGCAATACAATGGGAATGTACTTTTTGTTGTCATAAGATAAAAAAATTTTCTTCCTTTAAATTATTTCGTAAACGTTATTCATATAATTCACGTCTCTCCTGTTTTACAATACGTCCACGTTACCGTCAACGTTATCGCAGTGTCCGGATTACAAAAAAAAAAAAAAAAAACCCGAACATTAAAAAAATAATGATGTAAATTTTTTACTTTGTTTAATTAAGTTATTACGTCATTATTAAATATATTAGTCTTTGAGTGTTTCGTATTCATAGAATAATAGAAAATATATTTACACCACCCATTAACGGTTTTGATTTTGGAAAGTAAATTATTTTTAATACCATAGTTTTTTTATTAAGCTAATCGCACTTAGTATCCGTTGTCGTTTCGGTCGATATAAAACGTATTTTTACTTCGTACCAATTGCCGAGTGTATAATAATAATAATACAAGGGCGAGACGTGAGGTACGCGTCGGTATTGAAAGGCCGTAGAGTAAAAAACTATTCAATTCACAGAAATAAATTTTATACAGTACGAGTCTGTAGACAATCGTAGAGGTTTTACATCGATTTTTAAAGATTCTATCGCCAAGATGGCGGCCGACAGCGGTCGACGATGCGCTCTCGAAGGCGATTCCGGGAGTTTTCAACCGTTCGCCGGCACATTTGGACGGGTGTAGCCATAAACTTCCTCAATAATTCTCTCCCGGAGTTCATCCGGGGTGCGTGGACGAGGTCTAAAAACGTTTTCCTTCAGGTGACCCACCCCCCCGAAGAAAACGGTCACCAAACGCTCAAATCGGGCGAGCGCCCGGGGAACATTTCTTGTCACAAATTTCGCCATCGGATAATAAAACAAACGGGACGGACAGACGGTTCTCTATAGTAATAATCTGTATATATATATATAAAAAGACTTGTCCTGGGTGATTGATCATCGCCTAGCCGGAACTGCTGAAGCTATGGATATGAAATTTTCAGTAAATGTACTTATTACTATGTATAGGCGCACTAAGAAAGGATTTTTCGAAATTCGCACTTTAAAGGGTTAGTTATACCTAGGGGTACAAGGGCTGATGTAGTAAAGTCATGTCTAAAAGCTTCGTATTTGTGGCCACATTTCCAGAAAGTTGCACTTCATAAAAATATAAGGGTTCATGTGAAAGGTGACACATCTGCTGGGATTTTCGCTGAGATGTTGCTTAAAATAGGAGACGGAAATTTCCCTTCATTGGAAGGTGAGATCACTATTCCCTCAAATTTGTGTACTTACAGTTATTAGCACTTTATCAGAACTAACTTCCAGAATTTACCCAGATATAATAAATATCAAGATGAAACCCATCGAATGGTTGTGCGAGCGAGCCATCTTAACTCCAAAGAACGACAAGGCAGTCGAAATCAATGAAATTCTACTAAAGGCATTTAATGAAAAAGCTGTTGAGTATAAATCTTTTGATTCGGTGATCCAATCAGATGATGCTGTCCATTAACCTTTAGAATTTCTTAATACTCTGAATCCTTCTGGTCTTCCACCACATAAACTTATCCTTAAAATTGGAGCACCTATAATGTTACTAAGAAATCTTAACCCACCTAAATTGTGTAATGGAACTAGATTGCAAGTTAAAGCTCTGCACAAAAATGTAATAGAAGCTATAGTTATCACTGGGTGTGCTAGAGGAGATATAGTTTTAATCCCGAGAATAACGTTAATTCCAACTGATTATCCCTTTTTCCCTTTGAGTTTAAAAGAATACAATTTCCACTCAAAGTTTGCTTTGCTATGACTATTAATAAGTCTCAAGGAGACGATCATTGAGCATGGCAGGGATTGACTTGAGAGAAGAATATTTTTCACATGGACAGTTCTATGTCGCATGTTCTAGAGTTAGCTCTGCCAGTAGTTTGGTTATTTTAGCCCCAAAAGGCAGTACCGAAAATACTGTTTATAAAGAGGTATTGAGATGAACAAAATATGTCAATATAAATATTGGTGGGTTTTTATAACACCATAATGTATTATTACAGAGAGTTATAATTTTTTGGGTATATTTTATTTCAACATTTTGTCGATTAGAATTGTATCGTACAATTTGTCTTCAAAATATTAAAATAATTTTTTGCCGACTTCTGATTGTTACAATGCATGGGCAACCTAGGATAAACTAAAAGCAGCCTGTAATAAATATAAAAACTGATAAAATAAAAGTTATACAAAAAAAACTGTGCACGGGCGAAGCCGGGTTATTCAGCTAGTAACATATATATATATATATATATATAGTAATGACATTATTCGTACGGTCGCCCGCGAAAATATTAAATTTTGATTTATAATGGTGCGTCGTAATGGTGCGCGGCCGACCGCGAATACCGTGCTGTACGATTTTTATTGGGTTTACGTAAAGACGGGACAGGGGGAAAAAAAAAATAAAAAAAAAAATAATAATAATAAAATTATCGACTTGTCGCATCTGCAGCCGACGACGTCTGTACGACAAAAACGAGAAACGACAACAATAATAATACACACACGTACGTGTATATAAATGAGTTTATTATATTATTATTATTATTATTTGTACTATAGCGAAATGCGCACCGGACAGCGAGCCGATTTTTTTTTTTTTATTGTGACGAACCCGGGCGGTTCGGCCGAATTTTCGGATTCCATTCCGCTCAGACGAGCGATTATCGTCCGTTTTTGTCCGGCCGACCGTATGTGAACAAATATAATAAAATACGTACGTGTATTTATTGTTGTATAAGTATTATTGATTGCCGTCCGCGCACCCGCGCCAATCAACACGGTATAAAGTATTTTTTTTTTTTTTTTTTTGTCTTCTTTTTCCTTTATACGAGTAGAGAGTTACGCGTCAAGAGCCGACGAGAAACGAACGGCGAGATTTCGGTTGATAAAACGCCCGTCGCCCGCGTCCGCCGAAAGATATTAACGCCCCCGAAATCGTCGTGCGTCAAACAATAACGCCATAGCCTACCCCGACAGTTTTTACATTTTATTTATTTATTTATTTATTGTAAAACAAAAACGCGTTTTCCGTAAACGAATTGCGCGCAATACGCGATTTTACACGAATCCGAACATTTCTCCACTTCCTCGCCCCCCCCTCCCTCTTCCCCACGCAACCGACCCTGCGGTGTTGAAAATGGACATGTGATTTTTTTTTTTTTTTTTTTTATACGTTCGACATACTAGAAAACGATAATGTTTTATGCACACAGATACGACGACGAGTCGGAGGGGTGGAATCCACCCGTCTGGACACGACTTGAAAAAAAAATCAAAAAAAAATCATCCGATGTATTAGTATTTTCGTTACTCGTGCCTATTAAAATATTTATATCCAAACTGCAAATGAATTGTATTTGATCCGACGACACGTTTCGAGGTATATCTTTAAACGTGGTTTACAGTTAAAATCAGAAAAAATATTCAGCATCAAGTTATATTAATACTATATACCAGCGTTTCAAATGTAAAATTGCTCGTCATCTGTTGACATATTAATTTGAACATAAAAAAAGTTCTGTAATGTCTTCAGTTAGTAAAAAAATTCTGTAAACGTGTTGGTAAGGTACCCTACAAGTTTCGACACCCCGCCGGAAAATCATCCGAAATACGCCGTTTTTGCTAAAACAAATTAAATTTTAAAACTTGTTAGTTATTTTTGTTTTTTATGATATCGTCGAGTTGTGCATCTAATTGTTCTTTGCTGGGAATTTTCCGTTTGATGCTTCTGTCACCTGTGCCACCACGTACACCGAAGTTACCACGCACCCCTCCGGTATTGGCTCGGTTACCCCGAAATCCTGTTTAGGCAGTTTTTAGACGGCATTTAGTACATTTTTCGATAAAAAAAAATATAACATTGTATTATAAATAAGTACCATAACCGGCACCACGAGTACCTCGAACGGGCATTGGTGCTATTCTACTGTGACGTGAGGTGCGTCTGGAATTGGGTAACAGTTTTATAGAAAGGTCAATCATAATTGGACGCCCTAAAAGACCAATCGTTCAATTACACAAAACATACATTACATATAGTGTTCAGATTAAATAAATACCGTCAACAGATCCGTTACGATACTGGCAAATTGTTCTTATGGTAGCCTTTTTTTTGTTATTGTGCGTTAATGCCGGTCTGCTGAGACGTGTGGCAAGATTGGAAACGGTAGAGTAGTCTAAAACAATTTCGATCTTCATGCGACGCCCTAAAACAGACAATGACAGATCATGATTTATACAAAACATACATTACAGAAAATATTTGTATTAAATATATACCAGCAAGAGGTACGTTATTATACAGTCTGACTGCTTTTAACGCTGCATTTTTACTATTAAACACCACCTCAGCTGTTCCCATAGAGTTACCAAAACTGTCATAGTGAACATTTGCTGTCTTCAATGGCCCGAATTCATAAAATAGATCCTGAAAAATGTATTAATAACCACACATAATTACAAAACATTGAGTACGTCGACGTATAATATTTATGTAAATACAAAACAAACATTCACAGTTGTCCAGAAAAGTCATAATAAATAATCAAGAAACATACATTTTAGGTTTTTTTTTCACTCTGGGTCACGAAAAAATGTGACCGTTATACTCGAGTATCGAGGCCAATAAACAGGTGTAAATATACGAGAATCTGCGCGTTTTGGACACCAACCCGTTTTAAATTATTAAAACGTTTTTGTTATATTTTTATGGAAATATTATGGTGTATACACCATTTCTGGTGGCATAATTTTAAGCTAGATCGATAGGAAAACTAAACGGGCAATGACGCTATAAAAAAATTCGACTTGTTCATTACAATTTTAATCAAACCTGTATCTCTCTAGACGTAATTCCAAAGTCCAGATTTGAAATGGCAATTTTATGGATTTTGGTAGTTCTAAGACTCTCGATTTGTTGTCTTCTGGGTCCTCCATACATATCACGAATCGATAAGGCACCCTAATGAAATATATTAATTACGTGTAACGGTGTAACACATTTAATGTACAAAACCAAAATAAGATTATTCACTTGAAAGTATTTCAAGTAAAGTAACAAGTGTTTTTATCTCGGTTTTAATACCTATCAATAATGTAATCTCTCGACAGTAGTCGATCCAACAAATGAAAAATGACATATAAAATTGTTTTCACAAACGATTTATCAAAATATTTTTTCAATTAGGTAAAATGATTGATGACTTTTATCGTCCGTTATTATAAAAGTTAAAAAAAAAAAAAAAAACGTATTTCACACTAAACATTTTGACATTGATTTGATGTAATAATATAAAACATACAGTTCGGTGGTAATGATTTTTTCGTTTTGTTTGGTCAAATATACGTAGTTTGCGTGATGATATATAATATTAATATATAAATATATTTATTATATTTTATTATTATATAAGTTGTGAAAAATAATTCCAAAAATGGTATTCGTTAAATTAGAAATCGTTCAAATGTCCCTTACCTTAGTATAGGGATTGTACCCAATCGTACGCCTCGCCGCAATCCTATCCCTTCGCGTAGGTCCTCCGTTTTGGACAGGAGAAACGCCGGACTGAGAATTTGAATTTTGTCCGGCACCGTCGAGTGCACCGCGGGACGAGAAAGTTTTACGCTCGATCAATTCGTCCAAACTGGCGTCCATCGTGAAGCGTCGAGTGCGGTTAAACGTTGGACGTTCGCTAATAAATCCGGACGATCGGTCTGGTTGAGAGTCACAAGTGGGTTTCGAACAATAACGATACGAAATACTAGAAAATTATAAACGATTGCAAACGACGATTGTCGTAACGCAATCAAAGTATACACGGATTTGCACGTTTCCACGGTAACCGGAATTTTTCGAATGGGGACACGTAAATAAATATAATATAGGTTAGGTCTAATATTTTTTGGACACACCATAGAAATGGCGCCAAATGTTTGAACTGTATGTTATAAATGTTACGATTTTACTCGAAAATTACTAATAATTTGCAAATATCTATATATATATATATATATATATATATATACTGTTTCAGGCAATAACAGTTCTTATTCTGAACTTGGGTCGTCTTTAACTGATTCCCGACCGTCTTTAAAACGTTTAGACCAGTCGTAACACTGAGTACGTCTTAAACACTGATCACCATAAGTATTTTGCTACATTTTATGAGTCTCAGTAAAAGATTTACAAGGTTTAACACAAAATGTAATATTAATACGTTGTTCGTGAATGTTAGGTTCAGTTAGGTTATTGCTAACCTAACCATCTTAAAGATCGCTCAATACACACGAGTCGTCCACTTTGAACGCGCACAATTAATGGTTAGATAGCAATAAATATTTGAGATTTAATTTAAAAAATAGCTGCTTATCTCTATTTTATTTTAACCTAATAACATTTACGATACTATAAATTTTCTATTTTTAGGAATTTAGAAAATAGTTCGGGAATTTTTTGAACCTCGTATACTATTGTAGGCAATAACAGTTATTATGCCAGCTCGCTTAGGTATATACTCTGGTAGTTTGAGAGGAATCGATTTCGATAGATACCGGGCTAATTTTCTTTGGGCATTATTCGAAATTCATATACATTTGATTTGCCGTATGTAAGATCGTTTGGCCCACAAAGAGCCGTATCCACAAGAATGTAAAATTATCAACAATATATTGTGTAGTATATATTTTGGGGGAAAATCGACAAAAGTCAACAGTGTTGGCATTAACCGCGATTCGACATCACAAAGAGTTTTTCTCGATATAACCGAAATTAGCGTATAGATAATTTTTTCATTTAATATTTACATCTAAACTCTATGATTGTTTTGATTTTTTTCCCCTGATAACTGTGTTCGATTATCGTTTCAAGTTTAGGTCCAGCTCGATTCTACATTTAATTATGACATTAGGCGATCGGCCACTAAGAGCATCCCGTCGTACAACCTTGTCACCTGTTTTTCTTATCCGATACCGATGTCTTCCAGTCTTCCGGTAGACCACGTCTTAGTAACTTCATCGTCTTTTCTCATTACTCCATCTTCAATTGATGACCTTGCATGACGTGGTCTCTGCTCAGTAGGTCACCCCATGTATATAATCGGTTCTGTTCGGTAGAGTTTTTCTGACTCCTTTACCTAACCTACAATATACAATATCCGTCTGCACAAACACTATTTAAATTTAAAACACACACTCCGGCGACTTAACAAATTGATTTTGAATCACTCGTTAAAAAGAAACTAATTTTTTTTTTTTTTTGTTAATGGGCCAAAAGTGTATTACGGTAATATAAACTGATTTTGAACGGCGACGGTACATATTAACAAGATCGTTAAAAATTCGGTCAATGTACGCGAAACGACGATGGAACATAGTAACACTTGTCGTACCATTTTTTTACATTGAATTGTTTACCGTGTTAATCATTTACTCGGCTAAATGAACCGTACAAGTCACGTTGATGTATTTGCATTTTATATTGTTAGTTGGAGCCGACAACGGTGACCAGCATACCACCACTTCCGGCCGAAACACAACACATTAATGATTTATTTGTATTGTTTTATTTTTGTTTTAATTGTGTCGTTTGTGAGTGACGTAATACGTTAATTTGTACACGGCGCGTTATCGGCTGTCGTTATGATTTGTCTTTTCTTTTTTTTTTTTTCTGGTACGTGGTCATCGCAGCACCATCAGCAGCTGTATGTTTTTTACTTTTTTTTTTGTATTACAATTACTGCGTAGGCGCGAATCGCAGTATATTATTTTTACATAACTGTTGTCTGTCTGTGATTTACGTGTATTTTTACTGTACACTTCTCCGGGACCAGCTGGCCGGTCTGCGCCGCACGACTTTAATTTATTTTGTAAATTATTCTCAGTGTATATATTGATTCTGTGCGGCCAGAAGGTCCGTATTATTATTTATTTGTACTCATTATACCGCGTCACCAAATACACCAAAATTCGTTACCATTTTTTTTTTTTTTTATTCTAGTTTTAAAGTTAACACACACGCACATTAGTAAAAAGGTCGGTCAGCGGTGATAAATTGCGCAACCGACCGTTTACTACGGTAACCGGGTAGTCGCGTTAAAATTACCAATTCCCGGCCCGAAAAAATACGCTTTCGGAAAATGCGGAAAACGCTAGAATACCGGTGCAGGACGTCCGGCAGAAAAGTCTTCTTTTACAGACCGCGAAAATAACAAAACACACACACACGTCATAGTAAAACCGATACGTCCGATCGGTTCGTTGTTGAATCGGAAAACGCGAGTGCAGTGTATACGAATAATATTTCGTTATGTTTACGATGGCGGGCGATAAAAGAAGTTTCAAAAAAAAAAAAGGGGCATATATTGCGAGATTTACCAGCCGTGAAACGCATCCGCCAATACGCGCGCGTGGGACGTAACCACTGCAGGATACGAAACCCCTCCCGGCGTCTGCGTGTCGTATCTCGGCACTTCCATTGTATGCATATTAGTTATGAAATAAAAAAAAAAAATAAATATATCGATTACAATAGTATATTATAAAGACATCTAACTTCGTACATATATTTACCGAGAAATAATATAAGTTTTACGAGTATATATATATATATATATGTCCTTGTGTAGCACTTAAAGGATACGCGCAAAACATGAAAAAACATGTAAATAAATGTAAACAAGTGAAATGCACTGTTTAGATATTCCTTGATTCTTTCGATGCCAGTATCTGCCAGATGTCTCTGTCCCCTGATCGCGATTCGATATGTCCGACAGTGTTTCTTCTGTTACGCGCACTGCCCCAACCTCGCGTTCTACCGGGTAATAAATAAGTAATGCCCGGACTTGTAACGAGGACGTTCCGCGCGTCATAGGATATCCGCGTAATTCTATATAGGAAAATCGAGTCAAGACAACGCCGACACGCCGATTAGAATAAGAACTCGACACACGATATCGCATTCTATTAAGGCCAATGGGATATGGCGAGAGCTAAACATTTAACGGCCTGCCACAGTCGAATCCCCGACTACACAAGAGCCCCCCCCCCCGGCCGAGAACAGGAGGACGATTCGGATTCAGTCGATCCGTTTTTCACAGTGACGTCGAGTCCGCTGAGAGCATAGTATCTAAAGAAGCACAAGGACACTATTTTAAATAGTTTGAAATGTAATTTTTTTTCTAATAATACATTGTGTCCGGGTGTCTGTTGAACACACCTCGTATGTCAGCAGTAATTATAATTGAATTGCGACGATTGATAAGATTGCGGAGCGTGTGGTGATTTTGTTGTACAGACGCGGCGTTAAAAAAAAAAAAAAAAAAAAAAAAAAAAAAAAAAAAAAAAAAAACATAACGAGATAAATCGCGTTGGCGCGTGGGTCCGTTTGAAAAAAAACGCCAGTCGGCGGACACGCGGTGACCACCGCGCGGTCGAGTGCAACGAATGCGCGTCATTTTGTTTTCTCGGAAAATGTACCGGGAGCAGATATATATATAAAAAAAAAAATTGAAAAAAACCTACACACATTCAAACACGCGGACGGGAAATAATACTAGTAAAAAAAAAAAAAAAAAGAATAGAAAAACTATGTTCCGTTTCCGCGAGCTATACGTTATCATAACTATTATTATTATTATTATTCGTCTTGTCAGTGCTGCTCACTCAAACGGTCGTCCGCGGATCCATTGAATTCCCGTCGGATAATAATACAATAACAAAATAATTGTTGTACGTGCCGTTATCATAAAAAAAAAAAAAAAGTTAAAAAAAAAAAAACCTCGCGCTTGTATTGTATACGTTTCGGCTGGATCTTGTACGGTATTCGCGTAAGCTAGAAAAATAATTTTAATATTATAAAATATGAAAAAAAATAGGAACACGATTTGTTTCGTGTATTGGGGTGGGGGTAGGGGAAAGACATTTTTTTTTTTTTTGTTTTTGATCATAACGCACCCTTTGAATGAATATTTGTAAAAATGGACGTTAATTGTTTCATTACGTCACTAGATTTATAGTGCGGGGTAATTTAAAATCGGTCGATTTTTTCCACGCGAAACTGTTTGAATTTTCGTTATGAATTAATACCATTTAGTTAGGTCAGAAAAATGTCACGTCTCCAGTAAGCGTCTGTATTCACGCCGGAAACTATATTGTATTGTCGCGTGCCCGTTGAACGCTGTAACCAGGAATGGGTAAAAGATGTGCGATCGAAACTAAACTCGGTTTTTAACTGTTCATTTTACACGGTATAAATCTAAAACTTTGTACAATTTAATGAATTGAGCTACCGAATCCGGGTCATTTCGTATAGCTTTTTCAAAAACGTTTCGGAATGTCACGACGTGTGTTGGCCCGACGTTGACGTCCCTATCTGGACTTGACTCCGAATGTCAAGTGCATGTTTCAATGCAATACGTGAGCGTTTTTCAACTTGGTGGTCGCTTTGGTCAGAAATAACGATATTAATTATAATATATTTTGTTACTGTTAAAATAGATAAAAGCTTAAATTGATTTTTATTATAAGGGGTTTGTGAGGTGATCGACTTTATTTTTTACTCATTTCGGGGGAGTAGGGGGGTGGTTAGGTTAGGGTAACGCTAAAAATGGTTGAAAAACAATACTAGACGTTGAGTAGTCAGGTCGTGTAAATAACCGTCCTGTGACAATATTCTATTGTATACGGCGAGTATCGATTCGGTATTTATATATTTATTTTTTTTAAGGCCCTGGGGCACGGCCCGAAGGTTTTTAAAACTACGTTTGACAATATATATCTTACATACTAGATGTTGATGAAGTCACACTTCCCATGAAGGGGCTCCTGCCATTAATTTAAGTTCTTAAACTAAGTCTGATATGGTTTCCGACGCTTAAGACCTCTAATGTCCTTGGAGTTGTCTAGTAATTGGGGATGGCCATTAGATTGACATGGTGATCTAACCTCCCAGTTTTCTGTTTTCGAGCAAACTTTTGGATTTCGTCTGCTATTGTAGGCAGCCATCAAAGTGTCCGATTCGTTTCATTTTCTTTTGTGATTTGTTTTGCGATTGGTTGTTTTCAAGCCTGTCTAATCTCTCGTTGTATTTTGTTAACGCTGCCATTACGTCGGATAGCGATGGTACATTTTTTTCCCCGTTGACTATAAATCTATTTTCCTGGACGTGGACCGTTGTGTTTGTCGTCCGGAGAACTAGTCATGTATGCAAAAGAAACATTTTGAGTGAGACTGGTTTCGCAGGTTATTGTAGTATTCTTTGTACTGCTGTAATTTTTATTTTTATTTTTTTTGTATTAGCTTTTTTTCTACTGCTTTTATATACGTTATATTTAGGAAAATCCACTTTTGAACTTTTTGTACAGGTGACCAAAAAATAACAGCTAGAGAAAAAAAAAACGTAACATTTTATATAATCCTAGTGAATAGGGGACGAAGAAACGAAAACAAATTATGGTAACATTCTCGGTGTCGGAAAAATTAACAGAATGACCCCCAGCCATTAAGACATATACATGTCAAAAACTATCATTATTCAGAAACAGCGGCCGGCGTTAAATTGTCGAAGAGAAAAAAAAAAAAAAAGTTAAAATTTCCCGAGACGCAACGAATACATAGCGTTTAGTAAATCGATGGTCGGTGGTCCCGCGATGACGATAGGCGTATACAATTGATTAGATATTATTAATATATTATCGTTTGTCGTTCGGTCGGAACCGTACGGCAATTGTAGTAATAATTGTAATAATTGTAATAATAATAATAATAATAATAATAATAATAGTATTATAACAACCGTCGAGCGGCGGGTATCGGCGGGAAATTTGCGGTTTTCCGGCGGTAGGTTTGCCCATTCGTTTTGTTTTTCTTCGTATCGTTCGCCGTCCGGTGGTCGCCCATCTCGTGCGCACTTCGCGTACTCTCCGCGTACGTGTCGGCCGCGCAGTTTTAGCGACGTATCCGACGTCGCACGGTTAGAGGCGCGTCCGGTTAACCTCGATCGGTTCGACGTGTACCCATATATATATATATTTATATAAATGTACTCCCGTTCGGAATATATTTTTTTTTTTTTTTTTTTTTATTATCGAAATTCCGATTCCGAAACTTTATACAAACGGTTTTTCCACGGTCAATCGATTGTCAATCGTACCCCGTCACCGGAACGGCTCGCGGCGGCCCGGTATGCGCCGGTATGTTGACACGCCGTATATACGTCCCGGACAATGAGTATAAATAATAAAAAAAAAAAAAAAAAAAAAAAAAATACAGAAAAAAAAAAACACTATTATTATTCGTACTCGGGCGCTCACATTTGTATATTACCGGGCGGTGCGCGCCGTACGTTATTCAAACGTTTTTTTTTTCTTTTATTCGCTCGAACCCCGATTTTTACATAATAAACGCGGGTTTTTTCTTCTATCGCCTCTCTCGTCCGCCCATCTTCCTATCACCGCGCGCACGTACCGATTCGTTATTGTTTGAATGCGTTCCATTTCGATTGTCGCGACCGCTCGACAATCATTCACAAATATATCAATTATAAATGGTACGTATAATATAATAAACTCTACGCACACAATCAATGGTAGGTAATTGTGGGCGAGAGGGGTGGGGAGGGTGGGAGGAGCGCGGCAAAGAATTATTTTTTGCCTTCCCCCGGGCACGACTACAAGTACAAATCTCTGAATTTTCTAAAAAAAAAAAAAAAAAAAACAAAGAGAGAAAAGAATTCTAATCCAACTATCCGGGCCGTCCAGAATATTTGCTGTCGCATAATCCAAGGGGGCCCCTTGGTTCGTCTCTAATAATTCGATAAACAACGACCTCAAAATCTGCTCAGTCAACGGAAACTGTTCCTCTTTAATACAAACGAGTGGTTTCGCTTCCACGCACGACTTCAATTCAATTCCAACCGGCTCATCGGAAATCTAGTCTCTTTTAATATTACCCGGGAACCCGACCGGACGACTCAAGCGGAAACTGGTGTCGCGACATAAAAAAAATGTGCAATAATACTTTAAACTGTTATTAATGTTAATTCCCTAAGTGTCTCCAATGTGAGTGAATTTCCTATCGTGTAATTATTCACTTTAGTTTTCTCTCTCTCTCTCTCTCTCTCCTATATTAATATCACTTATTGTATAGATTGTAATTTTGTTCTCAAAATAATGTAATATTTAAAACAAAAGAAAAATGTTTTGTTGAATTGAGTCATTAAGTTTGTCGTTGATTATTTTACATACATAGAATAAAAAAAATATTTACACCACCTCTCGTGATTTTGACTTTGGCGAATAAATTATTTGGTTCCCCTTAGTTTTTTACCCAGTAACGCCACTGCACACAATATATATATATATATATATATATATATATAGGTTCTTTAGGTACTCGCCAAGGATATTTGAAATGGAAACCGTGGCTTCATAGCTTAGGGTATTAATAGATTCATACAGTACCTAGTTATGGAGTACAGGAATATAGTCAAAAATAGAAAGGCTCTGGGGACTTGGCTCCTCTAATTTTGTCAATAACCCCCCCCCACCACCACCACCACCACCACAGGCTCTGTTATATTTTTTTATAATACCCAAGTATTTATGAGTGTGTGTGTGTGTAATATGCGTAATATGAAATAGCACATTTGTACGAATTTGTAGTAATAGTTCTATTATTTGCCTAGATATATTGTAATTAAGTAAAAGAGTAATATTTGAAATCGAGCGAGCAAACGAAAATCGTTTAGGGGTGTATACTTCTGTGAAGTACCGTATAAAGTAGCCGGGATTTCGGCCCCCTCAAATCTCAAACATTATTTGCGCCTTTGGACAGGGATCACCAGGAGGTGTGGGGCGAAATGAATAATATTATTTTTTTTAGTACAAAGTACATAGTAAATAACACAACTGGAGTAGTCAGAAAAATGCAAACGGAATTGTAGACGCGACGGTTTGCAGAAACACCGACGTCGAAATATACTAATAGCTCCAAATAAGTTGGCGGCACAACTGAAATCCTAATACCTAAAACCTATAGTTGTTGAAGAATACAATTTGTCGTCAAATATCGTTGCTTGGTTTTTTTTTTTTTTTTTTTGCTTTTCTTTGTATGGGAAATTATAATTCGTCTTCACGCGACACGTTCCAATAATATTCCAATGAGCAACGGTTTACTCGTAATCGGAAAACCATTTTTTATTATTATTATTATTTTACTCGTTTTCTTCATCGATAGAGATTGCATCGCAGTTTCTCGAAATTATACTTGGACTGCAAAATGAAAATACTTAATACATTTAATTATACGCGGCTGTAGATGTTCCATTACGTAACTATTATAGTCACGAAACTATTAAGTGGTAAGCTCGCCGATCGGTCGAACGACTAATCGATTCTAGAGCTCTGATTTTTTTTTTTTTACAGCTAGTGATATATATATATATATATACATATGTAACGATGCATTTTTCGTCTCGTTACATAATTATATCAATTATTATTCAAAAATAAACTGCGGTAATACGACCCTGGCGTGTCATGCGCAGCAACATATTTTTAAAACATTATTTTTATTTTTTTTTTCTTATTTTTATTATAAGTATTTAGACTTATGGTCGCCCGTTATTATAATTACACTGGATACAAACATTATCTATAATAATCATTAATCACAAGCGCTTACTTAAATCGGTAATACGGTTTTTAATTTATGGCCCGGCTATTATATACGGTCTATATGGTTCAGGACGCGGTATAGGAATATTCCCATTCAGTTTGTAACGTTAAAACGCGATATTTTATCGGAATTTCGTATAACGGCAACCCGATGGATAAGCATAATTTCGTGTAGTAATATTTTTTTTTATTTTTTTTTCAAACGACAAAACAACGATATTCCTACTCGGAGCAAGTTTATTATGTATACCTAATAAACACACAGTGAACCGTACAACAATTTTCGCATTTTCGCTATCGCTATTCCTTTATAGGCGTATATATTTTCGGGAAATATATATTATATTTCCATTTACAAATTGAATATAATGGGCACCGTGCAACAATTGCGAGGCGTAGGCGATTTGTATTCTGAAATCGCGTAATTTTTTTTAACGAGATTAACCTAAAACAACTACTAATGCAACAATAATGGAATACCCCTCGGCGATAAGAAAGTCTAGAAAACAGTTATGTTCGCTCCAAATATCTATTAAAACTAATATACGGCAGCGTACACTGGCTAAATAATAATAATAATAATAATAATAACAATAAAAAAAATTGTAGCTTTTGAAACATTATCGTTAAAACTTTTCATTTATTTTCTGATATTTGAGAACTGTTGGTATATTGTTAAAACGATACATTTAATACGTACGATGGGATTACACGCAATTGTTTCTTATTATCGATTTTTCCTTAAAAAAAAAAATATATATATATATATATAGGACACAATTTATAACAACCGCGCGTATTGTTCGAGTTCATAATCAATTTTTTAATACTCAATACGAATTTGTAACGTCACGGCGTTAATTTTCACATTATTTGCTGTGTAATCCATTTGAAAGTTCTTTTCAAAGTTGTATTTTAAGTAATATTATCCGTGACCTTTACCCGATGACCCGATGGCCGCGAACACGACACGCACACCGGGGACATGTAAAATCCCCAGAGGAATATTATTGGAGTTTATTCAATAATTAATTTAGGAAAATAGCTATAAAAATAAAAAAACCGTCTCTTGTAAGATTTATGATACATTTTCGATTTGATTAAGTCGGTCAATAAGTCTATAAAGCTATAAAAATAACTAATTTACATAATATATTAGGCATGTCATAACCGAATACGTACAATATTGCAACAAATTACTCACGCCGAAATAATAGTTCATGAAGAAATAAAAGAAAATCAAAAATCGACTAATTTAAGTAAATCAACTATCATTTTAAAATTATAGTTTTTTTTTTTAATTTTTCTCTCGGAAAACATTTTTCCGGTTAGTCAAATCGCTCCAATTCGTTTAACGCCGTACCTTGAAAGACGCGGAATATCCGTTCCGTGATAATTTACTCGAAACATTTTTCGACAGTTCACCTCATTTACGTGTAAAACATGTTTTCATAAATAAACGTTTTTGGTTTGATTTTTAAATTTAAAAAAAAAAAAAAAGTATATAGTAAATATAGTGATTATTAATTCAAATTTGAGAAAAAAATACAATAAAATTACTAAATTAAATGCGCACATTGTATTGGCTAGTCGGCAGACATCCCAAACTGGACCTGACTGACAAACGTCTCTTTTACGTAGCCGTCACCGAGACCGATTTCTGACATACAGCTGTGGGGCCGTGTCGGCATCGAATTTCGCAACTTTTGTAAAAAATCATCCGGGTAAAATGTCTCATTAATTGTTCAGATTTTAAACAATGATTATTCAATATTCTTATTGTTATTTTGTTTTTTTTTCCCCCCAATTTAAAATATTAACGTTTATTCAACACTAAAGTTGAAATAAAATGTGTAAGTATTGTTTTTCTGCGTACTGTATGTTTTTTTGTTTCTATATTTCTCTCTAAAGTATACATCGTAAATGATTTAATAATTTAATGTTAGGAGGGGCGACGTAGTGTTGGATTCTTGCGGAATCCAGGGCGACACGAATCCAAAACGGTTGAGCGCCCCCATTGACTTAAGCTGAAGATCGGGGCTATCTCATTGTTGGGTACAACGCCAACCGTGGTCGCGTGCGCACATATTTATCTGTTACTCGTGCATGGTTTAATACGTATTGCGAATAAACGTCTATGGAAAAATTAAAATTACTAAATCCACATAATACCGGCGAATACCTCACCGTTTTGTAATTTCCGTCGTCGTTTGTAAATCGTAAATTCCTATACAACGGCCGATATCGGCCCGCGGTGCCGTATCTCGGGACGCCAAGAACGGTGTGGCGCGGGTGAAGAATAAAAAAACGAAAAAAAAAACGAAAAAAATTGAAGGGGGGGGGGAGGAAAGAACAAGATAATAACAACGACTGTCGACGCGGCCGCGATGAACCGGATCGGTCGGTATAACAATATCGTGCGTATACAGTGCGGAGGCGCGTGTCCGGTAGACGCGCCGGGGGAGTCGGCGATAAACCCGGAAACGCGGCGTCGATGTTTCCGATTCGTCCGTCCAACAGCCGTCGGCGCGGACCGTATCGCACGAACGCGCGGCGCGGCTCGTACGTATAACCGATATTGTGTTGTGCGTACGCGAAAACAAGGGGAGCGCCCGCCCGTCCGTTGTGCGCGCCCGTCGCGGTTGGTCGGTTTCGCCGGCCGTACGTACACGCACCCCAATAATATCGTTTATACGCGCACCACTTTCCGCTATAATACTTGTAGTAAATCGGCTTTAAACCGCCGATCACTGCTTTGTACGCTGTGATTACTTCCTCATCTCGTAAACTCTGGCCACTGAGCGGCTCTATTAGTATTATAATATAGTCTATTTTAAATATGTCTGGAAAAACGTACGACGAAAACGCGTCCGGTTTCGCGCGCGTATCTGTCGCGTGATCTGCCGGTGGTTGTCGACGATTCGTTTGTACACGGTCCCGACTGTATTTTCTACAGGTCATCATATGACGATTTTAATTTTTATATATATATATATATATATGTAAGTATAAGTCATAATTTTCGAAAATTACATGAAATTTTTTGTAATAAAAATATCATTCATTTTCGTAAGTATGACTTTATATTATTTATTTGTATGTGAAAAGTACTCGCCGAATCTTTTGTAATATGTATACAGAACGTTTTAAAAGTATTTAAAAAAAAAAAAAAAAATAGCGTAAGTGACGACGTATATAATATAATAGAATACGCACGAGGCGAAAACGGGCAATAACAATAACATATTATATTTATTCGACAGCTGCTTGGAACCGTTATTATTTTAACACTCTGTATACACGGCGGCGAGGTCCGGCCGCCGACCGATCACCGACGCATACCGAATCACATAGCCAATCACAGCGGACCTGCACGCGCGATTTTTTTCCAGACTTTTTCGGAATAGACTACAGTAGTTTATGGCTTGGACGAAAGCACGCAATCTAAGGTTTTTGCTATGACTAGGTCAGTGTCAACAATTCAGTGGACAAGGCAAGCGCGCGCGTTCGCGATCGCGGAGCCCTACTTTTCTTTCAGCCGTTCGACCATCGCAACCCGGCGTGCTTTCGGCGACCATTTCAATATCGCACCTGGAGGCCGTGCGCCTGATTTGTCTGTGGGTGGACACGTTCAGGAATACCGGTACTGCGCAGAAGAAACATAATGGACCTTCCGGAACCGTCAGAATCGGCATTATTGGCCCGGGGTTCTTTGAAGAGCACGAAATAGCAGTTACGGTCAATTCTAAACGTTATGTCAGCATGATTGTGGATTTTTTTTTTTTTGTCTGCCCAAACTTAAAGAAACGAATGTAGGGGAAGTGTGGTTTCAACAGGATGGCGCCACGGCTCACACGGCAAGAAGGTCAATGAATATCTTGCGCGAACACTTCCCCGAACGGCTCATCTCTCTTAGAAGCGATCTTCAGTGGCCAGCACCATCATCAGATTTAGCCCCATGTGATTTTTTCCTGTGGGGCTACATTAAATCGTTGGTATACACGGATCGTCCAAAGATCCTTCGTTATCTCAAAAACAATAATTGTGCTGCTATTGCCGACATATGTGTATATGCTGGAAAAAGTAGACAGAAATTTCAAATTCCGACTATCTCGGTGCATTGACGAGAACGGTGGCCACCTTCGAGATGTTGTATTTAAAACCAAATTAATAATTAAATCAATATTGCCAATACTTTTTGTGTTGTGATTTTTTTAAAATAAGGAAGTAATCACGCCCCATCCTGTATATTGATCAAACTCGTTTTATGGTAACTACGTGCTTAAATATATGAATTGTTTATTATTAAGAATTACGATTATTTAGAGAGTAGTTTTGAAGTGCTTTAATTAAGCGATTTCTACATTCCCAAGGCCGTATTTCGGAGAGTTGACTGTATATACGGACATGGGTTTCCATAATTTTAGACTTACTTTAGACTCGATGTATGGGCTGACTGTTGGGTATCATACCGTACATTTGTGTGCACCACGGGTTGCCCAGTCTCAGTCAATAAAGTAACTTTATTGTTTCTATAAGTGTTTCCTTATTGTCTTCAAATCATTTCTTCCATTTAACGTCCACCGAGAAGCCGTCAGTCGACGGTGACCTCGCCTATATATATAGTTTTGAGTCGTACTACCCAGTCCCGCTCACTACATACGTAACAATACGTAATAGTACGTAATAATACGTATGGGCCGGTCCGCAAAGTCAATCATCGTGGCGCCATCGGACCCATAAGACTTCTAAGAGAGACGCACAGCGGCGTTTGTCGTCTCTCTTAAGCAAGCCCACCACCCCCCAACCAAATGTTATGTACCGATGAAATTCGAACACGATTGAATAATTCATCAACGGTCCAGATGGTTGATGACATTCGCGGTCGGCCGTGTATGTCTACGAACGTACGATTCGTCAGTCGTCAATCGGGTTGTACGGTGCGGACGAGTCGTGTCGTTTGTCTTTACTACGTCATTCTATAGCGTCGATGAAAAACGACGGATAAATAAAGATAAATAATGAAGATTTTAATAAATATATAAAAACACCGCAGTTTACCCGTTACGTGGAAAATAAAAAGTCCACGCGAAGATTGTTTCTATAATCATAATGTGAAGATAGCAGAAGATTGTCGTCTAGAAAATTATGATGGGAATATGTGTTCTTTTTTTCGATACATTTTATCATGACGACAATGTTGAATTAATATAATAAAACAAATCAACAATGTAATTATCGTTATTACTACGGTACAAGTGATGCGAGTTTATTTATTGCGATTTAAATGAACGCACAATACAACGACGCAATTATGGAATAAAAATATTGTCAATCGACGAGAATCAATACGGCAATTGGTTTTATTGTAATACGCGGTGAACAACAATGTCCGAAATCACTGAGAGCGACGAGAACGGTCCGGACAGCAACAACCCGTCGGATTTGTCTAGCGTGTGGACGTCGCAGACGACGCGGGACGACGAATCCGAAGACACACAACGCAAATACTTGGACGCGATCAAGGCGTGCGACGTGGCTACGGTCAGCAATCTGTTGGAGAACAGCGACCTGTTGGGCTTCGATGTAAATTGCAAAAATTACCAGGGCACGACCGGCCTGAACCTGGCCGTGCAGGCCAACTGCGAGCAGATGGTCGAACTGCTGGTGTCGCAGCCCAGAATCGCGATCGGCGACTCGCTGATGCACGCCGTCCGCGAAAACCACTACCCGATCGTCGTCAGGCTGTTGGACATCCTGCAGTCGGCGGACCCGGAAGCCGTGACGCTGGGCTACGAGCATTCCGTCGAGTTCCCGCAACACTTGACGCCGCTAATGTTGGCCGCCCAGTGCGGCCACTATAAAATCATCGGCCTGCTGTTGAAACGTGGCCACGCCATACCGATACCGCACAAACCCGGGTGCTTTTGCAAAGACGTTAGTCCCGTCAATATTATAATAATCAAGTCGATGACGATAATAATATTAACACAATATATATATATATATATATTTATTTATGTGTATATAGGTGTGCAAGTCGATGGCGCAGCTTAAGAACGGTCTCGGGGCGACCGAGCTGAAACTGTCCGTGTTCCGTGCTCTCACCAACCCGGCTTATATCGCGCAAACGTCGGAGGACCCGATATTGACGGCTTTCCAGCTGAGCAAGACGCTCCGGGAACACGGCAACGTGGACCGAATATTCAAGTACGATTACGAATCGCTGGACTTCCAGACCCGGATGTTCGCGGTGCACATGATAGGGCTGTGCCGGTCGTCCGCCGAGGTGGACCTGATATTGAGCAGGAAAGAGGGGTGCAATTTTTTCGGCTCGTTTCCGTACCACCGGCTGGTGATGGCCATGGACGTGAAGCAAAAGGAATTCGTTGCCCACGCGTACGTACAACAGTCGTTGGAAACGGCCTGGACCGGAAATTGGCACGAATGGCAGCGGTTCGGCTCGGCGTACAAGAGCTCCGTGATGTTTCTCCGGGTATTGCTACTGCCGTTTATATTGTTCTTGTACTTGTTCATGCCGTACTCCAAGCTGGGCCGGCACTACGCGCTGCCCGTCAACCGGATGCTGAACTATTTGGCGTCGTACACCGTGTTCTTGGCGCTACTCACGTACGAGAACAATTTCAACAAGATCGCGTCCACGGCAGAGAGTCCCTGTTGGATTTTGAAATGTTGCATAGTCTTGTACGTGGTGTCGTTCATCGTCCGCACGATGAAACTGATCATGTTGCAAGGGCCTAGACGGTATTTCGGAATGCTGTGGAACGTTTACGACTGCGCGATGCTGATAATGCTCACCGCCACGTCCGTCTTCTGGTGGTTGTCTTACTTGAGTACGCAAGCGGACGATGGCCCGTCCAAACCGGTAGAACGGAAACACTGGGATCCGTTGGACCCGAATTTGGTGGCCGAGGGGCTACTGGCCGTGGTCACGGTCATGTCGTATTTGCGACTGCTTTTCCTGTGCCAGTTGAGTTACGCGCTGGGCCCCATGCAAGTGTCCTTGGGCAAGATGACGACTGATTTCGCGCGGTTCGCCATGCTGTTCGGAATAATTATGTTGGCGTTTACGGCCGGCCTCTGCAGTTTTTACCAATACTACGAGGGAATGACGAGAACCGACCCGGTCTCAGGTTATGAAGTGAAACAGGACGACTCATTCGTGAACGTGTTCTCGACAATAAAAGCCCTGTTCTGGGGCATGTTCTGCATGACGTCACCGACCGCGGGGTCGGTGGTTATCGAGAACGCGGTAACCGACACCGAAACAAACGAGGAGTCGGTGGCCAACAACCACTATTTCACGCAGGCCGTGGGCACGGGACTGTTTTCGATATTCGAAACGCTTGCCGTGGTGGTCATGCTCAATATGCTGATTGCTAATATGACCAATACGTTCCAGAGGGTCACGGGCAACTCGTACGTCGAATGGATGTTCGGCCGGACGCAAGTGTTCCTGTCGTTTTCCGTGCACACCGAACTGCCGCCGCCGTTGAACCTCATGCCGTCGGCCCACTGTTTCGTCGAGACGTCCGCGTGCCTGTGCAACTGTTGCAAGGCCGGCGCGATCGGCGTCGCCAACATAATATCGTCCAAAGGGTACAAGACGAAACCGTACTCCCGGGAAGATTTTACGCGGCTGATGCGAAAATTGGTCAAACGGTATTTTCGTGAGAAACTGTCCACCGCGTTTGTCAGAAAGTGCAATCCTATTTGCGGTTGAAACGCGTGCGTTTGGCCAATAACGGTCGACGGGGTACTCAATTGTACATAATATTGCCGGTTTGGCCACACATCGGCCCGTTTTCATTACATCGTTTTCTTATACACTATTCATGTAAATATATATATATATATATTTACGTAATGTATTACTCGTACACATACAAATAAATATCGTATATAGTAATTTTTGATTTTTAAATTTTGAGCGGAGCGTGGTGTGGGGTCTTGTGGTTTTAGAAAGATTTTTTTTTTTCTATAATCACTTTCTACCAGAAGACTTCATTCGATCTATATACTCCCCTATACTCCGATTTTCTTTTTCTTTTCAATTTTTGCGGGGTCAAACAGACGACACGGTGGGTTAAATAATCGATAAATAATATTTTTCGCATAAAAATATCAAAAATATTATGATTTTTATTTTTATCATTATTCTTATTAATATCCTATTCACGCGATTATTCGCCGGTCACATGAAAATATATTTTGTCGTATAAACATTTTCAACTGATAATTGTATAATTCCCATATACACTTTTGCGGTATGATCGGGTATATGGCAGTCGTCATATGGACTTTTTCGTACAGTGGAACGAAATTTGTCAACGGTTAGAATGTTCGTTTGGTTTAAATTACAGGTATATTAAATAAATCATAACAAAATATATAATTTTTCTAAAATTACTAAGATATAAAACTGTATAACAACACAATCGTTATGGACGTTATATTCGGTAGTCGGTACACAGCGATTCGTCATCGGACTTAAAAATATTCGTTCCCGGTTGCCGTGTTCCCATGTGGCGTTTTGCTCAGCTGGAAAGCCGTCGATATCGACGTTTGTGCGACATACGCCGGGTTGGTGAGAGCACGGAACACGGACAGTTTCAGCTCGGTCGCCCCGAGACCGTTCTTAAGCGGCGCCATCGACTTGCATACCTATATACACATAAATATATATATATATGTTAATATTATTATCGTCATCGGCTTGATTATTTTAATATTGACGGGACTAATGTACTTCGCAAAAGCACCCGGGTTCGTGCGGTATCGGTATGGCGTGGCCACGTTTCAACAGCAGGCCGATGATTTTTTTTATAGTGGCCGCACTGGGCGGCCAACATTAGCGGCGTCGAGTGTTGCCGGGAACTCGACGGAATGCTCGTAGCCCAGCGTCACGGCTTCCGGGTCCGCCGACTGCAGAATGTCCAACAGCCTGACGACGATCGGGTAGTGATTTTCGCGGACGGCGTACACCGGCGAGTCGCCGATCGCGAGTCTGGGCTCCTACACCAACAGTTCGACCATCTGCTCGCGGTTGTCCTGCACGGCCAGGTTCGGGCCGGTCGTGCCATGGTAATTTTTGCAATTTACATCGAAGCCCGACAAGTCGCTGTTCTCCGCCAGATATCTGACCGTAGCCACGTCACACGCCTCGATCGCGTCCGTGTCCTTGCGTTGCATGTCTTCAGATTCGTCGTCCCGCGTCGTCTGCGACGTCGCATGCGCTAGACAAATCCGACGGGTTGTTGCTGTCCCGACCGTTCTCGTCGCTCTCGGTGATTTCGGATATTGTTGTTCACCGCGTATTACAATAAAACCAATTGCCGTATAGATTCTCGTCCGTTCGCTTGGAACGATGGTGCCCTCGTTTTTCTAATGTCCACAATCGTAACTGGATTCTCGTCGATAGACGATATTTTTATTCCGTAATTGCGTCGTTGTATTGTGCGCTCATTTAAATCGCCATAAATATACTCGCATTACTTGTACCGTAGTAATAACAATAATTACATTGTTGATTTGTTTTATTATATTAATTCAACATTGTCGTCATGATAAAATATATCGTTTAGGATCGAAATGGATTTCGGCCACACCATAGAATATTTGAAAATCGGTACAAATTTTATACTTATCATTAGTTTTATTATTTTTTTATTGTTTTAAATTCAAAGTTTAATGAAAATTCGTATACGTTATCATTCGGCGTTTTACTATTTTCCAATTTATTCGAATTCAACTCTGTTTAGTACTGTAATAAATACACAACGATTCGAGACGCAATTATTTCTACCAAACTCCGCTCTGAATTGTTTTTCGCAAGCTGAATTATTTACCGTTTTATTTTTAACGATAAATTTACGAATTAAATTCCCTCTTTTTTTTTTTATTTCGTATACCTAGTATTGATGTGGTCGAAAACTTATGTTTCGAGTACCAAAATCCGATGTATTGTATTTTTTATTTATTGCTCTGGTACAACATAAGCTGCAATGGCCAATAGTTATTTGTACTGACATGCCATTAGGGGGTGAAAAATTAACGCATTGTAATAATAAGTAATCTATTACATAAGTTCGAGTATAATATCTATGATTTGTAATTAACATTACATATTTTTGATTTTGTAAAAACGTATTCAATGCTATTAACAAGATGATAATAATTATAGTTTTATGAGTAACAATTTGAAGAGTACAAAATCACAATTTTAAATTTCGAAATTTGGAGTCGGATAAAAAACTGAATTTCAGAGGGTAATATAGCTCGTGATGGACGTTGCGGGGTTAGGTTAGCCGGCCGGATGCTTACCATTCGATATTCGCAACGCGGTTCAATTCCGCGCCTTGGAGCGGAATACTGGAAGGTGTACCGAGCAAATTGCTACCGCCTTGGCACGGATTTATAATAGACAGTTACCTGCCGGATAGAAGACTCACCAAACAAGATCGAGAAGTTGGTAACCCTCACAAGCGGCGTCCCGCAAGGCTCGATCTTAGGGCCGACAATGTGGAACGTACTGCTCCGACGGACTACTCCGTGAAACATTGACGACGGGGGTCGAGTACCTCGCCTACGCCAACGACTTGGCACTGGTGGCGTCGGCGAACTGTAGGAGCGAGGCGGATTTGCTACCGGATGCGGCGGACGGCATCGTCCAGAGGTGGCTCGAAGAGGCGGTCCTTTAAGTAGCCACAGGAAAGTCGGAACTAATCGTTTTCATCAACCGCAGGGTGCGCAACACCGCCGCCGTCACATTGGACGTTCGCCGGATCGGCTCGTAGGGCCACATCACATACCCGGGGCCACACGTAGACCGGAAGCTTAACGTCAAGGCTCACGCCAAGACTGACAGAAGACAAAGCCAGGTATCTGGCAAGGAGAACACGCCCGATCCGTGTGCACCGAAGCCGGATAAAGCGGATACTTGTCGCGCTGTTAGTTCAGTATACTCGTCAGTCAGTATAGTATAGTTTTGTGTACCCTTCTCGTGTTACAATGCGAGAAATCAAAGTGTACAATGTCATTTTATCACACTGTACACCGCCGACTCCACGTGTCACACGTGTCACGCGTCATAGCGCGACAATAGTTCGACCGAGGTTGTCGGGTTAGTCGTCCGAAACTTTTTCAAAAACAACCCCCCCTCCTCCTCCGCCGTCATAAAATCCGTTGAGAAATGTCTGGGCCCACCTCTCGCCCCAAAAAAATTGTTTTCCTCGATCGGGAGAACGACCGAACGTTTTAGCGGGCCAATCAAAACGCGTTCAAACCGTTTGGACCGCAATCGAAAACTGCAGTGCTCTGTCGACCGCTCTGTATATATTACACACACACGTATATTTATATTTATATATTCAAACAGTCCGTATTGCAGTAATCGCTGACCTCGCCGTACTCAATATGAAATTATCCGCGTGTCCGTATACTATAAATGACTGGGAGCAACGAGGAAAAACTGCGGTCCGTGGCGAATTTCGGGGCTAATGAAACCGATTGTACGTGAATTGTGGTGAACCTCCCCCCGTTCCCCCGTTCTCCGGCCGTATACGAAAAGGGACGGGACTCGTATAGTCATATTATTATATCGTGACGATTCGAAAAGGATTACCGAACGCATCGCGTGGTTTATAGCAATGAAGAAAAAAATGAAAAAAAAAATAATAATATTTCCGGAAAGGGTATATATATATATATATATGTAAAAAAAAAAAACAAAAAAAAAGTACACTGTAGGCCAGTGGTTTTCAAGCTGGAGGGCTCGTAAAAATATTGCGAATCCGTCGGTCGTACGCGACGACGTTGAAATATCGTACGTATTATTCCAGAACGGTATTTGTGACGTTTCCGTTTGTTTTCGGACGATATCGTATGGTATCTTTCAACTTAAAATCACGAGTATGTACGGTGTTCGAACGGTAAATCCAATAACTGTCGGACGTGTTGAAAATCATCGCCAACGGTGTAAATAGGGCAGGGACAATTGTCGTTACACGATTTAGTGATCCGACACACACGGACAATCGGGAAAAGTCCAGGGGAAAATCGTAAAATTGTCGGGATGACGTTTTCAACGGCAAATAACGGATGACGGGTGCTATAACACCGCATGCAAAATACCTAGGGATCATAGTCGACAAATGATTAACTTGGGGCCCCCCACACCTAAAAATCTAAACGCAAATTGCTAAATAATCGCCTACACGTGCTTCGTCCAATAATAAAGTCCAATATTTCTATAAACGCAAAATTAACGCAATATTCAAATCTCTTTTAAGGCCCATTTTTGGACTAATGGCTCACAAATCCGGGGAAGCGCCGAACCGTCCCAATTACAAACCATTCGAGCATTCCAATCCATATCGCTCCGTCTCATAGCCTCTGCTCCATGGTACGTTACGAAATAATGCATTCCACAAGGACTTAAATATCCAAACTGTTGAGCAACTTACCAAATAGTGTTACATTAAATTTCACGAAAAATTACAGCAACATCAAAATCCTCTTATATCCCACCTATCCTCACTTACACTACCTGAAAACCCTCCTCGTCGCCTTAAAAGGCGCTGGTGTCGGGATCTTTTAGTAATAAACAAAAAAAAAAAAAATCTATAAATTAGGTTTAATCTGAACGGTTTTTATCATTGGATGGTCTCCCTTATCATGTCTTTCTGTTTGTCTTCATTGTTGTTTTCTTTTTCACATTTGATTATTGTGTTTTGATAATACAGATTGTGAATTTTCAATAAACAAAAAAAAAAAAAACCGGGTACGACGCGCACGCGGGGAATAATTTTTTTTTTTTTCTTCGGAATAATCCTCAACGGGCAAATACGCAAATTACGGGATTTTTACCGGACGAGGAATTCAATTGCCGAAACCGTACTTTGCGGGCGCGTAGTGTTCATTACGGACGATATCAATATATTGACGATATACGGGTTTATCGCGGACCGTTTGCTTTCCGTTTTTAAAACCATTAACAATTATTTTACGAAAACGATTGCGGCGTGAGTCATAATAATTTATCCTTGCCGTGCATAATAATTATAAAAAAAAAAAAAAAAATTAAAATAACACACAGCCCAATTTACATATTTATTGTAAATTAATAGACGCCAGTGGACACGCAGTATTTCTTTTATTTTGTTTATTTACTTTGCCGACGCAATTATCACTACGATATAAATGTACAGGGTGTCCCGCGAAGACATTGACCCACCGCGATATATCCTGCGATAATGAATGAATTCCGGTTGTATTTTAATTTTTTTTTTTTTTTTTTATTACTCGCGGCAATAACAACTATAAAATTGTTCGTATTTTTATTACATATTCACGTTTCGGTAAACAATGCGTAATAATAACTTTTGATGCCATTGTAATTCGAAAAACAAAAAAAATTAGAGAAGATAGCCGTCGTATAAAGTGATTTTTTTTTTTTTTTTTTTAGGTTCTTTTGGACATTTTAACGTTTCGACATTTCATTTTCATTAAGCTCGTGATTTTTAATACATTTTTGATTTTGTTTACCGAAAAAAATATTAAAAATCACGAGGTTAATGGAAATAAATTAGTTGAAACGTCAACATTTCCAGTAGAATATCTTCAAATTTAACGAAAATATTGAAATAAAAAATCTATTATAATAGATTGTTTACGCAAATGGGTAATAAAAAATACGAATATTTTTAGAAGGTATTTCAAGAACTATCGCAATTTGTGGGATACCCTGTATATTTATATACTAAAAAAAAAAGTAAAACTACTCGCGGGTAGGTCACCGTTGAGAAGTGAGAAGTTGGAAAGGGTTTCATATATATATAAAAAAAAAAAAAAAAATACCGTATCTATAAATAAATAATAATACAAAAAAAAAAACCTACTATTTACCGCGTTCTCCACCGTTTTTAAAAAAACTACAAGGAAAATCAAAAATGATTCCATCAGTGCGCCAACTTAGAACAAATTTGCTACCAAAAAACATCCCCGAATCAGATGATCAGAGCGAGATTTCTGGTAGATAAGTTGTTAGCAGGCTGACAAAAAAAACTCACATCATTGTAAAAAAAAAATACAGTCTTCGCTTGGATCGGAATTTCAAAATGAAAACTAGAACGGAACAAGAAATGCTGTCAAATAATAAATGTATGATTATTATTTTTATAAGTATATTTAAAAAATTACAAAAGTTTTTTGTTTTTTTTTTTTTTTTTTTTTGTAGTGGAAAATAAACACCATGATATAGAATCCGTTTGCGTTTTTCGATCTAATCGAAACGCACATAAGAAACGAATAACAGAAGAAAAAATCGATTTATTTAAAATTGTGGGATTATTCATTGAAATGGACAATTGAAACGTCGCCGTCGTCGTGGTCGTAATAATAATACGATTATTCAAGAGTTTTTTTTTTTTTTCGGTTTTTTTTTTTTTTTGTTCCGTAACACAATGAAAACAGTCATCCTGGGTAGATTTAGTATTTTTTTGGCAATCGAAAATGTATTATCCCATAATATATTGACGGCGCGGCGGACTAGGGTTTATATTAATTTAAATCGGGAAAATTAGAAGAAGAAGAATTAAAGAAAAAAAAAAAAAACGACTTTTGATCAGTGTACCTATTACGTACACTGTTTGGAATTTTTATTTTTTTTTTTTGAAAAGAATCGATTGTTTCGTAAAACAAAATATATTAACAATAAAAAAAAAGAAAAAAAAAAAGAGAAAAAACATGCAGTTTTTATTTTAAACACATACTGTTATTATGTATATTTTGTAGAAGTGCAATTATTGTATTTTTCTTTTACGACTCGACAACGCAGTCACGCGACACGTCACGTCCTTTCCGCTGTTCTGTAAAAGCAAATATCACAACCCTTTTTTTTTTTTTTTTTTTTTCTTTTTTTCTGTATATACACTCGCGTACCGTGCCGGCGGCCAAAATACGTATAGGGTGGGCTGTATTAAAAGTTTGACACTTGCCGAGCGTTTTTGCGTTATAAAACACTCGAAGTGTGTACACACATACACCCCGGGCGTGTTGTACACGCCGTAAAATATAATATTTTTATTAGGGCTCGTGAAACTTACGTTTCAATACTGTGTAAAAAGTATGTCCCTAAATACGCGCGAGCGATTATGCGCTAAACGAGTAAAAAATAATAATAATAAAAAAAAAACACTGTTGTAATCGAGGGGAATTTATATTGATCTCCGATAACGATAGGCGAACATCGTCGCCAAACAAAAACGGTTTTGAGCGAAAATTAAAATAATATTACGAGTATATTGTTTTTTTTTTTTTTTTTTCACTTTTATCACCTGTTTCACAAAATATCGTTAGTGAAATAACATTTTTGAATATACACATCGGCCAATTGTAAAACACTCGTTATCCCAGAATGTGTTGACTGCGTCTCGGGTTTTTTTTACCCTGTTGACGATTTCAGAAATCACTGCACTAAAAAATAACGCCAAGCACAAGAACCCGGTCATAGTGGAACGTACACTAATTGCACCCGGGGTGCGTCTCCGGGATGACAGTCTTGCGGAAAACATCATTATTCTGGGCACCCTAGGTTCGACCTACAAATCGATTTTACAATCGAATCGATAATCCTTGGCCGAGGATAAAAACTCTAAAAAAAAAATAAATTACAGGCGGTACCCGAAATTCTTGGCCTTTTCAAGATCAAATTCGGCCACGGAGCTTTCCGGCGCTTAAAGAAAACGTTTATTTTTTTTTTACCACACTATGATGAACATTGTGTCGAGTTTTGGTGAATTTTTCCTCGGGCCCAAAACGATTTTATTCACAGACTTCCCACCCCCACCTCACCACTCAAAAAAAAAAAAACAAAACTCAGCAATTCTAGAGACGTAATTTTCAAACCGACGGTGTAGTGACGATTGGAACATAAAATTTCCGGTCGGGAAATAATTGTTTACATGGAATAAAATAAAAAAAAAAACATCGCAGATATAAACCAATACTTGATTTCCAACTTCGATTGTATATATATATATATATATATATTTTTTTTTTTTTTTTTAGCTTAGACCGTTTAGGTCTTTCGCCGCAACCACCACGCTTTACCGTTCACAACTCCTAGCGTGATAAGGTCTTCGCGTGTTCTATCTATCCATCGTCGTCTTGGACAAGTGGTCTTTTGCTCTTCGGTATCCATTTCGTAACTTGGCCGATTGTCTGCTCTCGACCCCGCCATACGTGTCCTGCCCAGCCTATCGTTTCTCTTTTCGCCGTAGCTATTATGCCCGAATCCTCCGACATACCAATTACATCTTCATGCTCTTTTTTGCTCGTATTCTCCCGTGTTTCGGTTTCGTCTGGGACCAAAGATTTGTCGTAGCACCACATTCTCCGAAATCTCGGTAGCTTTTGTCGTGGTTCACACGCCTATAGTGCCATCGGGCGTATCATTACTTTATATAAAATTAGTTTAGTTCTGACTGATACTATTTCAGGATCGTCTTTATAGTGAACCCGGCGCTCAGTTAGCCCAGTTAATTCTGTTTAGTATTACCTAACCTAACCACCACCCCTAGATATTTAATGTAAACTATTCTCTCGAACCCCATTTGTCTTACTGTCGAATTATTCTGTCTGTTATTCTTCCAATGAATGTACCGTGTACACTGTCTTTTGTTCGTTTATAATTAAACCCGTTCGTCGATATCTTTCGTCGGCGAGAGTTTCTGCAACACTCCGACGGTGCCTTTCGGTCTCCAACGGTATTACTGTGCCATCAGCGTATGACTATTACCTTGATTGTCTTAGGTTCTTGGAGTTTGACTCCTATAGACCTCCGTTTGACCCACCACTTGCAATATTAAATATCATCGGCTTGGGTGCAGCTCGCCGTTTCAATCCCGTGTTGACCGCAAGTCCCTGCGGGCTGCTGGACATTGCCGGTCGGAAAGTTATCGTTTACAGACAGCCTAGCAAGTACATCGCGTTAAAACCACAACTCTATTTTTCGCTACGATTATAGATCGTATAAATATTACTTTTTTTTTTTTTTTTTTTCGTACAGGCTTCGTTTATCCCCGGAACGGGTTCGTGGTCTGTGCACAGTTTCGGGACACGTTAACGTTTTTCGGTGTATTTTTAACGGCGTAAACGTGTAACCGTAGCCCGCGCATATCGTTTTTTTACAGCGCACAGCAGTGGAGTGGCGTACGTTTATACGTTATGCCTTACAAGCGCGGCATTGTGTAATATTTATTATCTCCTATATATTTTAATACTTACCATTCGTTTCCATTAATACGAACAATATTATTAAATAACGCCGTAACAGGACGGGCGCGTTTGGGAATAAGACAAAAAAAAAAAAAAAAAACTATTATTATTATTAAAATTACACCGTGGAAGTATTTCTTTTCTTTTTTTTTTTTTTTTTCTTTTTTCGTTCTTTTTCTCCTTACACACCGTCGTATTATTATTGTTATTATAGCCGCGGCGACCAATTAAGCGCGCGGTAACCGGTTACGATTATTCGAAAGGCAGAAAAACGCGCGCGTATACGACGCGTACACACACACACACACACACACCCCGACGCCCACCTATGCCCGGCTATCCGATATTATGTGCGCCGGTTCCTTGTGCGGTGCACGCCGCGCGGTTTTTCTCGGTTCTTGCGCGGCACTTCTCGCGCGCGCGCGCGCGCGGCCACGAGAAACGGGACGTTAACGTCGAATTAGGCGCGCGCATTAATAATACGATTAATAATAATAGTATTACCACGCGGGCCGCCGCGGTTAATACCGTATTTATCGATACACCCACCGTACGGTACAACGGGATTACCGGCCAACCCGACGAATTATCGCCCTCGGACCGACAACACTGGTAATAATAATCCGCGTCCTTTGACGGCCCCGCGCCGCGCGTCGCCATTGGTCCGCGCGATTATCACTATATACCGCGCCGGTACACAATTGCCCGATTCAAACCGGAAACGAATCCGGTAAACATCGTATAATAATATTAACGGCGGCGGGGTGTTTATCGAAAATGTGCCGTTAGACACGACGACGATCGTGTAATATTTTTCATATTATTATTATTTATCGTGAAAATCGAACGTGTCGAACACACGATAACGGCGGTATCTTCGGTGGATAATTTTGGTTATCTTCTATACCGGGGCGGTCCGACCCGCGGCCGTCGAAGCCATTCGTTTTCGACCCTCCCGCCGACCGATTACCCCTTAGAAGACATACGTACGTGTAGTACACACGTATCTGATGATTTTTAAGCGTTTAAATGCGCGATAAATTTAAACAAAAAAAAAAAAAAATGTATACAATTACAAAAACAATAATAGAATTTTATTGGCGATTTAAAGATTTTGATATGTCGAACATGAACTATTGTGAATATATTTGAAGATATTTCGGTACAACGTCCAAAATGGAGTTATGCGACTCGCAAGCAGACTGTTTTCTTCAATCGAAAGGAGAATTTGTCCCCTGGAGAGTTTTGGTAACTATGCTGGCGAGGAAAATTCCCGAAATTACGTAATTTTTCTATTGAAATTTTTGTCATTATTTGGAAGCGCGTATATTGTTTACGTGAATCACCGTTTTATTCACCGTGAGTTTTTAATAAAGTCTAAATTAAAAAACCGTATCGACAATTCGTTATTGGAATCGTGCGTCGCACGCACCGCCGGGTGTTCGATTGATATTGAAAAATTGGTTTCTGAAGTACAATGCCGATCGTCAGATAAACTAGTGAAATTCCAAATTCTAAATAAACTAATCATCATAACTATACATTAATATTAGTCTATACCGAGTTTATAATGGGATAACTCGTGTATTCAATTTTTTATTTTGCCGACTGCACGAGGTCGAATCACCCTGTTCTACACCGTATACCGTGACGGTAACTTATGTGGAAGCTAGACACGTATTCGGGATCAATTTTCGGATGGAAGAGCGGGGTTAAGATATTTTTTAATACACGCATTAAAACCACATAATTATTTTAATGATAATATTACACAGTACAAAATATGATATAATAATGTATACAAACTATAAATAATTAAAAAAAAAAAAAAAAAATGATTAAATACAATTATAAATCATAAAATAAAATAGTCAACCGCTTGCGTGGCATTATGGATAATGTATTGATTATTTCTTCAATATTTATCGGGATACTTTGGTGGGCTGACAATAAAGGTGTTTATCTGTTAGACGGTCCTCGCCACAGCTATTCTTGACACATAGGTTTTTGATCGTCTTAAAGTCGAAAAAGAACGTTCTGCTGACGAAGTGAACACTGTGGGAGTGTTGCAAGTACGGATATTAAACGTCAAATGTCTGGTTAAAGTTCCTTCGACATAACGCCTGTAGTGTCGATTGCAGAGTTTATAAGTTCTTTATCGGGTACCGATTTCCATTTTTCCGTTCACGGCTTCAATTCTGATTGAAAAGTTTCATTAGTAGGCAACAAACTTTTGTGAAAATCAATGTATTTTTTTTTTTTTTTAAGTCATTGCCGCTGATATTTAAATTAATTGGAAAACTCGGAAGCAAGTTTTGCAAACCAGAATTAATGTAATTGTGTTTTGTAAATCAAATGGAAGACACGTTATACATTTATAATATTATTCGGTAATTGAGAAAAAATCAGATTGAACTCACAACTGGCGAACAATTGTGTAGTACCTACACCCACAAAGTCCGGCGTCCGACATGATTCAATCTCGAAAATCGCGATGACATACACACGTTTGTCATTTTCTAAAGTTTAAGATAGCCCGTAATGTCTTGTGGGACGATATATTCTAGTTTCGCAACTGGAAAAATGTACAAATACTTAAAATAGTTATGCATAAAGTTTGCAGTTAGTCGTTGTTATGTTATACCTAATAAAAAAAAATTTCTGGGAGGGGGAGAGAGGGGTTGGATTGTCAGGAAAATGTTAGAAATTGTCAAGTGACAAAAATGCGTGAACCCCATTCCTCTACGCAAATTGTATTTTAATATACAACTAAAACACCCCCCGCCACTTTAAAAAAAATCCCGTCTGACGTGCATTACAATAGTACAACAACGTGATTTACTCCGAATATTTTTTTTTTGTAATTATTATTACACGATAATCGTAAAATTCGACGTGTTAACGATTTTTCGGCAACGGTTACACCTCGGGGACATTTTCCCAGGAGATAACGAAAACCCGGATGGTTTATGATCACTTAGAATCGCCGTGATCCTGTCACGATTGTGCTGCGGCTTTGCACCGGATAAAAATGGACATTTTTTTTTTGTTTTCATAAATTTTTACCTGTCTAATCGTTTTCTTAATTTCCGGATCTATTTGCTCGTAGATAATAAAAAAGGTTATACAATTTTATTGGTTTTTTTTTCTATTTGTGATTTATCTATACCAATTGTTTTACGAACACGCCATTTTAGGACAAAGACTTCCCCTTGGACCTGTGTCGGGTACGGTATCATATACAGGGTGCGGCAGAGCTGACTGACGAGTTTAATGAGGTCATTAGCCTGTGATAAGATAAAAGCAGGCCTTAATAAGTGGTATATTTTGAATTGTACGGTAATGCCGTTTTTATTCGTAATCATGGTCTGGACAGGTGTACATCGTGGTTTCGTCGTGCGTGCGTATTACGAAAATAATCATTCTGTGATCGCTACACAAAGAGCTTTTCGTATATACATCGGCATTCCACGTGCTGAATCTGTTCCTTCTGCTAACACTATCGAATTGTGGATACCGCATTTGGAAGAAACTGGAAGTACCCTAAGTAGACTTGGACACGGAGCACCCAGAACGGTAAGAACCCCCGAAAATGTGCAGTTGGTTAGAGGACATTTTGAGGACGAAAACAGGACCGTCACTGTCACGTCTGCTCGTTATGTTGTGATGTTGGAAACTTATATGCAGCATAGGTTGGAGGAAATGGCTGAAGAACATGATTTGGGAGATGTACAGTTTCAGCAAAACGGAGCTACAGCGCACACAGCTAGAATTTCACTTGTTGTCTTGCGACAAATGTTCCCTGGGCGGTTAGTGTCTCTGAGAGGAGACATAGGCTGGCCAGCACGGTCCCCAGATTTAAGCATGTGTGATTTTTTCCTCTGGGGTTACCTTAAGAGGATAAAGTTTTCAGACATCGCCCACATACCATAGAAGAAATTAAACAGAAAATCACCGTGGAAATCGAAGCCATAACAGTCGAAATGTGCCGTAAAATCATATGAGAGCTTCAGAGATCGTCTACAACAGTGTATCAATGCTGACGGCCGCCATCTTGGAGATATAATTTTCAAAAAATAATTTTTAAAAATGCGATTGAATACTGATTTAAATAATAATAAAAAAAACCCTTTCTCTAAGTTTTACCGTTCGTTATTTATAGCCCATCAAAACTCGTCGGTCGGCTCTGCCGTACCCTGTATATTTATCTTGCGCTCGCTCATAAAACCGAATAGGAGGCGTTTAATTATTTCAATCCACGAACGTATTATGCTACGTTTATACGTATAATTATATATATATATAACGTATCGATGTATTTCAAATTTCAAGTTCGTGTAAAGGTTTTACGTATTTTATATTTTCCGAACGTAATTATACACTAAATATTATTATTATTTAGATTTCTCGGACTAATACGATTACGCGCACACATTCGACACGAAACGTACGTATAGAAATTATTTTCCAATTGATATTAATAATACATTCGCACGAGTTATTTCTCTACGACTATAACGCATCATCGTTTAATATATATATTTGACGGTATAACGTTTTTTTGAACAATCTTTGATTCGCCGCAGAGCAAACATTAACGCATTTTACCCGTATAGGAACCTGTTAAAACCATAAGGCGGATCGTGAAAATTCGTTAAAATCTCCATACGGGGCCCGGGAATAAATAATCAATCGCGGTCAATAGTTTTTTAGTACTTTTTCAATGTCGGACGTAGCAACGGAGCGATTAGTTTTACAGAAAATTGTATTCCGCGTTTCTGCGTTTTACAATGAAAACATTTATTCGGTTAGTGAAATCTCGTTAATTTGCACGCGGCGCCTAAAACGGTTATTACGGATTTTTCGCCCAGCGATATTTTGTTTGAACGGTTTGTCTGAATGCCCGACAGGATTTCAAAAAAAAAAAAAAAATAAATAAATTAAAACGCACAACAATGTGACGACGCGATTCATCCGTTTGATTTTTGTCGATTTCCGGATTACCTCGGCCACAAGGGAAATCAAACTACACGTGACACTATACTGTAAACTAGTAAGTTTATCGTGCTCCGCTCTGAATCGTTTTTTGATCGCAATCGTCTATCGTTGCTTCCGGACGAAATAAACTAAATTGACATATTATATTCATTAACTTTTCAACTCCTTGCCCACAACACCGGTGGCCTACTTATGCACAAACACTGTATCCTGTACGGGGAGCGTGTTTAGCGACGGCGACGATGTACAAACGGCCGCGATCGTTGGCACGCCGACATTTGAATGGTTTGATTTTAATAAATTATCGCGTTTTCGTAACCGTTTTTACACGGTGCCCGCGCTCGATTAAAGCGAATTGCATTTGTCGTATAATTCGAGTTTTCAAAACGTTCAAACATTTCTCTACGGTGCACAGTTAGAAACGCGACACTCGGTAAATTTACCCGGTAAGATTTAACCGGCAACGTAAATTTACGTAAAAATGTTACCGATGTTTTTTTTATCGATTTAAAATCGAGCGACTCCTCATTTCAATTGGTTTTTTTTTTTTTTTTTTGCGTGTAATAACGTTGGTTTAATGACATTTTACTTAAATGTGACAGAGTCTGATAGAGCGATAAAATAAAATTTTAGACTGAACTAATACACGTTTTTCGTTCGGTCTGTAAAACAATTTTTCTACTAGAAATCTCGCTCCGATTTTAAAGAGTTTTTAACGTCTTTTCCGAAATCCTTTTGAATCTGGTTAACGCATTGGCGGCGAGTGATTTTTTTTAATAATTGGAAAAAAAAAATCTAGTCATTGCAAATTTACCGGTAAAATAATTATCTCTAAGTACAGTGTTGAGATAATATTTTATCTTATCTAGATGACAGAAGTTTAGCTATGATGAAAAATAATTTTCTTTTTAGCGGTTATCCAGATAAAATATGGAAAATTAAAAACTAAACGTTTTATACCCGTTATAGAAAATATTAAATGCCTTATTTTTAATTAGACCATTCGATAATACACCCCTTGCGTTTACAAAATTATTTTTACGTTTTACATTTTCCACATCCTCCTATAAATGTTCTCAATATAATGTATAACAAAAAAAAAAAAAAAAAAACATCTTTTTTGTATATTCATATGAATTCTGTCGCGTATTATCGTATCTGAGGTAAGTTAAGTATTACTTTTTTTATATATATATATATACGTATCTAGGCGGATTTGGAGCGGTTAACTTTTATATTTATCTAGACAAATGACACTTATCTCAGTGTCTCGACACTCCGCGGTATACGAGCTGTGTTCAATATAAATACCCGGACAAAAATGATTACAGAAAAACTTCCGCTATCGATAGTGTTGTTATACCAAAATACACAAGAGATAATGACAATTATTTCAGTATATAAGAAAAATCTTTGTCTCCAATTATTGAAAGCGCGCGTTCGAAGACGGCCGTTTTGTATAAAGTAGCGATTTCACGATGGATAATATTACAAAACGACGCGCGTGTATTTTTCATTTTGTAACAAAACTGGTAAAAATGCTACGGAAACTTTTGAATTGATTCAATTAGCATTTGGAGATATTTCACTGAGCCGTTGTGCGACTATTGACTGACGACTGGCTCAAACGTCTTAAAGGAAGTCGAATGTCCATTGAAGATAGCGCATCGTCCTTGGCGTCCATCAACTTCGAAAACAAATGGTAAACGCCATTACGTTTGTTCGAAACAAAATTAGAAACGACAGACGCGATCAACCGTCGGATGAGTAGCCAATGAGAATCGGCACGTCAATAATTGGTGCTTGATTTTATCAGACGGAACGGTTGATGGAAATTCGGGCGGGTGTCCGCAAAATAAGTGCCGCAAACCGTTGACCGACGAACAAACGTTTCCATCGCACTGGCGTGTTGTTCGGGACCGAAAAATCGGATTTCTCAATGAGCCGGAGTTCAATTGAATCGATTACGACGGGAGACGAAACACGCGGGCGACCGAACGGACATCGTCCCGAAACCGGCAAATTCGCCTTACGTTTAACGTTGTACCCGGGCGGTCGGATGCGGAATGGTCAATAAACAGCTGTTCCTCTGTTCCTGTAATTCAGTGTTTCCCAACCTTTTTACCACCACGGACCGTTTCGGCAATAGTAATTATAAGTTGCGGACCGTCTCATTTTTACGAAAACTAGAAATACCTATTTTTTTTTTTTTTTGCTCATTAACAAGAATACACAAAAATTATCGAAAAATGTTAAATTTCATTATTTTACTTTACATATTATTACTATACTTCACTAATATATAATAACACCTCAATTTATCACTCTGATACCAAGACACTTATAAAAGTGGAAAATGCTTATCGGTCTACAGCAGCAACAACGATAAGATAACCGTATAATATTATACGGTTCCTCAATAAGTCGTAATTATCATTTCCCTATTTAAAAAAAAAATAATAATTAATTCGTAATTGAAATCGAAGAAAAAATCTATGGAACCGCGGACCACCGGTTGGGAAACACTGCTATAAACGTTGTCGCGTGCATGTGCGGTACTACTCTGCGTACGGGACCGACACCGCCGCGCGGTTGAACATACAGGGTGCGGCAGAGCCGACTGACGAGTTTAATGAGGTCATTAGCCTGTGATAAGATAAGAGCAGGCCTTAATAAGTGGTACATTTTGAATTGTACGTTAATGCCGTTTTTATTCGGAATCATGGTCTGGACAGGTGTACATCGTGGTTTCGTCGTGCGTGCGTATTACGAAAATAATCATTCTGTGATCGCTACACAAAGGGCTTTTCGTATACACTCCGGCATTCCACGTGCCAAATCTGTTCCTTCTGCTAACACAGTCGAATTGTGGATACAGCATTTGGAAGAAACTGCAAGTACCCTAAGTAGACTTAGACGCGGAGCACCCAGAATGGTAAGAACCCCGAAAATGTGCAGTTGGTTGAGAGTCAATTGAGCAGTCACCAAGACGCTCAGCCCGGAAACATGCTGTGGCTTTGGGAATCTCAGACCGTTCTTTGAGGAGAATTCTTCACGAAGATTTATCATTCCATCCCTATAAATTAATGCTTGTCCAAGAGTTAAATGCCACTGACTACGGCAACCGTAAAAATCTCTGTCATCAAATTCTTCTGCAAATTCCTCTAATATCAACTTTTTTCTGTAGCGATGAGACCCATTTTCATCTTTCTGGAACTGTAAATAAACAAAATTTTCGATACTGAGCTACAAATAGCTCAAGGCAACTCCACTAAAGACCACTCCACGTGGAAGTCGAGGCCATACCAGTCGAAATGTACCGAAAATCATATGAGAGCTTCAGATATCGTCTACAACAGTGTATCAATGCTGACGGCCGCCATCTCGGAGATATAATTTTCAAAAAATAATTTTTAAAAATGGGATTGAATAAAACTGATTTAAATAACAAAAAAAATCTTTTCTCTATGTTTCACCGTTCGTTATTTATAGCCAATCATAACTCGTCAGTGGGCTCTGCCGCACCCTGTACAAACGTAATATTATGACCCGAGCGTCGGGGCGCCGGGCCGCGGCCTCTGGAGGACAGCCGCACCTCGGGTGCCAAATAATTTCCATACCATTATAATTTTAATGTAAACAACAACAGCGTCGGAAGAGTAATTATTATTAACTGCAATAACGGTTTTCCGCGTGCCCCCCCGAGGCCCGGCGTGCGTGCCAACGGGATCCCGACGTTGTGTTATGTTAATTTTTATAGTTTTCCCTAGCAGTATAATAATAATAATAATAATAATAATACGCGATAATAAATCGAGTTTACCCCCTCACCACTGGTTCCGGTATACCTACGGTTTTTAAAAATATATTTTTTTTTTTTTTTTATTTAATTTTAAATAATACGTGCCGGAACACGTGTTTTATTACCGCGGGAGCGTAAATGGTGTGTGTTTAAGCGCGAAAAAACGTGAAACGATTGTACACCACCCGCGTATATTATATTATTATATATATATAAATATTAATTTGTCGCCGTCGAGAAGAATTATTATTATTATTGTCGGTCGCAATGTACAGTATTTAGACCCGGGTATATACGGGGTGCGGCAGAGCCGACTGACGTGATTTGATAGGCTATGAATAACGGACGGTAAAACTTAGAGAAAAGGTATTTTTTTTTTTTTATTTAAATCAGTATTCAATCGCATTTTTAAAAATTATTTTTTGAAAATTATATCTCCAAGATAGCGGTCGTCAGCATGTTGTTGGATGGTGAGGTTTAATCCCGCAACGTTTAATGTGCGTCTTTTTTATGGTCATCAAATAGCATAATTTTACGGGAAGTTGGAGTCGTCTAAACTGGATTTATAGATTGGTATGTACCATTGGTATTCTAGGGATCAAGAACGTTTTTCCTGCTCCACAACCAGTAAGGCACGTACACTCAAGCAGACAGTTTTCTAAAGATTTTATTCTTTGATTCCTTGCAAAAGACCATTGATCCCTGAAGTAACGTTTTTAAGTAAAAACATTCACTGTTATTTCGATAAACTACATATATCCTGTCAAGGGCATCCGTTTTTTTTTTTTTTTTTTACTCCGGGAAAGCTTTCGACGGCGGTTCCTCGTTTTCTTACATATGTATCGACCGGATACTGAAAGTGTTTCATTTCGTTTCGAGAATCTTAACTAAATGTAGCTTGTTGTAAATACAACAACTGGTACAACAAACTACTTTTGTTTGTAAATGTTGATTAGGACGTTATCCGATTTGGTTTCCATGGTAATTTAACAAGAATTTTTCATTCTATCTTGCAATTCTTATTTATTTATACCATCCGAATTTCAGACTTTTCCTATAATTTTCTTCCACAAAAAAGGTTTTTATAACAATAACGAACATTACAAAAAAAAAAAAAAAAATAAACCAAATCAGTCGAGCAGTTCAGAAGTGATGATCTTACATACATGCGGCAATTGATTTTTATATATATAAATTGTACTGCTTAAAAAAAAAAGATAAATCCCGAGATAAAAACCGATAAGAGTGGATCTGAAAGTTAAAACCTTCTAAAGGACAGGCATTTTCACAAGTTCACCCCCCTAGCTACGTTTGGGGCGTCTGTGAAGGTGTTCAAAGCCCCAAAATAAACACCATAACGTTTACCTGAAATTCATATTTACATTTTAGTCGACTTTTATTACCGAAAACGACTCAGATTACCGAGTCTGAGCTTTCACGGATCATTTTGCATTTAGTTGGCGCGTTTTTCGATATTCATTGCATTTTTCTTAATACCGGAGGATAACCCGGGGAAAAAAAGAAATTCAGCAAATATTTACGCAATTGAGTGGAGACTTGAAACATTGTCCGAATACATATAATAGCACTTACTACTAGAAGACGGTCTATCGTTTTTCGTGATATTTATAGTTATCTGAAACGTCCAACATTTTATTTAGGTTTTCAATGTGTTTTGTGCGAATAAAATTGTTTTAGCTAAGTAAATGCAATTAGTCTTAAAAAAAAAAAAAAGGAAGAAAAGTTGAACGTATAATATTTCATGATATACGATTTATATGTATCTACTCGATACATAATAACACGTATACAAATACAGGAAATAAATTTTTATCGATTAATCATTAAAACTAAACGCAACGTTACAGTCGTAACTGCAATACAAACAAAGTGATTTATATATATTAAAAAAAAAAAAAAAAAAAATCCTATTTTAATTATGTTTTTAAAATGATTTATATTATGTGTAGGATGCACATACGGGACTTGTTACACGGAATAATAATAATAATAATAACAAACACGTCGCGTAATACATTCTTGCGCGTTCCGGTATCAGAAAAAAAAAAAAAAAAAAACAATAAATATAAATAAAAATTGTCGAACGGTTCAACGGATACAACATTAGAGAAGCGCAAGTGAATCGCCGTAGAGATTATTCGAAATAATCCTCTGATTGAATATGCGGAATCACCATAAAAAATAACTCACGGAAATGAGGTAGTAGACGCGCGCAGTATACACTCACGGGACAACGCTGGTGTTATTATATATATATATATATTCACCGTGGATATTTTTTTTTTTTCTATATAATTGTACGATAAATTAATAATAATGGGTACTTATATTTTGTCGGCTGAGCACCTACCTTATATCGTGGCCAGCAATTTATCGGTATAATAAAATATATATTACGTGGGTCGCGCGCGTGCGCGGCCAGTAAGACCTCTCTATAACGGAACCGCTTGGTGCCAACGAACAAAATGGTTCCGTTATGGAGAAGACGGAAGAAAAAAAATACATACGAGGTCTAATCAAAAAGTATCGAGACTGTTAATAAAAAATGTACACATTTATTAGATAAAAATATTTACATTCAATCTCCTTCAAAATATGCTCCTTCTGAGCCTATACATGTTCTCCAACGTTACTGCCATTTTTGAAAACACCTCTGGAAGTCATTTTTAGAAACTCCTCGCAGCTGCTCCGTCGCATTTTGTTTTATTTCATCTACATCTTGAAAACGTTTACCCTTAAGCGCTATTTTTATCTTTGGAAATAAAAAAAAATCACATGGAGCTAGGTCTGATGAATAGGGGGGGTTGAAAAACAACTGGGATATCATATTTGGCCAAAAACTGCTGCACAACATGGGCCGAATGGGCTGGAGCATTGTCGTGATGCAATTTCCAACCGCCTAACTCTTTAAACTCGGGTATTTTTCTTCGTACAGCGTCTCGCAAACGGCGAAGAATATCAATGTAGTACTTCTTTGTTCTGGTTTGTTCTTTTGGAGCATACTCACGATGGACAATACATTAACAGTCGAAAAAAACTCATTGCGGCTTGTTGACGGACGTCCTTCACGTTCATCACTTTCAACAATTGTTCTACCCTCTTTAAATCGTTTGAACCATTCAAAAACGCGAGCACGGGACATGGTTTCATCTCCATAAGCTAACAATAACATTTGGTAGGTTTTAGTAGCCGTTTTTCTCAGTTTATGGCAAAATTTAATGCACACTCGTTGTTCCATATTTTCGCTCATAATGAAATCCGACAGGACGTAAAAACACACTTAACTTAATCGCACCTAGAAGCCGACTGAGACAATTTTAATCTAATCTATGCCTAATATATTTTCCCAACATACAAAGTTTGATTAATATAGCACGTGCAAGTTCATACTCAAACCGGTTTACGATTTATCTTATCAGTCTCGATACTTTTTGATTAGACCTCATATATATATATATATATATTGAAATTTCAAGAATCCTTATTTTATGTGTATTAAAAAAAAAAAAAATAATAAAATAATACTTCAGGTGTGTAAATATTTCGTACGACCGCACGCGTTTACTAAACGTTATGAAATAAGACGAATCGGTACAGTTCGCATTTTCAAAACTGTGCTAACGGGTACACGGCTGATAGCATTCTTTAGTATATACTAAAGATTTCGCTCATTAGAAGGTTAATACGAAAATCGCGAAGCGATTACACCGAACGATATTTGAGCCAATGATACGAAGTTTAGATTACGTCGTTTCCAATGCATTACATATAATATTCGTTTTTTAATAGTTTTATTTTCCGCCGTTGAGAGTATTTTTATTAAACGGAAAATGTTTCCGTTTCCGTTCAGTACAGGTACCGTTATAGAGAGGTTTTACCGCAAACAAATAAATGACGTGATTGAATTAATTTGGGTTTTGGATTTTTTTTTTTTCTTATCTATTACATGGGGAAATAGGATATAGCGGGATATTTTGCTGGAAAACGATCCGTTACACCGTCCGCTCCACTTCCTCACGTCCAAAATGCTATTACTAAACCTCGCAATCTCTGATTTATGCATGTTTTCCGTCCGGAGATTTTCACGTGACTTTGTGTATTTCCATACGTGGAAACACGGTGCTTTTAATCGCGGTGGCGTAGCCGGGAAAATATTTCGTGGCGAAGGGAGTGACGGGGGGGGGGTTACATTTTACATTCGCATTAATAAGAGGATATACTATCTTTATTGGTTAAACTAAATAAACATAATTTAAAAAAAAAAAAATGTATATCGAAGACTTATAACCCCCCCTCACCTTCTCCTGGATACGCTACTGCTATTTACTCTTGGGGTTCCTTCCCGCGGCCATGTCCTGTGAGCCTAAGCCCGTTCCACGAGCACCTCTTTAACCGGCTTAAAACGCTCTTCGCGTCAAGTTTTCACGTTATACTCGCCTAAAATGACCAATACACCGCCTCTAAGTATATCGCTCAGTGTACTATCCTCAGCGACGAAGAAAACTTTCATCCTTATCTTCTACCGGAGCATGCACATTGACCAAAGATTATATCGAACCGTTTCGCATCCATAGGTTAACACCGTTGTTCTGGGCACGTGATTACATTAAAATCGATAAAACATGTTAAGAGCGCGTGTTACTAACTGGAAACCCGCTTGCCCGTTCGTTTTTTACCATCACGTGGCCCAACAAAAAGCAACGAAAAAATCGACATCACCAGGGCTAGGATTTAAACGCCCTACAAATATCAGAAAATGCATTTTAAAATTGTGCGGGTACGTTTATAATTTATAATTTTATAAATATAAAAACAAAACGAGTAAAACATTACATTTATATTACACTGTACATTGAGAACTTCTTTAATATTACGTAGCACAATGTTTATTTCAATAAAGTCAATTTGTTTAGTCATGATACGGGCAACAGGTCAAAAATGTCTTGAAAAATCAAAAAAATGCATTAAAAACGTTAAAAATGTCGTGGTTACAACACGGAGTACTCGAAACACATTTGTAGCTTGGAAAGAATCGTGTAAGACGTTCCAAAAAAAAAAAAAAAAAAGATAGAAATGCTAGGACATCCGAGCCCTAGTCATCACTAACCTACTGCTGGGCCGGTTTCCGATTGTCACCGTCACAGATCCGTCGGCAGATCGCCACAATTCCGAGGCGATTTGCTTTCGGGTCCTGGATAATAATATTTTTTTTTTTACTCGGCGGGATAGTCAATCCCACCACACAACTCCCGGCCGGACCGGGGGTACACACCGACCGATTCGAAGCCGTCGCCGGACTATCGCCGATACGGCAACAGGTGTGTCGGGCGACGTCACTTTCCCAAAGCCTCACAGCTAAATACGAGTAATAAAAAATATATCACGTCCGGGCGAATATTATTACGAGTACCTATTATAGTTTTTTTTTTTTTATAAGTTCTCAACCGGTTTTTCACGCACGGCATCCGTTACATATTATTATTAATATTATTAATATTATTATACTTACTCTCGGCGGCGGTATACGTACGCCTGAACCGCCTGACCATAAATCAAACGTACAATAGGAAAATATAATAATATTATTTAAATGTGATGCATTTATATAAATATTATTATTATTATTATTGTTATTACATTGTGCGCGCGCGCGGACGACGACTACTATAGCGTTAAAAAATTATTGCCTACCGGCCATCGACGCTGTTCGGCCCGGAACATAATAAAATATATAAATTTCAATTAATTATTATTCGGGTATAAATAATATATAGGTATGTGCGCGCCTACCGACCTGCCGACCGGACCGCGTCAGACGTTAATTAATCAGCTCATTAAATACGCGCACTCGTTAAAAAAAAAAAAAAACCATCATTTTTTACCGTACAAGAACCGTTTTTAGTCGTATACACGCCGGGCCGTCGGTGGTGTAATTCAATATAACCAACGAACGTTTATGCGCGCGCCGTCGGGCTGCACGTCGCGTTACCAACACTGTGGGATAATTTTCGTTTCTTTTACGATTTATTATTCGTATTATATTTGCACCGCGTTTGTTATTTCATCGCCAGACGAGATATCAGGTATAATTATAAATGGGGACTCGAACATTTTCGCGTTTTGAGAGTGTACCGGGAGAACGAAGGTTAGCTCCCCCCCCCCCATAATGCGAGCAAACGCCTGCGCGGGTCCGATTGGCAGGGGAATATGGAGATGTTGATTTTACCCCGACTGTACATTTTAAAAATCTGAAAATCCTCAATCTTTATACGAACGAAAAACCGCCTAACTAAAGCACCGAAGAATTGTTTACGTTTTACCATTCCGCGCTAAAATGGGGTTAGGTTGTTCTCTTAATAATGCCGGATGTAAATCAAGGCCGTTACCGGAATAAAAATTCGGGGTCCAACGTTTCTCAGTGAATTTAATGACGATTTTTTTTTTTTTTTTTTTAATAGTTTTGAGGGACGGGATCCTTGGAATTACCGTCGTGGTGTGACGTGCGAACGTGTAACGGTTAAGTCTGTGTAGTACAGTGCCATAAAATAACTTTGTACCTCTTTGATTTCTCACATGGTACACACGTGACGTTACTTTACTGGCACTTTATTTATCATGACATTATGATGTTGTAACGTAACTACGCCCCTTTTTAACATTTGGACTTTCATACAGTTTTCATAGTTCGGTACGTCCATTGGTTTGACATAAATACTGATTTGAAGATACTACTAGCCCCCTTGTCCTATAGAAGTGTACAGTAAGAATACACGTAAATCGCAGACGGCCAACAGCGATATAGTTATGTAAAAATAATATACGGCGATTTTACATATTACATAACTCACAAACGACACGTAAAAAACACGCACAAAACATTAACGTGTTTGTGCGTGTTTGAGTGTGTACAGGCCGGAAGTGGTGATGTGCTACGAGGTGTCTCATCGTTGTCGGCTCCAACACATATAACAAACAATATAAAATGCAAATACATCAACGTGACTTGTACGGTTCATTTAGCCGAGTAAATGATTAACACGGTAAACATTTCAATGTAAAAAATGGTACGACAAGTGTTACTATGGTCCATCGTCATTTCGCGTACTTTGTGCGAATTTTTAACGAACATGTTAATGTATACACTTTTGGCCCATTGACAAAAAAAAAAGAAAATTACTTTCTTTTTAACGAGTGATTCAAAATCAATTTGTAAAGTCGCCGAAGTGTGTGTTTTAAATTTAAATAGTGTTTGTGCAGATGGATATTGTATATTATAGGTTAGGTAAAGGAGTCAGAAAAACTCCACCGAACAAAACCGATTATATACATGGGGTGACCTACTGAGCAGAGACCACGTCATGCAAGGTTATCAATTGAGGATGGAGTAATGAGAAAAGACGATGAAGTTACTAAGATGTGGTCTACCGGAAGACTGGAAGACATCGGTATTGGATAAGAAAAACTGGTGACAAGGTTGTACGACGGGATGCTCTTAGTGGCCGATCGCCTAATGTCATAATTAAATGTAGAATCGAGTCGGACTTAAACTTGAAACGATAATCGAACACAGATATCAGGGGAAAAAAATCAAAACAATCATAGAGTTTAGATGTAAATATTAAATAAAAAATTATCTATACGATAATTTCGGTTATATCGAGAAAAACTCTTTGTGATATCGAATCGCGGTTAATGCCAACACTGTTGACTTTTGTCGATTTTCCCCCAAAATATATACTACACAATATATTGTCGATAATTTTACATTCTTGTGGATACGGCTCTCTGTGGGCCAAACGATCTTACATACGGAAAATCAAATGTATATTTATTTCAAATAATGCCCAAAGAAAATTAGCCCGGTATCTATCGAAATCGATTCCTCTCAAACTACCAGAGTATATACCTTAACGAGCTGGAATAGGAACTGTTATTGCCCACAATAGTATATATATATATATATATATATATATATATATATATATATATATATATATATATATAGATATTTGAACATTATTAGTAATTTTCTAGTAAAATCGTAACATTTATAACATTCAGTTCAAACATTTGGCGCCATTTCTATGGTGTGTCCAAAAAATATTAGACCTAACCTATATTATATTTATTTACGTGTCCCCATTCGAAAAATTCCGGTTACCGTGGAAACGTGCAAATCCGTGTATACTTTGATTGCGTTACGACAATCGTCGTTTGCAATCGTTTATAATTTTCTAGTATTTCGTATCGTTATTGTTCGAAACCCACTTGTGACTCTCAACCAGACCGATCGTCCGGATTTATTAGCGAACGTCCAACGTTTAACCGCACTCGACGCTTCACGATGGACGCCAGTTTAGACGAATTGATCGAGCGTAAAACTTTCTCGTCCCGCGGTGCACTCGACGGTGCCGGACAAAATTCAAATTCTCAGTCCGGCGTTTCCCCTGTCCAAAACGGAGGACCTACGCGAAGGGATAGGATTGCGGCGAGGCGTACGATTGGGTACAATCCCTATACTAAGGTAAGGGACATTTGAACGATTTCTAATTTAACGAATACCATTTTTGGAATTATTTTTCACAGTTTATGTAATAATAAAATATAATAAATATTATATATCATCACGCAAACTACGTATATTTGACCAAAACAAAACGAAAAAAACTCAATCATTACCAACGAACTGTATGTTTTATATTATTACATCAAATCGATGTCAAAATGTAAAGTGTTAGATACGTTTTTTTTTTTTTTTTTTTAACTTTTATAATAACGGATGGTAAAAGTCATCAATCATTATACCTAATTGAGAAAATATTTTGATAAATCGTTTGTGAAAACAATTTCATATGTCATTTTACATTTGTTGGATCGACTACTGTCGAGAGATTACATTATTGGTTGGTATTAAAACCGACATAAAAACTTTCAAGTGAATAAACGTAATTTGTTATTGCAAATTAAATATGTTACAACGTTACACATAATTAATATATTTCATTAGGGTACCATGAATACCTCATCGTCGCGTCATACATATGAAAAACCCAATATACAACAAATCGAGAGTCTTAAAACTACCAAAATACATAAAATTGCCATTTCAAATCTAGACTTTAGAATTACGTCTAGAGATATTCAGGTTTGTATAAATTGTTACGAATAAATCGATTTCTGTTTGTTTTATATAGCACCGTTGCCCGTTTAGTTGTCTTATCGATCTATCTTAAAATTGTGCCGCCAGAAATGGTGCATTATATTTCCATAAAAATAAAACAAAAACGTTTTAATAACTTAAATGGGTCGGTGTCCAAAACACGCCGATTCTCGTACATCTCCATCTGTTTATTGGCTCGACACTGAAATCTTATTTTTCGTGACCCAAAGTACCTCATTTGTATGTTTCTTATTTATTTATGATTTTTCTGGACAACAATTGTTTTATAATCATATGAATGTAATACATTTTCAATCTTAATGTTTTGTAAAATATGTGCGTTTTAAATACATTTTTACAGGATCTATTTTATGAACTCGGGCCATTGAAGATAGTAAATGTCCACTATGACAGTTTTGGTAACTCTAAGGGAACAGCTGAGGTGGTGTTTAATAGTAAAAATGCAGCGTTAAAAGCAGTCAGACTGTATAATAACGTACCTCTTGCTGGTAATTATTTAATATAAATATTTTCTGTAACGGATGTTTTGTGTAAATGATCTATTGTTTGTTTTAGGGCGTCGTATGAAGATTGAAATTGTTTTAGACTACTCTACGGTTTCCGATCTTGCCACACGTCTCAGCAGACCGGTATTAACGCACAATAACAATAAAAAGGCTACATTAAGAACAATTTGCCAGTATCGTAACGTACCTATTGACGGTAATTATTTAATCTAAACACTTTATGTCATGTAAGTTTTGTTTCATTGAACGATTGGTTTTCTTAGGGCGTCCGATTAAGATTGACCTTGCTATAAAACTGTTACCCAACTCAAGGCGCGCCTCGCGTCACAGTAGACTAGCACCAATGCCCGTTCGAGGTACTCGTGCTGGCGGTTATGGTACTTATTTATATTATAATGTTATTTTTTTTATCGAAAAATCACAACTAAATGCCGTCTAAAACTACCTAAACAGGATTTCGGGGTAACCAAGGCAATACCGGATGAGTCCGTGGTAACTTCGGTGGAAGTGGCGGCAGAGGAGGTAGAAGTATCGAACAAAGAATTCCAAACATAGAAGAATTAGATGCTCAAATTGACGATTTCACGAATAAAAAAAATAACTAACTAAGTGTACAATTGAAATAATGTAAAAATGACTTTTCCAATATTTATTCTTAAGTACACTTTTTGTAGTTGACAATTTGATATTAAAATAAATGATTGTGTTGAAAACTCATTTAATGAGTATTATAATTTTCCATGATATTAATCGTTCTTAATATCAGATATTTTTTTTGTTTACATTTTTTATCTTAATTGGCAACGACTTTTTAACATCAAATCGTATATAAACAGATTTGAATAATAATACTTGTATTGCGTAATTTCGTGTGAAGTGGATTGATTATTATTTTCCGAAAAACTATTCGTGCCGCGCGGAAATGCGGCTGTTGATTAATTTCTTAGGCAAAAATGTCTGCAATTTCCAGATAAGACTACTGATTTTTTGTTTAATATTTTATTGCATAAGAGTAAGAAACATTCTTCCGCAGTGAACCGAATGTATACACGGGGTGACCTGCTGAGTTGAGTACACGTCTTGCAAGTTCACCTATGATTCGGGTCGATGTAGTAATGAGGAAAGACGAGAAAGTTACTACTAGGAGGTGGACAACCGGAAGACTAGATGTGTAGGTATTGGAACCGCTTTGAGTAATTACACAATATTTATAACGTTTCGTGAAATGTTAACCTACGATGGACATTTTTCCCTAAAAACAAAAATTACATTATTGTAATTCATAATACTCTGAAATCGGTTAAATTAAGTACGATAGTACTTAATTAAGTCTACTTTTTACAATAACAATGCAATTATTAGTTTTGCCATTAAATTATCGTTGAATTGCCGACTTTGCTGTTTAATAATTCCAACGTTTGATGGGTCGTGACATTTTTACCCCTCTATCTCCTCCGGTTCTGCACATAAATCCGCGTTACTAGCCAAGGGCTTTTTACCAATACAACAGCGTCAGGTGAAACTTTGACAAACTTCAATTCGATGATTTGTTTTTTTTTTTTTTTTTTTTTTTTGATCTTGACAAAACGGCAGACACAACAACAGTAAATGACTTTAACGAATTGTTGTTTATTACTAAAAGATAATATCAACTCGTGGCTCGAATAACGTAATTGAATGCTTGATCTCTAATTTTATTCGATATATGTATATTTCTGATACGTTTATTATTAGCGCAGATATAATTTTTGTCCCGGTATTTTTCGATCATACCTCGTACGTGCTCGTATATGTACGGATGTAGGATGTCTAAAATAAATCATATACATGATGTTTACCACGGTAAGACGCTTTTCGCAAGGGTGGAAAACGGCTTTGATAAACTGTAAAATATTTTTATTTATTTTTTTTAAATATTAGCTCCCCTCTAAAATTACGGTAAATTCGACGGTTTTCGACGGTTTTCCGTATTCGGGCCATTTTCCGTTGGCACTTTTGGATGTTTTTTTTTTTTTTTTATTGTTCCGACAGTTATTATTACGGTCAATAAATCAACCGCGGTGTAGTTAAAACAACAATAACGATAATATATGTAATAAGCCGGTGTGTAGTTTTTAGACGTCGCGTTCCGGTTACTCACGCGCGTACGACCGGTCGCACACGCACGTTTACAAAAAACAAAACAGAGAAGTGGGGGGGGAAAAACCGTTTACGAATTTTGACAAATGCGAAATTAAATTTAAATTCCGTTTGAAAAAACAAACTACACGCGAGATAATCATACGCTAGCCGGTAGGTGTCTGTGTCTACACGGATATGGTCGGCGGACTCGACACGACACACACACACGTTCGTTATTATAATATGCGCGGATAATTCGAGTGTGTGTGTTGGCGTAAAATATTCGCGTGATTCCATTAAGGACGAGGAAAACAAACACAAATCGTGTTAGTACGGTTATTCTCTAAATATAATAATAATAATATTTTAATATATTCATGTCGGGTTACGTATTATGAGCGTGAAGGTTTCCGCGAGGATACAGTCGAGGTGCATTTATATAAAATATATAGTTTGTTTAGCACGCTATACAGGGCGATTATTTTATCACGAACATAACGTCTACGATCAATTCGAGTGAATTCGGTTTTGAGTTTTCGGTCGGACGTTATAGACGCGGTAACACGTTCCACACGATTTCGTATTATCGATTTGGCGACCAAAACCTATGCGTGTCGACGACAAACGAGACACTCTGCGGACGGCTATACTAAAAAAACTCGAGGTCTGTTTAAGAATTTAAAACGTCGTTTGATAACCCCCCCCCACCCCCCGGTTGACCGAACACGAAACTAATAACCGAAAATCGCGACATTTTCGCTCGATGTTTCGATAGCCGTTTTACAATTCTATTCGCCCCAAAAGAAAGCCGCGAATCGCTTTTGGCCACCTTTCTCTAATCCGAACAACGGAACTAGGATATTACCATAATGGATGGACGCATGGACACTATCGTCCCCGTCCGTAAACCAGATAGTCCGAACGACTATACAGGGTGTCTTCCGAAAATACGCCCAAGGTGATATCTCCAGTGATAATGAAGGTAATCGAATTCACTGGACTAAGAGCTACAAATATTCGCGTTCCTATTAAAACTATACGTTTTGGTAAAAAAAAAAAAATTGTTAAAAAATACATTTTTATTCTATTATTTTCGAAAAAGTTGGTTTTTTTTTTTTTTTATAAAGTTTGTTCGTATAAACATTTTAACATTTCAACATAGTTTCAACTAGTTTACAGAAAAAAAGTGTATTAAACGTATAGTACTGTTATGGTATTGCATAATAGTGTTTTGATAAACAAAACTAATCAGAAAACAAGATGAGATAATTTCAAAACCACTACTATGGTATTAAATTATACACTATTTTTCTGTATACTAAAAACCATGAAATTAATAAATCGAAACGTCATATTTTTCCGATGAATAAACTCTGTCTTTAAATTTTTTGAAAAAAAAAATAATGTTATTTAAAATGAATAAATTAAAATTAATATGAATATTTAAAATTCTTATCTCTGTGAGTCATATAAAAAGTAATAATAATTTGATTATTTTCATTATCTCAGGAGATATCTAAATAGGTATATCTTCTCGGGACACCCTGTATATAAACAAATAAGTCTCACTCCCGACCGTCCCCGTACTTTTAGAAAGAAATATGTTTCGCAGAATAAAAAAACCATTCTCAAACATTATTCCACAACGTACGTTTCGGTTCAAACACTTGCGCTCCTCAACTAGTAATACGGATATTAACCGAAAAAGATCTCCAAACTTATTAGTCGGCGGATTTGAAAACGAAAAAAAACCTACGACAGCATTTTTTGATATTTCACATACTTTTAACTGGGTATGGGGCACCGAGAACATGTGCCCAAGATTTCATGCACGGCGCCGACTATATAACCCGAATTAAAACGAGAGTCCTTTAATGGTCCGTCTTAGACGGAACAATAATCCGGAAAATTCGATATAAACGCAAAGATGAAAACCCTACGCCTCTTATTAAACCACTGCTAAGTCCTACGGATAATGTTTTCTCGGCAGTATCGACAACGTCCTTAACCCCATACGCGTGCTCGTTTCGAGCTGTTACGTCTCAAACAACGAAAATAACCAATTTCCAAACTTTCCAAAATCGATTTCTGCAAATAACATTAAAAACCCCTAGGTTTATTGCGAAATGAACAACATTACAATGACACGGGGCGTCGTCCTATACACAACGACTTTGATCGCAAAACAGTTGCAGAAACATACACGACACGCCCAAACAAAAACCATCACTTCAAATGAACTGCGAACAATTGTAATCAACTGTTCCAAGTTCTTAGAGCCAATGCACGAAAACACGTTATATTGTCCGTTCTCTCAATGCCCGTATGCGCATGCTCAGTCCTCTAATGTTGAGAAATAATAATACTAATTTAAAAGTCAAACTTTTAATTTACAAGACCCTCCTGAAACCTATTTGGACTTATGGCATACAGCTCTTGGGTTCGGCAAAAAAATCCAATATCGATAAAATCCAAGTGTTCCAGAACCTAGCTTTTCGTCGACTCTCCAATGCACCGCCGTACGTATCAAACCTAACATTTCATAATGATTTCCATACGAAAACCATCAATGAAGAAGCGCAATTCTTTTATGTGCGCTTCCGTATGCGACTTCTATCCCACCAAAATCCACTTATTAAAAACCTCTCCTCTCTAACTCTCCCAAAAAATCCTAGGCGCAGGCTAAAAAGGAAATGGTGTTGTGACCTCATACAAGTTCCAATTTAAAATACACATCTATATATATATATATATATAATTTAAATCAGTAACAATCAAAAAAAAAAATATATAACTAATATAAATAATTCATGTTAAGTGTTGCCAGTGGGCGGCTTCTTATTCAATTTTTCACGTTCTGTCTTCTCTTAGCACATAAGCTTATTGTGCATTATTTGTATAGAATGTTTATTTCTAATGAATAATAAAAAAAAAAAAAAAAAATATTGTCCGTTAGACAGACGTAACCGGCGAAATTTCGCATTTTTCGAGTTCGGCCAAGACGGTTCTTTGGTTACGAAATATTTCGTAAATATTTTATAGGTAGTGTTGCAGCCCTGTTTCGTGAATCGCCCTGTACATACACACACACACACACACACACACACATATATAATGCACGCGCGAATTACACTCGTCTTAACGTGTGTGTTTATAGTATTATTATTATTACCGAATTTATTTTGTTTTTTTTTTTTCTTTTTATTTATACGTACGTGTGACGCGGGGGGTAATTATCGTGTTTCGGTGACGAGTCCAAAACGGTTTCGACGAGCTCGCTCGCGCGCGCTAAGAACGCGTTTCGGAACGCCCCCGGCTGTGTTTGGCGATCGCGTTTATCCACAAAGAACCGCGGCGTCCGTGGCCTGTTATTTGGACGAGACGAGCTGTAAATAATAATAATTCTTTATTACGGAAATATAATTATACGCGTTCCACACGATATTATGCGCGCGCACAAACCCCTCAGCGGTCTAAAATACATATAAATTGTATTTTTTTAACGTACAGATAATAATACTGAATCCTCGATAACGTCGGTTTTCCAAAACGCTTTCGGTTCGCCGGACAAGTCGCGTAGTTCTGCACGGTGTTTTTTTGTTCTTTTTAAATTCGTATCGTGTCGGACTCGATCGTCAGTCGATCTGTTCTGGTGGTCGACGGGATTAACAGTTTTAAAATTCCGTACAAGCGCGGCACATTTCATGACGGTTGTATAACGGTGAAGGGGCGCAGGAGGATTGTGTGCCGTTTATCAACAGTTTAAACGAACAATATTTGCCGTTGTCGTGGAAAACGTTATATATATATATATACACCATTGTTTCGTAATACGAAAGAATTAAACAACAATTGTTAGATATACTGTCGGCGATCGTATCTGGAACGAAACGTCGAAAAGTGTTCCTGACAACAATCGATTTCGGTATAATAAACGATTATATTACTTTAAAACGTAAACGTTAAGGCTAAGCTCGGCCGGGCCGGGCTCACGGAATGCACACGAATCGCCGCGAACGGGCGCACAGTTAAAAAAAAAACGCTTAAAAAATACGTGCGCGCGCACGGCTACCGGCTATCGGTAGTGTTGTGTTGTGTATGCCGGCGAAAAGTACTCGTGCGAAAAAAAAAAAATATACGTTTTACCGATAATAACGATAATAAAAAATACCGGTTTTACCGATAATATTGTACAAATATTAATAGAGACACCCGGCAGTATACCGCGGCCAGCGTAAACGTTAAGACTCGAGTCAATATTTATATATTGGCCATAATTATTTATCACGTCCATATCATATCATTTAAAAAACTCGCGAGTATATATTTATGTTAATTATCGTCCGTTTATATATATATATATATATATATATATATATATATATATACACGTATTATTCGTAAATTATATTTTATTTTGTATAGGTTTTTTTTTTTTTTGTTCTTATCTAATCGGTGCCCGGGGAGGTGAGATTGCGCCTGGGCACCCCCGGGGCCGGGTCCGCCGCCAAACGAGAAACCGATCGCGTGAATATATCAGTAGTGAGCGCGAGACGATATTAATATTTGGGCGCACAATTGGATTTCATTCATGAAAATAATAAAAGCGTTATAATATTATAATCGCCTTTTCCTACCGGCTACGCGCCGAGTATTTCGTTGATCCGTGATGTAAACGGCACACAATCGTATTTTTATACGCCAAGACACACCGGACGAGTGTTTCTACAGCCGTCGTCATTTATGTCGTTTAATCGAGTTTTTCGATAAGATATCGTTTAATCCAAACTTGGCTACGTTCATGCTGTTCTGCGCCGTTTTGCTGAAGAAATTCGACATGAGATTTTTGGGTGTGAACAAACTTCTGCCGTGGAAAAAAAAATGTTCGTGTAAGCACCGTCGCCAATACCAATCGTCGTACGGGGAACTTTGTGCTTTGTTCTACAGTGACCATTTCATGGGAATACAATGGATAATTAACCAGAGTTTAATATGTCTGACGATTTATCAATCCGTGACGCCAAGGAAGCGTTTGAAAAACCCGTCAATACAACGATTTACATCTGATTTATTACGCATTATTCTGAAATACCAGAACTAATAAAAAGTCTGGAAGCGCGAGAGATTAGCTACTGCACAATTCATTAAAAGTTCTGAAGGAATTATTGACAACAGCGTCTGAACTGCCTGACGTATTTTCAGCAAAAAAACCTGAACAAAGATTAAAACTCCGATTACTGAACAACAAAAATCGTGGCTATGATTCCCTAACTATCGATCGACGATTGTTGGCACAAACACTGCACTGCCCAATACAATAACGAGTGACGTGGCTTCTAAGTTTACTTAACTGTTCTGTGCCGTTGAGAATCGCCATAGTTTTACTACAATGGACCACTTGGAACAACAATCTAAGTAATAAACCGCTACGGGAACTATAGTTTTAAATAAATACGAGGTGTGACAATAAAATAACGAGACTTTTTGAATAAAAGTTGTTTATTTTAAAAATGTTATAATTTAATGATTATCACCTTCAAAGTACCTTCCCTCAGCATCAATACACTGTTGTATACGTCGCTGCCATTCTTGAAAACAGTGTTGCCAATTGCTTTCATTCAGCCCTTTTAGAAGTTCTGCCGTTTTCATTTTTACGTCATCAACTGTTTGGAAATGGGAAAAGAAATAAGAAGGAAATAAGAAGAAGTCACAAGGAGCAAGGTCTGGCGAGTACGGGGGATGTTGAAGTACAGAAATTTTTTTTTCAGTTAAAAAAACGTTGAATTGAAAATGCACTGTGAGCTGGAGCATTGTCTTGGCGAAGAACCCAGCCATTTTTCCATAGATCTGGTCGCTTCTTTCTGACACGTTCTCTTAATTTGATACCTAATACCTCTTTATAATAATATTGATTAATTCATTTTGTCGATTTTTTCAACGTTTTCGTTTGTTGAAGACGTGGTAGGACGTCCAGAACGATCATCGTCTTCGACATCCTCCCTTCCACTACAAAACCGTTTGTGCCATTCAAAAACACGAGCTCTTGATAAATATTCTTCACCATAAACTTCACATAACATACGAAACGATTCCGCAGCAGTTTTTTTTAATTTAACAAGAAATTTAATGTTAACACATGTTGTTCGATTTTTATATCTAACAATTTTCGGCAGTATAGTCGAACTCGCACTAATAACAAGGCTACTAACGTATAAGAAAATGAGTCGATGCCATCAGTGTTCATAGTACTTTTAGATAAGTGTTTTCTAATCATATTTCAATAATCGTTTTATAGATAACGTTAATAGTTTAGGTTATATTTAGAAAGTCTCGTTATTTTATTGTCACACCTCGTATTTATAATATACCGATTAAACGTAAAATAAATAATAATTTTTTTTTTTTTTTTTAAATAAATACTCTAAATTTCCAATGTATATTTTAATATAAATCCTACGCACGTATCGGCGGGGTATTTTATGCCGCATGTTTGCATACGTACAATAGAGTTTTTTCGCCGCGTATAATCCGCGGTCTAGTTATAAATATGTACACGCTTAGCGTTCCGATTGGTTTCCCGGCAGGGCTTATCCTATCCCGTAACACGGACAATAATATTACGCGTATAGAATAGACAGTGGACTATCGTGACTATTGTAATAGTCCATTTTCCCATTACAACACGAAACGCGCACACTATTGTATAGCCGACACTCTGGCTGTCACGGTAAATAATAATCGTCCATCTCGTTATAATACTCGTCGATTACTATTATTATTATTATTATTATTATTATTACTGTCTACCCCGCGATATAAAACTGTATAATCGACAATCGTTCGGTACCCGTATCTATACGTGTGGATATTGTAACGCGCGGAGAACGAACAAAATAAATAAAAAAAAAAAAATCCATCTAATCGCGTGTTTTAATTTATTCATTGACACGACAAACCGCGTTCGTATGATACGCACAAACCTATTTGATCGTATAATAATATCGTCCAACGTATGATATATACGATGCCCCTCCCCCCCATCGTATATAGGCGAGGGAATGAAAAAAAAAAAATGGAAATTATTATTATTGTTATTATTTTATTTATTATATTATATTGGTAATTTTCGTTTCGGTATCAAACGACGATTTAGTTGCGCAAAGACGACTAAAAATGTATCTAGATAAAGATAAAAAATGATTTAATTTAATAATTTGTCTGGTTGCCGGATTTAAAAGCGAAATTATCCAGACAAAAGATAAAAAAAAAAAAAATTTTAATTTTAACAGTTCATCCTCTCCGCGTGGGTATTATACCGCCGATGAGGAGAGGCCGAGATTTTTCCACTTTACCATTGTATTTTTTTGTCCGTTTTGCTGCGCAAGGTGGTGTCTACAAAAAAAAAAAAAGAAAGAAAAAAAAATGTATCTTTATAGTTATAATACAACGAATTATTCGGTTTTTTTTTTTTTTTTTCCCCCCACTAATTTTCCAAATTTTTCCGTCCGAGTTTGTGGGAAGATTGCCGGTAATATGGCGGTAAAAGGTGGCGGGTGGCGGGGGGGGGGGGGTGTAGGGGGGTGTGGGAAGAGGGAGACGAATGACAATTTTATACTCTGCTAAACACTGTTCCGGAAACAATAGAGTATTGTCATTATATGGCAATATTCGGCGTCGTGTCGGCCGACGGGATAATATTTGCACCGTCGGCGATTCGCCAATTTATTCGCTCCCCGTCGGCTGGCTACGGGAAAAGGGGAGGGTACACAACGGGAAAATAAAAATAAAAATATATATATATACGTATACCGTCTCCCCGCCACTCCCCTCGAGAGTAATATATATATATATATATATATACATACTCACACGGCGCAAATTTCCATAATACATAATAATACACAGCCGTCGCAATAATAATATCATATAATATTATATACGCGTGTGTGTGTGTGTGTGTATATCTACTGGGGGGGCGGTGGGGGGCTGGATATATTCGACGGCCGGGGGTCGTAAATAACGACTGGCCCGGGTACGTTCGCCGGCGGGTCGCCGCGGTACGCGATATAATAATAATAATATAATTTCACGCACCCTTTCACACGAGCCCGGGAGTCGGTCGGCGGCCGCCGTCGCGCCCCGTATACCGCTACTGCCGGGCGGTAACCCATACACGACCGCTACCCCACAGCTACCGCCGCCGCTATATTACGGATCCCCGTGCTCTGCGGTAAAATAAATCGCCGCGTCTATATATATATATATATATATATATATATATATATATAAAAAATAAGTCAAGTTCTCGTACACGCACACGTTCGTAAACGATATTATATACGACGTACATTAGCTGACGACGACGACGACGACGAGTAACGACCGAATCCCGTAATAATAATAATAATAAATATAAAAAATGAAAAAAAAAAAATACAATCGCGCTGTATATATATATATAATAATAACAATAACGATAACGCCCGATGTATATTATATTATACACTTGTATTTCGTTAGGTTTTTTTTTTTTTCTCTCGTTTTACGATTGTTTTCGTGCGCACAAACCCGTGAGAGTATAAATCAGAGCGGACGACTTTTTTTTTTCGGGGGGCAACGGAAGGAGGGTTCGAGATATTTCTGCCGAGGGGGATACAAAAAAAAAAAAAAAAAAAAAAAAAAAAAAAAACACAAAATATGGAATCGTATACTCGAATGTTTCGTGTAGTGTGTACACCGGTATTACGGTGGGGGGGAGGAGGGACTGCAATAAAAAAATATACATATGCGACAGAATTCACGGTTTTTTTTTTTACTTCGTGTATAATAATATTGTTATTGCGTTATAAATAACGCGAAAATATAAAAATGCATCGTACACTCCCGTTTGAATATTAAACTGTTTTAACTCGATTATAAACGGTATTATTTTGTACATTTTTAAAAGAAAATAAAGAAAGAATATTCACTTTTCGAATGCAAAGCCCTCCCCCCCCCATCTTGGATTATCACCACATTTCAAATATCGGTCCGTTACTTTTGTGTTAAATCGTATTTTACTCGTGTTTTCGAAAATTTAAAACCGTCATCGTTTTGTTGGTGACAGTTAACGGTTTTTTTTTTTTATAACCAATGAATAGTACCAATATTATATGGAGTTATTGCGTAGAATGGGAAAGGAAAAATAATTACTTACAACAGTTAAATGCAAGAAACTCCAGTACTTGGGACATAATATGCGGAACAAATACAAATATGACCTTTTTCGATGTATCCTACAAGGAAAAATAGATGGCAATAGATCGCCCGGAAGAAGAATATCGTGGCTAGCCAACCCCAGAACATGGTTTGACAAAAGCACTGCAGAATTATTCCGAAGTGCCACCAATAAAACTCGTATAACAATGATGAATGCCAACATCCGAAACGGATCGACACATTAAGAGAAGAATAATGAGTAGTAAATAATTTGTAGGTTCAATGTCGCATATTTCACTGTGATTTTCATCCTGTTTTGGCCGGATTTTAGCCACTTTTCAACATTTCTTTTATTATTACATTAATAATATTGTGGTCTTTACGAATCAATATAATGTTAAACTGTATTATTTATTATATATAATCGAAATAATTTGGATTCCGGTTAAAACTGCTATTAATTTCGGTTGTTTTACGGTTAAAAACGAAGAAACTATTTAATAACCACAGAAATAATAGTAAAAAAAAAAACCTAAAGGAGGCTAAAATCAGGAAAAAATAGGTAGAAAAATTGTCGGCATTGAACCTACAAATTATTTCCGCTCCAGTGGACCTTAAAAGAAACAAAACAAGACTGTCATATTTTTGTTAATATATATATATTAAAGCATAACCTAACCTAACCTGTATTTAATCAAAATGTGACAGCATTGTATAATGAAATACAATTATAAACCAATTCTGATGATAAAAAAAAAAAAAAAAAATGTCAAATAAAAAGTTTGTATAGCTGAAATGACTTCAAAATGATATACTTGGTTCGAATTTAAAATTAATTTTTCTCAAGACTACAAATTGAAAGAAAAGAGAGGGCTGTCTTGGTCTTGTTCCGAAGGTGCGATATATTATCGATTCAAAAGAACCACGTCGTATTATTGTTATTATACGATGTACTCGTATATATTATTATGCTCATTTTGTTACGAGCAAACGGTATAAAAAAAAAAAAAATACTGGATTCAATAAAATATGAATATATACGCAATAAAATCGAAACTTTTTCGTTTTTTTTTTTTTATGTCCCAGATAATTCTATACTCGTATAGCACAGAACGCGTATGGAACTCTAAAAAAAAAAAAATAAAAAAAAAAAATACCTGTACGGCCATAATAATACGTACAATGCGTATAATAGTGTACCATAATAATATAAATATATATATAATGCACATCACGGATAACGCAAGTGCGGTAAAAGTTTCGAAAATTCCTCTATTAAATATATTAAATTTAATCTCCGGATCGTGCACCTGCCCCGGCCGGGTGATTAAAATCATTTTTATGTTTAACCCATAAACCTTTTACTAATCCACGCGCTTTGTCGTATATACCTACGTACCTATATATATATACGAGCCGTGACACACGTTTATCCGTACGATTTCCACGCTCGGCGTTATTATAACGAAACACGGAATTTAATGTTTCGATATATTATATGGAGCTAAACTGCGACCGTTCTCTCGCATTAAAACGCATTCCTAACCCGTAACCTACGCTATGGTCGTTCTCGCCAACGGATTGATATATTTATAATATGACCACTTGTAATATCTTAAAGTACCTTCTGGGGAGGGGGAGATTGGTTACGTGCCGTATTACCTACCGAGGAGTCTAAAAATCGCGGCGATTCGTTCGGAGCATTAAAAAAATAATAATAATATTTTAATATCGATCATACGCTTTACAAAGAATGACGGTTAAAAAATTAAAAAAAAATCACTATACTTTTGAACGCCTCGTATGTAAGGTTTTTTTTTTTTTTTAAATATTTGGGGGCCTGCAAACTAATTAGACAAACGTCTCACCTGGGCCCACATTTAAAAACAACTAGGAAAAAAACTTAACAGTATACTCACCTCCTCCGTCCTATTCTTAAATCAAATCATTCGCTCTACAATAAAATAATTATTTATAAATCAATGTTAAGGCCCATTTGGGCTTACGGAATAGGGCTGCGCAAAAGCATCCCAAAATAAAAACAATTCAAGCATTCCGATCTACTCACTTTCCGTTTACTAACTTCTGCACCCTGGTATGTTTCTAACAACTCGCTCCACAATGACCTTAACATTGAAACCATTACCACAGTTATATTCAAACATTACAAAAAATTCCACTCCGAATTGGCCACACAATCCAAGGTGGAGCGAACTTGCCAGAAAATCCCCCCCCGTCAGTTAAAAAGACGCTGGTGCAGGGATTTATTAAATCTCCAACCTTAATACCGCTTGGGCGGTCTGTCACTGGACAGACTCCCTCCTCACAATATTTATTGTGTAATTATTCTTCACATCATATATCTTATTTGCTTATTGTACATATGCTAGATTGTAAATTTTCTATTTTAATAAAAAATGGGCAAAAAAAAAAAAAAAAAAAGTGTGCAAAAGTACTCCCAGATATTAGAACGTCACAATCCCCGTCATGGGATTTTATCCTGTTCGCGTGAAAACTAATCTTCAAGTTAATGTTCCGTAATACTTCGACGACCGAATATTTTATACGAAAATAATAACGGTATTAATTTATGAGAAAACCCAGTTACGACCCGGTCGGAGAGAAAAAAAAGCGCACGCACAGTACGACTGTCGGTGAACAACTGAAGAGCGATACTTAAAATTTAATTTCCAAGACCCATTACCGTCATACGCAGTGACGACGGCGATTAATTATTGGCCGATTATTCGACCAATTGGATCGTCGGATACGCGCATTACGTTCGTGTTATTGTTATACCGCGGTTACCGTCGGCCAATTTCAATATCGCAGCATCGCGCTTTGAAATGCCTTAACTTTTACGATTTTCATCGCAACGAATCATTCGATTGTTTCGAACGATTATAAAAAAGCATCTATATAACGCTCAAATTGTCAAACATTTCCGATCGGCCAAACTAATGTTATTCACATAAAACCAAATGAAAACTAAACAAACTCGAAAATTACAATTGTGCATAAATAGCTTAAAAATCAAGACGTTCCAGGCTTTTCTTTTGCGTCTAAAAATGACTAATATTAGTGTTTCAATCAGAAATAAGTGAGAAAAAAAAACAAATCGAGACGTCACATATGATTAACAAACAATAGGTGGAGTGTATAAAATGTTTAAAATGTTATTCGACGAGCTCACACAGTATTTTATTGGTTCTGCGGGTCGCAGGATTCCGGCAATAACAATTGCAATTTCGTAATAATATATTAAATATTATATTATATATATATATTAAATTGTATTATTGTTATTATTTTTTTTTTTTTGTTTCCGTAAAACTTTACAATCGTTATGTTATATAATGTAGTGCACAGGAAGACATGGTACGAGAGATAGTATCGCCGCACTATACGTCGAGTGTATAATAGATAAGCGTGCCGAATAGAAACCTATCATTAAACGTTTATATTCAAACCGAAAAACTTAGAAATTATTTAAGGAAACACTCGTCGCGTATACACCGCCGTGGATTGGAATCGAATTGATGTGCGCACCGCGTATAATGCGCTAAGCAATAATTATATTTTAATGTAGTTAAGGACCAAAACGACAGATGGTAGGTAAACTGCGGTGTAAAAAAATAAAAGGATATTACGCCCCGATTATAGGGTTTTTTTTATTTTTTTTTTTTTTAATTTGGTACCCCTAAAACGGCTGCGGCTATATAGAAATTTAATTCGCTGCCAAATGTCGGGTTTTGAACATATATTATTATTACGATATTTCCCACTAATTGTATACTTACATAGCCAGAAGTGAGAACAATATGGCTCGAGGGTTTGAGAAACAAGTATAGAATTTGTACAGTTATTTTAACAGTTTAGTGGTGAAAAAATAGAACCAAATCAAATAATTATGTATAATTTAATACGACGTTATATAACGATTCAATTATTTATATTACACCGCGATTTAAATAACTAATATTTTATTTTATTTCTAAAAAAAAAAAAAAAAAAACGAATGATGATTTTACTTAAAATGCGAAATCGTGCGGTCGTGTACTATATACGTATAGTACAATATTGTACGGTGCAATAAATGTGATAGTTTTGGGTTTTAATTTGATTTGATTTTTTTTTTTTTTTTTTCTTAATCCGCATAGGTATTAACAAGAGAAACAAGTACAGCACTACAGTTTAAAATCGTGGCGGTATCCAATTGAATTGCAAAAACATCGTTGTAATGTGCAAGTTTGCGGTCAGACTAGTATATATAGGTGTTGGACGTTGATCGTTGCCCGGCTATACCGTTACCTAAACACAAAATATCGATTTGGTAATCTCGCCGAAACGAGTGCGGTATCCGTGAGAGAGTACGCTGACGAGTTTCAAACGATGAATGCATAATAAAAAAAAACTAGTGTATGGTTTATACTTATAGTGATTTTTAAGCAAAACACACGCGGAACGCGTACACGACTTGGCGAAATCGTTATACAACGTTAGCAATTGAAGTCGACGTTAATATGGGTACAGGCCGAAGGCCGGAAAGATCAAGAAAAATGTGACTATAACTAAAACCGAGTAAACTGTATGATAATACGAATGAATACCTACACAAAGGAGCGGCGGTCCTCGTTTGTGAGTCGCGCGGTGCGATATAAACGAGAATTGTTTAGATAGTTAGAGGAGAAGACGGGAAATAGAAAAAGGAAAACGAGATGTCGTAAGACGAGAGAAAGTCTAAAATTAATTATGGAACGTTGCGTTGGCCAATCGATTTCGCATGCAAGGAACCCGGGATAAAAATATAAGAACAGCATCAGGCTTGTCCGCGGTCTGACGGGGAGGGCAAATGTAGGGTTTGTTGGACAGGTGAGTCCATCATGCGGATGACAATCGATTTTAAGAGCACAAGAAGCACTGGACCATTTTAATCGTTTGGAAATCATTGCTAGTTGACGGATTCCAGATAACGGAGCCGTAGTCGAACAATGGACAAACTTACGAGCAAAATAGAGGAACGTAATTAGAATTAAGACCAAATGTATAAACTGCAGCTGTATTGATGAAATCTTGGTTTTAGCGTAGTTGGATTTTGATATAATCAGCAGAGCTCGGGGCGGTAGCGTGCGGGCCAGAAGTTTTCAATTCCATTAACAGGAAAAGGATTTAGTTAATAATAATCATAAATAAATCGTAAAATCTCCTTCTTTATACCAGGGACGGCGAACCATTTAGTATCCACGTGTAAAATAAAACATTTTGATTTGATTTGATTTTCTCTGCGTGTCATCAGCTTTGCTAACTTTTTCTTTTTTTTTTTTTTCTTTTTGCTTAAATAATTAATTAAACGTGTAAATAGGACATCATTCATTGTTATATTTACTATGACATATAAAAAACATAGTTTTTATTGATGCATTAATTTAAATATATTTAAGTATTAAACACTAGAATAACAAAATCTGAAACAAATTATCTTCAATTATCATTTCTTTTTCTCCCCCATCGAAAGTAAAGTAAATTACGAATTATATTTAAATAAGCGTATCATAGGTTCACCATCCCTGTTCCATATCATTGAATCCAGCAAAAAAAAAAAAAAATCAAATTCCCATTTAAATGCCGGATCTAAAAAAAGGCTTTTTTTTTTTTTTATCGATTAACGACGTCCGTGGACCGTCTGGAAAATTCTAGAATTCATTAAATGATAAGAATGTGTTATATAACCCCTCCCTTCAAAAGTCATATTTAAATATACAATTAAAAAACCTCTCACTCCCGCTTTAAAAAAATCCAGGCTACACGCTTGTACGAGGTGCGACAATAAAATAACAATACTTTCTAAATATAACCTAAACTATTAACGTTATCTATAAAATAATTATTGAAATATGATTAGAAAACACTTATCTAAAAGTACTATGAACACTGATGGCATCGATTCATTTTCTTATACGTTAGTAGCCTTGTTATTAGTGTGAGTTCGACTATACTGCCGAAAATTGTTAGATATAAAAATCGAACTACATGTGTTAACATTAAATTTCTTGTTAAATTAAAAAAAACTGCCGCGGAATCGTTTCGTATGTTATGTGAAGTTTATGGTGAAGAATGTTTATCAAGAGCTCGTGTTTTTGAATGGCACAAACGGTTTTGTAGTGGAAGGGAGGACGTCGAAGACGATGATCGTTCTGGACGTCCTACCACGTCTTTAACAAACGAAAACATTGAAAAAATCGACAAAATTAATTAATCAATATTATTATAAAGAGGTATTAATTAAATTAAGAGAACGTGTCAGAAAGAAGCGACCAGATCTATGGAAAAATGGCTGGGTTCTTCGCCAAGACAATGCTCCAGCTAACAGTGCATTTTCAATTCAAAGTTTTTTAACTGAAAAAAAAATTTCTATACTTCAACATCCCCCGTACTCGCCAGACCTTGCTCCTTGTGACTTCTTCTTATTTCCTTCTTATTTCTTTTCCCATTTTCAAGCAGTTGATGACGTAAAAATGAAAACGGCAGAACTTCTAAAAGGGCTGAATGAAAGCAATTGGCAACACTGTTTTCAAGAATGGCAGCGACGTATGCAACAGTGTATTGATGCTGAGTGAAGGTACTTTGAAGGTGATAATCATTAAATTATAACATTTTTAAAATAAACAACTTTTATTCAAAAAGTCTCGTTATTTTATTGTCGCACCTCGTATATACGCAATTATTTATTAATTTCTCGCTGGAGTTCTTCATGTTCTTTCATGTATCTCCGATTGTATACAACATTTTCTCAGCTGACTAACCGACCCACTCTAAACACACCTGTAGCAGAATAGTTTGGGAACCTCTGGGGATATCTTAAATCGAGTGGTTTTATTTGTCGGCTGATTTTCATGTCGATTTTACACTCAATCCACCCCCCACACGCTTATTGTAATAAAAATGTATTACAGGTTATAAATATAAAAAAAAAATATGAAAATTGGTATTATTATTATTATTTTTTTTTTTTTTTTTTGTCAATTGTTCAAAGTAAACGAACGGCACTCGTATCGTATACGCCGTTGTTAGGGCGCGCGAGAGTACGCAAAGTGCTACATTGGCTCTAAACCGTCGGGGCCGTATCGGAAACGTTACTGTTTTTTTTCTTCATATTTTCTTTCTTTTATTTTTTATTAGTTTTCGGGGGCGCCTATAGCACAACCCCCCGTACAACACAATCCGTATTAATATAATATAATAATCCCTCGGAGCGGATTTATCGCCTATACACGTATATAGGCAATGACGATAATAATATAGTATATATGTGTGTGTACACCTTGCCTACACGTCACGACGTATAATAACGGCGGCGACGGGGCGTGTATTATTATTATTTTTTTTTTTTTTTTATTATTATTATTACACGACGTATACACATACACACTGGCACCGTAATCCCGTGCACAAATATTTGGTTTACGTGTGTCCGCGCACGCCGCCGCCGCCGCCGCCGGTATTGAAGTATTATATTTATATAGTACCTCCGGGGGGTTTGTTATATTTCGGTACGCGGTGTAATCATACCGGGGGTCGTGATTACGGGGTGTAACCCGTACGAGGCCCGTGTGTATACGGAATTAAGTATGACCCGTTTAAACACGCCGCCGCCGTGAAAAAAAAAAAAAAAAAAAAAACGGCCGTCCCCCGAGGTGAGACTTTCGTCGCGGGCACCGGCGGACCCGACGGTGACGGTTAAAAATCGCGCCCCGCGGCCCCGGCCCGGGTGTCGGCGCGGCCGGCCGTCGGCGCCGCGAGCCGTTTTGGATTTCGGCACTAGGCCGCCGTCTCGCGCGCGCGACCGCCGGATGAGAGCGACGGCGTCGTCACACTACTCTATACACGAGGCTTAGGTTTATCTGGCCAGTTTGACCGCTAATAACCCGACTAATCTGTAAATTATCGTTATCGACAAATCGTCATTTTCATTACCTACCGTGTGCCGACAGTAATAAATCGATCGTCAGTACCGTTCGCTTCTTTCTTGTCGAATGGTTATTATTGTTACTCGTTACTATGGCCACTCGTAAACACCGAACATTAACTTTACGTCGAAAATTCGCAAACAATTAACTCCGTAGGAAATGGCCAGAACTATGGTACGATTGCTGACAATTACGGAATAGGTAAATCGACCGGGGCGGTGCCGTCAAATAAAACAAAGAGAAAACTATGAAGTTTGTCGGCACAATTGATCGTCGCGTGGTCTTAACGTCGCGTAACACTTTAAAACAACCGGCGAAAATCTTGTTATCGAAAATGTTTTATTTATATGGTTTGTGCTACACCGAACTCGACACATTCCGTTAGGTGGTGGAATAATGTACGAAAAGGCGCCGTTTTACTTTACCGTGAAATCACCAAGATTGGTGTTTTACTGCCAGTTTTACTAGTTGGTTAGACGATTTTAAACGTCGCCACGGTATCAGGCGCATTAAAATAACCGACGAGAAACTTTCATGTGACCAAGCATTAATCGGAATCGTTGCGGCGAGCCCACGGATGAATACGATTTGGACCCAGTACCAGCTGGTCTGAATCCGACCGGACTATCAAGGCTCTAACTGTATACACACGAGGCGTGATCAACAAATACCGGGGCTAAAATTAAATCGTCGTTTGTTTTTTTTTTTTTTTTAAATAACGGCACCCCCCCCCCCCCCCCGAAATAAAAATCTGCATATCGACTGCGTATCAATATAAATCCTACGTTACGTTGCCGACTTACATCCGGCGATCCGTCGATGATCTTTTAACATACAGAATCCGGCTTCTTTACACACACGTTTCTCTCGTGTCGAAACGAAATAATAATTTCTTTCCGGCCGTCGCCGATACCCGTTCCCGCACGCACGCCTGACGATATCACATTTTTTTTTTTTTTTTACACGTAATTTTCTATATTGTATATTTTTATATATATATTTTTTTTTTTTTTTCGTCGGCGCGGCGTAATAACAACGACGATAATAATAATTATAATAATATTATTATTATTATTTGATCAGATCGTAAAATGGCCGCCGGTCATCGGTGCCGACACTAAAATAAAAAGAACCGCGGCGCGGTGTACCTATACGCGCGTGTCGTGCTTACGGATGTTGCCGCCGATCCTTCTTCTTCTTCTTCTTTTTCTTCTTTTTCGTCTTTTTCGTCTTCTTCTTCTTCTTCTTCATATTATTATTATTATTACTATCATCACTATTATCATTATTATTCTTCTTCGTCTTTGCGCACAGCTGCCGCCACCGCCGCCGCCGCAAACACGACCCGGGCACGCCCCTCGTTCTCGTTTATTCGAGACCGGCCGTCTCTCTGCACACCCTATACATCATATTATACGTCTATTATTACCATTATTATACGGTGTGCGCGCGGGCAATCCGTCCGGAGTGTAAATATTTTTCGTCCTTTATACCCGTCGCCGGTCGGTGTTTATAACACGTTGTTTTAGGTGTTTAATAAAAAAAAAAAAAAATAAAAAAAATGTTTTCATCGACCGCCTCGCTCTCCGCCGCCGCCGCCGCGGAGAACCGGCGTTATTGTTTTCCGTCTGCCGTACGGATTCTACACGAAAACCGCATCGTTCGGGGGCGACCTACACGATTAATAATATTACCGACGAGAATAAAAAAAAATTCCACGCTTATAATAAAATAGTACGTTCGAAATCGCACTTTTTTCCATTATAGTTTGGGTTATATTTCAGGGTTCGGGTGACGTTTAAAAACCACTTTGTTCGAGCACTATTGAAATTTACGTCCCGGTTCGAGTACGTAAAACATAACGTTTTATTATTTTTCATTGCGATTACTTACTTTATTTTGCTAGTTTTTCTGCATGTCCCGGAGGCTATTCGGTTTTAGATAGAGGTTACCATTTTTTTTTTTTTTTTTGAGAGAGAGAGAGATTTCTCTGTAGGCTTGATTTAACGATTTTTTTTTTTTTTTTTGTATGTCTATGGGGTATCACGAACATGCGAAATAATCCTAAAATTTTTAATTTCTATCTATACGAATATCGTGTAGAAAAACGCTTTGTGATGAATATTTGTTTACGTTACATAACAAAAAAAAAAATAATAATAAAAAAAATAGTATTATTATAAAATATACCAAAATCTTTTATGGGAAGCGTCGCCATCGTCGTCGTCGTGTGCCGTAGTGTATGGATTTTAATTTACCGTGAATATTTTTGCCTTGTTTATTTAGAAAAAAAAAAAAATGAAAAAAAAATGTATAGTGAATAGGATTTTATTATTTTTTTTTTTTTTTGAAATGTTGCAGTAAATGGCAATGGGCATCAGTTACGAGATTCGTTATGGGAAGCGTAAACCACTTGTTATTTACTCAAGTGTCACGAGCTTCAATGTCAAACAATACGCAATAAAAAAAAAAAATCTTTAAAACGAATTAAATAGATGTAGAAAAAAAAAAAAAAAAACTATTAAAATATTGTATACTTTGTTCAGTGCGATCGAATAAATTGCAATAATAAGTATTCGTTTTATTTAGATGCATTGTAGTTACTACCTGATTTGGTATGCTAACCGTAGGCAAATACCATTAGAATTGAGGTTTATTAACAAATTGAATAGCCATAGCTATTATTGTGGGCGATCTAAACGGCGGCGTATCCGACAAAAAAAAACGTCGGCCAAGTGTCACGATTACAAACATCACAAATATTATTGTATCGTTATTCTCTACAATTTTTCTGTTCCTTTTTTTTTTTTATTACAGTACGACAAACGACAACAGGAAGCGCACAAATAATAAGTCGTGTTGAATTCTCCGTTTCTCGTGTAAATATAAAAACCGTAGTGCGTGTGCTCTCCTGTGGTCGGGTTGTAATTGGGTTTTCTAATAAACGAGTACGGTTTTTATTATCATCGTGTGTAAAGGGCATTCCGCCGTCGAAGTATTACCGAACGTCGAAATAGTTTTCACGCGAACCGGATAAAACATGACATTACCAACGTTCTAGCTTTGCGAAGATTTTTTTTTTGTCTCCGAAAACACCGTTTTGGTTAGTAATAACGTTCAGATATCTTCTGTGCCTATACCTTGAAAAGTGCGAATTTTACGCCTGTTGCATAACTTTATTGGAAAAACGTATCGAAATTCCCAATACTTTTTCTACACAAATGATTTTGAGTTTATTGTTGTATTTTTTTTTATCGATACATTAGTTTTATTTATGTTTGTATCTGGGTTACCTCGGTGGCAACTAGTATATTATTCCGCTCCTTGTTTATTTTTTTTTTTTTTTTATCGTCTGTAATGATTTATCGTTGTTGCATATAAACAGTAAATAAATTAAATAACCCCGCGTATCGTGCCCTCCCAACAATACCCATCTACAACAGTGACCTACCCGTGGTGCGGTGCGTGTCTTACCATTTTTACGACTTATTGATTATTTAAATAAACCGAGTTTAGTGGGTCGTTAAAACGATTTTTATTTTTATTTTTTTTTTTCAATTACACACTTGCATAATGTTAATCTCCGTAATTACTTTCCGGGGCCAACACGATAGATCCAAGGAGTGTGGTTATTATTTTGTATTCCAAAATCGGTCGAATAATAATCATTTGGAGAAACTATAATAACGTCGTCGGAGAAACTCCAAAAACATAATATTAAGGAGCGTTTATATCGTTTGTCTTTTGGTTTCAGTTAGGTGAACCGCAGTTCACCGCAAGCGTACAATTAAAAGATGATTTAATATTGTGACCCTTGTGTTCCGCCAACTTAAAAAAAAAAAAAAAAAAAAAAAAAAAAAACATCGCGTTTAATGTTTGTACTTTTCGCCTGTAGGTATACCGACTTATTACCGACTAACTCGGTGTTTGTTAATTACAGTCCTCGGATTATTTCAAGATGGGTTTTCCTAGTGAAACGCATCAATTCAATACGGCTAAGTAAAAAAGAAAAATATTTAAAAAAATGATTTCGGTGATACATTATTACCTACAACAGTGACGGATTTCAGAGGGGGGCAAAGTATGCAGCTGCAATCCCCCCCCCGTGTATTCTTTATCTTGATCTCCTTAAACATTTACACGTCTAAAGACCCGATGCAGATTCGTTCGAATTACTTATAAATTTAATTTATTTCACCGGTACGTTTTGCCGCAGTCGGTTATAATAAAATGACAGAATATAATTCGTGGGGTTAACAATTGTTCCCAGGGTCGCCATAACAACGGGAACAATGGGGGCTAAGCCCCACTGATAAAATATATAGATTTAAATAGTCCCGGTATAATTTGTACGTTGAATATCGAAGCGATACTTGAAACGATCGATTAGAGGAGAATCGTTGGTATTGTAAACGATAATAATGATTTAAGGCAAATGGGTTTTCCAAATTATCTCCGATTTTACAAAAATCGAAAATTATTTTTTACCTTTTAATGACCATCTTAATGATAGGACTTCGCCCACTAATCTACTGCCCGATGCCCGTTTAACGGGAAGGGGTACGGCCGTTTTTACGTTATTTATGAACGATATAATGTAGCGACACGCCTGACAAAAATGTTGGTATTTACAGTAGTCCGTTTTTAAAAATGAAAATACGTTTGAATTCATAGACAACGTTTACATTTCATCGTTCGAAGGAGTACTTTATGTCGGTCTGTTAAATTACGACACTTTTCTCAAACGTTTAAAAATTATTCTGTTCAGGCACCAACGGTTCGAAAATCGTTCTGGCGCCACCGAGTGTTCCCGGCGTGGGTTACCTTTAGTTGTTTGTAAGAGATCAGCCAACGTACCGGTGTAATATTATCACGACGAACGTGAATTAATGACAAAAAGACAGAAAAATTACAATCCGTGTTGTTTGTAGTTAACTTATGTATCTTCTTCTTCTTCTTCTCCGGTTTTTAAAGGCCATTGGGGCCCATGACCGCAACGCAAATTTGCTTTCACCTGTCTCTATCCTGAGCTACTACTTCCATATCTTGGATTCCAAATTCTTCCAAAGTCTTTTTTACTTTGTCTACCCACCTTTGTTTTGGTCTGCCTAGTGGTCTTTTCCCAAGGGGTTTCCATTTTAATACCGCTTTCATTAGGCTATTTGACCTCCATACATGGCCGGCCCATCCGATTCTTCTATATTGTAATACTGCTACTATGTTCGGTTCTTTATATAGTTGTTGTAATTCTATGTTGCTTCTACTTTCGTATTGTTGTGTGATATTATTTCGTTTTGGCCCATATATTCTTCTTAATATTCGTCTTTCAAAGACGATCGCTATGTTGTCTTCATCTCCTTTGGTCGTTGACCATGTTTCACAAGCATATAGAAGAACCGGTCTGATAATCACCATTGTATAGTGTAATTTTTGATTTAATTGATACTTTTTTTTGATTTAAATATGCTCGTTAACCCATAATAGCATTTTTTCGCTGCAGTAATTCTCATATTAATTTCATCGTGATTATTATTTTTGCTATTTATTGTAACCTTAAAATTTTCAACTTCTATATATTCTCCATGATTTTCTCGTCTTGATATTACCATATATTTAATCTTTGATTCGTTGATTTGTAATCTTTACTGTCTTTTATTTAGTTCCTTAGTGCCCCAATATTACTTCTTGTTTATTTGATCCTAATATGATAATATCATCTGCATATGCTAAGATTCCGCATTTTCTTATGTTTTCTTCCGATCATACTTGCTCATCGTTTTCTTTACTACCGTTTCTAGTGCTATATTAAAGAGTACTGGGGATAAAGGGCATCTCGCTGTCGAACTTATGTATAAAAACGGGCAAACCAATTTTGTTGGTCTGCCACAATGACTGAAACCGTTCGAATGATTTTAACGTTTAGTCGATCCGTCGAAATAAATTAATCGTAATTTCGGGCGAAGGGGGTGGTGAAGGTGTGCCTCCCCCCCCGCCATACAGACAGAGACTTGGGTACGACCTACGCGAAATTGAAAAAAAAAAAAACCGTCGAAATCGCCGCGAAAGACCGGCCCGATTCGACATTAAAATTATTATTACGTGTACAATAAATAACAGTTTACAAAAAAAATTATTAATATTATCATAATGTGGCGTCGTGTTAACCGGCGGGCCGTGTCTCGACCGGGTGTACCGAAACACTCGGACGTATTTTTTTTTTTTTTTTTTATAATATGCCGAGATGTTATCGCGACCGACGTCTTATCCGTTTGCGCCCGCCTGCCCGTAATGCGTTTATAATAATATTACCGGCGTACACGACAGACACACCGGCGGCCCGCCGATGTTTGATTTACCTCTTTAACTCCGTGTGCTCATCACTATTGTCCGATCGATAATCGATATATAATATATATATATATTACACAACGTATTTTTCGGATATTAATAGCATTACAGAGGCGTGTACGCATAGCATACCCATTTATATTATTGTTTAAATAACGCCTCGATGCGACTTACGACTAGCGCTGTACAGGGCGGTCGACCTTACTCGTTTATTCGCCGACGGAGATTTCGCGCGATATTTTAGTATTTTTTTTCTTTTTTTTCTTACATCGCACTAGGACCGATTAGGCTCGCGTGCTTATCGTATTACCATCCCTCCACCACCGGTGGATCGCTATAAAGAAAATCTCGCAAATTGGAAAATCGTATTTGAACAATTTTCAACGTCTCGCCCGCCGTATTCTACACCCGGGCGAATAATAATCACGCCGCCGCCTGCGGGACGCTCAGTTAGTTAGCCGTAAATATTCACGGAGTTCTTAAACGCCAACGAGAAACATTAATCGAATTCACCCCGTAGTTTTTATTACGGATTATCGTTTATTTATTTTATTTTTATTTTTCTATAGACAACCGCCCTGTATTGTATATCGTTGTACGTAAATACATTATAATATATATATATATATATATATATTGGGCGTATACGAGTGAAGGGGGAGGGGGGGGTGCCCACTTATAATCGTATACAATATTAATGATATTAATAAATACTAGCGGTAGTGATCCGCTGTCTGTCGCGCGGTTTCCGATACGGTTGACAGGCTTTTTGCATAATATTATAATATTATTATAACCGAGTAATAATAATAATAAATACACGTACACCTCGCCTAACCTATAATAATATTAAATATTATATTATACGGACACCGCGCGCCATGACTGGGCCGTAAATCGATACCGAACATTATAAATATTATAACCGCCTATAACGTCGTCGTCGGCGTAAAATTATAATACGTCGTTTATACGTTCGAGTGTTAGTCGTGTGTGGGTATTTTTTATTTTTTTATTTATTTTTTTTTAACTGCGTTTTAATACGGTTCGGTGTATAAAAAGAAAAGAAAAAAATAAACTACCCGAAAAGAAGACGTCATGGTTGGGTACCGAGTACCCGTGTATATAATATATATATATATATATATATTTAGTGTTGTACAATAATATTCACACTAATGGATTACACGGATAATAATATAATTCAACAATATTATTATTATTATTATTATTATTGTACGACTCGTTTAAAAGGACACGACACCCGCGTATAGAATATTCAAATATTTTTTTATTTTTTTTTTTTATATATATACAATTTCGTTCCGAACGACCTCTGGTTTCGACACCGCGCGGACACGGAAACCCTGGTCCGCCGTGATAGTCGCTGCCACGACAGTCAACTGTCACCGTAAAGACAGCGTCCACGTGACGATATTAGAAACAAGAACCATACTAGAGTAGGGTGACCATAAAAGTAAAATAAAAATACGGGACACTTTAGTTACCCGACTAAATACAATGATACAAAAAAAAAAAAAAAACAAATTAAATTCGTGCTGAATAATTGCACTGAAATACAAATAAAATAATAATATGTACACAAAAATACAAAAAAAAAAAAAAGTAATGGCTGGTCAATTTCTTCTTCTGCTATTTTTGTGTACTTTTATGCTGAACTAACTGCACCGTGTAACTGAGTTACTTTCAATAAAATATTATAAAACTCATTACAAGAATAATTATTAAAATGTGTTTTCACAATGATAATCGATTTGATGGTTTCAACCAAAAAAAAAAAAAAACGATTTTTTTTTTTGTCTGTCCACAGCGCATTAATAGTTCTAAAAAAATCCGCTCTACTGTAGCATTTGTACCGGACATTGCCAAAGAATATCCTACGATTACTGATATATGCGTCATAAATGAACAGTAAGGGGGAAAACGGGATTAATACGAAACAGACTTGAAAAAAACGGGACAAAATGGGTCTCGTAAAACTTTTGTCGGGACAACGGGACACAAAGTTGAAATACGGGATGATCCCGTATAATACGGGACGTATGGTCACGCTAGACTAGGGGTAACCTAAACTAAAAAAAAAGAAAGAAAAAAAAAAAGGATACTTGGATGTACCGTCGGCGAAAAACGTCTGTGAAAGTGCCGTCGAGACAGTAAACTCGTACGATAGTGTGCGACCGCACTACGACAATGATTTTCGCTTCCGTGACACTACGTTCGACTATCGCGGTAGTGTGGTAACAGCTTTCGCGATAGTTCAATGTATATATAGAATTACTATCAGCCTGTTTTCGCACGACGACGGTCAATATTATTACCGCGTGTGGACCGGGCTCGACTAATATATTATATAATTAGAACGCTGGTTTTTATACGATTTTATATATTTTTTCCTTTTTCGTATTTTCTGGATTTTCGTCAGCAATCTTTGTGGCGATTCGTCATAACCGTTCAGAACTCCCGGAAAAATCCTCTTTTCCACATCACTGGATATTATTAAATGGTTATTGCACATTCGCGCGTAATATGATTTTTTAATATCTCCTTTATACAGTTTATAAAGGTCAGTTTTACTTTCGAATGGAGGTTCTGAAAACAATTTATTCGTTTTTGAACGGCGATAATGTCATGGTAAAATAGGTAGTTTATTACAAAAATAAAAAAAGCTGTCACGAATGTGTTCTGGATAAATCAACGATTAGGTTAATTTGTAAAACGAACACAATCTGCAGATTATATGTGTATGGATATGGCTCGACTTTCTTCAAAAACAGTAGACTATTATCGATGGATAATATTGTTATAGTTTACTAAAACCATAAAACATCTGATAAAAATTATCATTATTGTGTTATTATATTATTTATTCTTTATTTTCGTTATTAATTAATCTCGGTATTAACCGAACGATTTTTAAGCGTATCATAACTGGACGACAACGCAGTCGGGTTTTGTCATTTTTCGTGTGTGTGTGTATTATCAGTAGGTATACAGTAATACAATATTATATAGTTTCGTGAATTTTAGATAAAACTGACTACATGATTTCTAAATAATGTTATTCAAATGTAAAGTTTTTTTTTTTTTATTTTATATTGTATTAATTGTGAATACAAATTAACACCGAGGTAAGTGTTTTGTGATAATTAGTTACGAATGTAGTATTAACGTAACAAAACCTCGTAAGTTAACTTTCTTAAGTTTTTTTTTTTTTTGCATTCTGAACTACAATATTCGAGGTTATGAAATAACGATTTAAACATATAAATAATCGAATTATACACGTCATTATTTTTATAGTGCTTACAACATGAGCAACCAAAATCATTAAAAAAAAAGAACTCTGAAAAATGTTAAGTTACGCGGTTTTGGCCCGTAGTTGTCGATATTCTGACAAAGTTCAAAACGTATTGCATATCGAAGCGAAAATTAAATAATAATAATAAAATACATTAACTTGTTCAGTAATTTCACTAAAAAAAAAAAAACAATGTATATTTTGTTCGTTAATTAATTATTATAAGTTGATTGATTTGTTATTGGTGATTTTAATATCACAGAAATGTGTATAGACTAATAATAATAATTATCAAATGAAACATTTTCACCAATTATTAGCCAATTGAGTATATTCTTTGGCATATTTTCACGATTTCGACTGCGTTATCGTACGGGATATTTCGATAGATTTTAGTGCGTGAAAATCCGCGCTCCAATTATAATACATATATATATATATATTAATTATTTATAATGCGACGATGTTCGTAAAAAAAAAAAAAAAAATTAAATAATAATAATTTCCTCGCCGACAAAAAAAAAAAAAAAAAAAAAGAAAAAATTAATTTAGGTATATAATAAACGCGTGTACGTGTAATACCGCGCGACGACGGTGTCGGGCGACTTGAACGTGTCGGCGTGTACAGATACTACAAACAATAATTATTATCGACATAATTGTATCGCGTTTATATATTTAAAATTAATAATCAAACGCGTTAACGTATAAAAATGTATAATTATTTATTTAAATATATATATATATATATATATAGGTACATTATTATTATTATTATTCTCGAACGGCGTAAAAAAAAAAAAAAAAAAATATTAAAAATTCAAAAACGTTTCACGGTGCAGGTGGGTTATTGGGCAAAGCGGCTAGGCTGGTGTTAACCTATACCGTCGTATATTATTATAACCTATACCTATCTTATATTTAATTTGCTCTTATATATTAATATTTAATTTATGAAGTTTGTGAACGTTACGATAATTATGTTTTCACGACCAGCCGAGCATTGTCGATTTCGTATAATTATTATAATAATAATATAGTCTTTAAAAAAAAAAAAAAAAAATTATTTATGCATATATATATATATATATACATATACGCGTTTAAAACCGCTCGCGTAAGAGAAATGATAAGATAAGATGGAGAGAGAAAAAAAAAAAAAAAAAAAAAAAGAAAAAACTACAATGTACGAATTAAATGGCCCGGAATTTTCCCGGATTAGTTTTTCCAGTCGTTGTGAAAGGACGCGCAATCCATGTAACCAACGCACCGTGGTAATGTGCGCCGTCGTGTTAGATCGTAATCGCGGCTTAGTCGTATAAAACGCGTATAACATTACAATTTGCCTTTTTTTTTTTTTTTTCTTTTTTTTTTTTCATTTTATATTTGATTTATTAAATTTCTGTTAATTGCTCCCCAGCGTCTCGATAAAATAATTAACAGCGACCCGTGAATAATCCACAATTGTTTAAAACACGACGATTACGGAACTGTGTACGTTACGCAATCGTACCCGTAACCCTTATTATTTTTTCATTTTTTTATTTTTTTTATTTAGTCCGGTATACTGGAAAACATCAAGTGCCGATATTGCGGACACTCAGTGGCGTAACGCAATCGGGCGGCACGGCGGGCCATAGGCGAGGAGGGGGCCCCCCATCGTATTGATGAATGTTCAGAAGAAAAAAAAAGAAAACCCAAGAAAAAAAACAAATGTTAATAATATTATATTGAACAATTAGGATTTCACGATTATTTCGACTGTGTAATTTATAATGATAATAACCCGAATTTATTATTTTTTTTCACTTTTCTAATCGTATCCTACTAAATATAGTGTAGATATTATGTTGAGATTAACGACCGTATTAAAAACTAAATTAAAAAAATGAACATATAAAATCGCACTACATTAAAAAGAAAGAATGAAAAAGATATTTTTACGAACCGAGGTATTCGTGAAAAGTAAGGGCTCAATGGATTTTTTACCATCCTTTTAACGCCACTGCAGAGACTTGGAAATGAATGATGCGTCCCCATTTGTGGAACGATGTATCCATCCATATAATTGCCGGGATTTAGTGGTATGACGTAGAAGAAAGAAGATAGTTTGAAAAGAGTTACGGATTCCCCTAACCCGGGGGGAGGTGTTCAAATTGCGACATTGTGCCTTGAGAGCGTGGAACTAAGCCAACAACTAATATTATTTATAAGCCCCTTATTTAGTCTTTTGAAGTTGTTCTTAAACGACTTGGGTGAACTGCTTTGCTTGTAAATTACGCAGGCATTAAAATGAATTACTTTTAATACAGAGTGTGGCAGAGCCGACTGACGAGTTTCGATGGGCTATAAATAACGAAAATTTTTTAAAAATTATTTATTGAAAATTATATCTCCAAGATGGCGGCCGTCAACATTGATACACTGTTGTAGACGATCTCTGAAGCTCTCATATGATTTTACGGCACATTTCGACTGGTATGGCCTCAACTTCCACGGTGATTTTCTGTTTAATTTCTTCTATGGTATGTGGGCGATGTCTGAAAAATGTATCTTCTTAAGTTAACCCCAGAGGAAAAATTCACACATGCTTAAATCTGGGGACCGTGCTGGTCAGCCTATGTCTCCTCTCAGAGAGACTAACCGCCCAGGGAACATTTGTCGCAAAACAGCAAGTGAAATTCTAGCTGTGTGCGCTGTAGCTCCGTTTTGCTGATACCGTACATCTCCCAAATCATGTTCTTCAGTCATTTCCTCCAACCTATGCTGCAGATAAGTTTCCAACATCACAACATAACGAGCGGACGTGACAGTGACAGGTCCTGTTCTCGTCCTCAAAAAAGTCCTCTAACCAACTGCACATTTTCGGGGGTTCTTACCGTTCTAGGTGCTCCGTGTCCAAGTCTACTTAGGGTAATTCCTGTTTCTTCCACATGCCGTATCCACAATTCGATAGTGTTAGCAGAAGGAACAGATTCAGCACGTGGAATGCCGAAGTGTATACGAAAAGCCCTTTGTGTAGCGATCACAGAATGATTATTTTCGTAATACGCACGCACGACGAAACCACGATGTACACCTGTCCAGACCATGATTCCGAATAAAAACGGCATTAACGTACAATTCAAAATGTACCACTTGTTAAGGCCTGCTCTTATCTTATCACAGGCTACTGACCTCATTAAACCCGTCAGTCGGCTCTGCCGCACCTTGTATATGTAAGTACGACAGTTTTTTTTATCGGTTGAATGGAATCGAAATTGTGACTATATAAATGTTTGGACGTTTAGACGAAATATTGTTCGTAGCTAATACATACTAACATGCCGGAATAATATTTATAAATATATTATATTCGCCTTTCGACAATATTTACAGGTTCACCGTCTAAATAATTATTATTGCACTTTTTTTTTATTATTTTATTCTTTTTTTCGTTCAAACTAATTATTGAACACTAATGTCAATGCAACAACGACGTGTCAGTCAATGCCGTTTAGACCAAAAAAAAAAAACAACAGACTTGACATTAAAATCCAAGTAGCAAGGTTATCATGTCGTAAATTATCGTAATTATTTATTCGTACGGTGTAATATCATATAATATATATCCGCGATGACTGTGTATATATAATAATATTTCATTTATTAAGTTTTCGATTGACGGTTAAATAAAAAATAAAAAAAATTGAATAATATTTACAAAAAGTACATAGTGTTACATTGATATTGAAAAACGAACATAATAAGAATATAAAATAGTGAATGGCATACGATTTCAGAAGGTAAACCAAAAAAAAAAAAAAAAAAAACCGTCGCGCGAAAAATTGAGATTCGTTTAGGATTTTTTTTTATATTTAGATTCTGAGAGTGTAGAGCGAGTATTAATATGTTTAGTAAAACATATTAAAAGTGAAAAAATGCTCCCGAGACTTTTACTCCGTACCTTGAAGATACTGAGGGGATTCCGTCCGTTGGTAGTTTTTTATTCGAAATAAAATTTTTCTAGAATTCCAAAAGTTATTCTATAAACTAAATAAAAAATAACGAATTATACACGAGTTTTGTATTTTTTTTTTTTTTTTTTTTTTTAACAAAATCAATATAACACTTTGCTAAAGTTCTCTAATGTTAAACAACATTTCGAATATCCGAATTTTTAATTTTAAAACAAAATTTCGGCGCTCAAACTTCAATTTTGGACATTATTATAATATTTTTTTTTTTGATTTTTGTGTTGCCTGGGTTACACAGTAAAAAATTTGTTCAATTAATTAAATTATTGCAGTTAACGGCAATCGGTTTTACGAGCTCTTTTTTTTTATTTTTTTTATTTAAAAAATATATCTACAATCTATACAATTCTTTGTACAATAATTATATTTGATATATAAAAAAAAAGAAGAAAATATAAATTGACGGTGAATATTAAGGATGGTAAGTTATCCATTGATAACACCCAGCACGTGCGTTGGTTATTGACTAATGACTATTAATGTAAAAGATCCCTACACCATTTTCTTTTAAGTCTTCGTCGAGGGTTATCGGGTAGTGTTTTAGATGATAATTTTTTGATTAGTGGATTAGTGTGTGATTGGTGTTTGTTGTGAAATCTGGTGTAGTATGTTTTGGAGATTTGATTTAGGGTTTGGATTTTTAAGTCTTCAAGTCATCGAGCTATACTCGGTTAAATCGATCCAGTGTTTGAGTAAAATTATTTAAAATACAAATATTTGTACGTATTTTAAATACTTTAAGAATAATTTGTGAAATTGTTTTTTGTTTATTGGAAATTAAAGCTGTATGACGTCTGTTTACAGAAGAATTATTTATCTTGACATTTTTATCTACGAGATATATATATATATATGTATTTAGACGTTTCGGCAATATTTATCCGGGATATGATAAAAAATAATTTAAAAAAAAAAAAAAAAAAATGTTTCTATAGATAAGTCTCGACCACCGGCTACAGTGCAGCGCGTTTAACCAATTTACACGCATTTTTTTATTATTATTATTATTATTATTTTTTCACGACAAACACAGTATAATAATATATACGAACGGGACAAAATCAAAGGAAAAAATAAGAGCGCCGATGAGCGGAGCCGAGACCGCCATTGTACAATAATAATAATACATTACGTTATACATTTATACGATCGCGGACGCGATACAAATATTGCTTTTATTATTATTTTTTATTTTTATTTTTTTCCATTTTTTTTTTTTTTTCACTCTCTTTCTCTCCGTTTAAATTCTCTCATTGTTTATACTTATATACGCGTGGAACCCGGAGCCGTGCATAATCGCTCCCCCCCCTTCTCCCCACATTCCCCCTGTTATTATTATTATTATTATTATTATTATTATTTTAACATTCGTTCCCGAAACGAAAAACGTATTGGATAATAATAAAACGCGTCTGGGGACCAAAACAAATCGAAATGGAATGAAAAACGGTGAAGAGAACACACGACGTAACACCGCCGCAACAGCGGCAGTGGCAGCAGCAGCAGTCACACGACGAATTTGGTTGTTTTTTTTTTTTCCTTCTTTTATTTCTCACTCGTATAAGTGTGTGCGTTTCGATCGCGCGTGTAATCAGAGTTGTAATACACACATACATACATATAATATACACGCACGCACACCGTCACACGGACACATACAGACAACAAAAGCCTTTTTTTTTTCTCTCTCTCTATCTACAATAGTAATAACAACAATAATAATAATAAATACGATTCGGTCGTATACACGGTAGCCCTGTGTACGGAGCGCGCACGTACAAAACGTATATTATTATTATACAGGGTGAGCAAGTGAGAGAGAGTGAGAGAGAGAGAAAAAGACGGTTATCCGGATGGGCGATATTGTGACGGTCGTACGTCGGATTCGATTTCCCCGTCGACAATAATAATAATAATAATAATAATAATAATAATAATAGTTATAATAATAATAATATTATATTATTGTTATTATTGTTATTATTATTATTATTATTATATATGTACAACAATCACACGACACACCGGCGGAGACGACACCGCTGAACTTATTGCGCTCGCGGCCCGCCGGCATTGTACCCCGGCTGTTTACGGCCGGTGTCGTCCGCGGTGCGCGCCGGGGACCGGGACCAGAGATAAACGGATTGGTCACGCGCGGTATATACCGGGTAATATATATATATATGTATGTATTTATGTATGTATGTATTATTACATTATGTATGTGTACCGATATACGCGTAGCCCGCGGTATACGTTATATATTACGTTATACGTGTGTATAATATAATATATATTATATAGAACACAAAACAACGACGAAAAAAAAATAAAATAAAAAAAAAAACCCACGTCGTCGTGTTGTCATTGGTTGATTCGCCACGACTCATAGTTCAATATTTACAATATGTCGCGCACCGTATACACTATTTTTTTTTTTTTTTTTTTTTTTGTATTTATTTTTTGTATTTTTTTATTTTTTTTTTCTATGTGCGTGCGAGACGGTATACACGATAATAATATACGTGCGTTGTATTACATCTGCCGGGCCCGGCCGTCTAAAACCGACGACGACGACGACAGTTGAGAAACCGTCCCCAAGGTCTCCGACGACGGTCTTCCGATCGGTCGCTGCACATGATGATGACGACACGGCATGTCGTGTGTGTGTGTGTGTGTATGTCTTATATAATAATACGTGACAGGCGCGCGACAGGTACAATAACCATCCCCCGTCCCACTGTCCCACCGCCGCTAAATTTGTCATACCAGCGTAAAAAAAAAAAAAAAAAATTATTTATTGTTAACGTATATATTTTATACCGGGTACGATCAAGAAATACCGGGATTTTTTTTTTAATTTAAACATTTAAATAAACAAATAATTTGTTTGTCTCCCTCAAAGTATTCACCGGCTGATGTTATGCACACTTATCCCATCTATCCTGCCACCATTTGAAACAATGTTAGAAGACTTCAACTTTAAAATTGTTTTGAGTTGATCTACCGCATTTTTTTTATTCTTTCGATATCATCAAATCGTTGTCCTCTGAGGTCAGTTTTAATTTTAGGAAATAAAAAAAAAATCACAAGGGGTGTGAAGTACAACTGGAATTCGTTTAGCAGCTAGAAAGTCGCGGATTGATAAGGCAGAATGAACAGATTCTGAACGTTTCATTCGGATTCTTTCTCGTAATTTAAATACAACTTCTTTGTAGTAATTCTGATTAACCGTATGACCACTTGGAACCAATTCATAATAAATTAGGCCTTTAATATCGAAAAAAGTATTAAAAATTGTCTTCACGTTAGAACAATCTTGTAGAGCTTTTTTGGATCCAAGTAATGTTACTGATTTCCATTGTGATGACTGACGTTTGGTTTCTATGCCATAACCATAGACCAAAGTTTTATCACCAATTATAACATTTTAAATGGTCCCTGGGTCGTCCATACAAACTTTGATAAACTTCAATTCGATGAGTTTTTTAGATCTTGAGATAACAATTTCGGGACAAATTTTTCCACAGACTCATCGCATACATAATTCTTCAGTTATAATAGTTTGGTATGATCCATAAGAAATGTTACACTCACCAGAAAGATCTCTTATCGTCATTTGTCGATCTCATCGAATATTTTCTCGGACATTTTCTACCATTTCCACATTTCTTGAAGTTAAAAGTCGACCAACACGGGAGTCATCGTTAATGGCTTCACGACCTCCGATATACCTTTTGTGCCATTCAAATGGTTTAGATCTGCTCATTGCTTCATTTCCAAATTGCTTTTTTAATCATTTCAAACATTTCAGTCGCTGATTTATCGAGTTGAGCGCAAAATTTAATGCAAACATGCTGCTCGAGTTTATTCGACATGACAAAACGGCAGACACAACAAAAGTATATGACTTCCACGATTTGTCGTACATTACTAATAGATACAATTAACTCGTGGCTTGAATAACTCAATAGAGTGTTATCTCTACTTTTATTCGATTTGTGTATATTTCCGATACGTTTAATTTTAGCGCAGATATGATTTCGGGGGCGAGTCCTAAGGATTTGCAGGGCTCGGGTCAGAGACCCGGAAAGGGCGGAACGTATTCGGCGAGTTCAACGAAATTAAAATGTGTCAATTGGAGTGGGGCGGGAATGTGGGCGGATCCCACAGCCCCTTGGAACGGTCCGAGGGAATGAAAAAAAACCGTTTGAACCGAAAACGGATTCTTCACTTGAGGCAGCGTTTGATAAGAAATCCTTCGTCACTTTCCGGGCCGAGACGTGAACGAAGAATATGTTGGGGGGCTTTCAATGTTCTTCTACCGTTAACGAACACGGTATATTGGCGGAAAGGGTTTTTTCGTCATACGCGTTCGTTAAAAATAAATACCGTAACAGACTCTCATCTCTCAAGTACAGACTTACGGATTTATTCATCATCGGCGGATGACAACTTTGCAAATGAAACTGTTATTATTATTATTATTATTATTATGTGTTAATATTGTGTATGCTGTTTGATTAAAATATATCCAAAATTTCCATTACTAAACTTTTTTCATTCATCTATTGACTGTTCTATGCGAAAATTAATGAATTGACAGTACCTAACCTAAGCCTCCCCCCCCTGTACGTAAAACAGTGATGAGAAATCGTTAAGAAACGCTGCCCTATAATTTTTCATCTATAGCCGTGGTTTTCATATTGTACAGTTTCATATGTAAATATTATTTTTTTTTATCGTTATTAATGGTATTTTTATCGGCGTTGCCAAAAAGTGACGACAGCGATATCGCGGCGGTTACCGTCTATAATATTCTAATCGTATGCGCATTTTTATATGGTTAACAAAATTATATATAAACAAAAGTATATATATATATATATATATATATATATATATTATTAGCGTTGTCTTTTTTGCGCTAGAAGAACCCCCGCGATATTTTGGAATGTATTCAAAATTTTAAACCGCACTTGCCCTCCCTCGATTGAGCTCCAGATACGCAACTGTGAGGGGCAGGGGTTCCTTAATTGCACCGAATATGAGTTTTAGAAGTTTATATACCTCTCTTTATCGTTTGCTCGTCAATTCGATTTTTTTTTTTTTTTATTGCATCTATAAAAACGCGGGGCTCGGGTCTACATTAAAAATATATAAATTGTCAAACTGTAGTGTAACAATTATACTAATAACCGTTATTAAGTTCAATATCAAATATTTTTCCAAAACTCAAATACGTATTGTGAATACATTTTTTTTTTTTTAAATATTTGTATTTGTACACCGAATACTCTTAATGAGTATTTTTTACTAGTCTGCTGACGCTTGTTAATGAGTATATACTGCCGGTTTTTTTTTTTAGCGATTATGCGTCTTAATAAAACCGATAAACTATGTTGTTTAATCCTTTGTTTCGTAGCGGCAAGTTATCGCGTTTTCTGGGTATAATACAATTATTTAAAAAAAAAAAAGAAAAAATAACAAAAATAATAAAAAATCGATTCACAATTTTTATATATCCGACTATTGTTTTTGACCGAAACCAATTGCGCGCGCGGGGTGTTGGTGGAGTACTCCGTGTTCAATTTTGTAGATATAAAGTTAGTTGTTACACGGACGGTTTTCTATCAGCAAATGAATACTGAAGAAAAAAAAAAAACCTACTCTATCCACGAATAAAAAATAAAATATCGTTTTTTTTCCCGTCGAATGCTTTTCGGAAATTTAATATTATTGTTTAACTACGGCCAGATAGTTTATACTTTACATTATTATATAATTATTATTATCCGTAACATAATAATACAATCGTCTCCGAGATCTCGGTCCGCGCGGTAATTTTATTTAATCCGTTAAATCCGATTATAATAATGTTACGTGATTTTTTTTCAATGACGCAAGCGAAAAATTTCTAATCTCTATGTTTGTACATTTTATGACTGAACATAATATAAATATTTTTAACGCACGTACAACAATATTGTATATTGATTATCGTCTGCAACTCCTCGCTCCGTGTATTGTTACGGTTCTTCTTCTTCTTCTTCTTCTTGGACACATTAACGACTATTGAGGTCCTCAACTTTTTCTTTTGGCATTTCTACTGAGTTTACTACCCTAAACAACCTTGACACCTTCTTTTACTCTACCCTGTTCGGTCTCCATCTCGTTACATTCCCCGGTCCATCTTATCCCCCTACTGCAGCTCTTCGTAGCCAACTCAATTACTGGATTCACCGTATAAAATTGTTTTCGTCTTGATTCGTCCTAATTTCAAATCCTTCGCCCCGTTCGTTCTTTTCCGGTCCGCAAATATTGTCCTCGGCGTTTACCTTTCAAAAACACCCAATTTTTTTTCTCATCCGTTTTAACGGTTACCTCAAGTCTCGCACGCGTTATTTTCGATTTTCTTGAAAGTAATTTTGATTTGAACAGCGGTAATAATCTAAAGTACATCTGCTTGCAAAATTATCATTATTTCTGTCATCTCCACCCGACCCCCGTGGCTATTTGCGTTTTTGTTCATCCTTGCGCTCCGAAGTATTTGTCGTGTTCTACTCTTTCGAATGTATAGCCTTCTAGTTCTAATATCCTTGCACTGTGCAGTGTTCTGGATTTATAATATTTTCATAAATATCACGCAGTTAAATTGTTAACGTATAACTAATGAAGTTAGTAACGTTTTCATGGCGTTATATAAATATATTTTTATTATGTTTTTTTTTTTTTTTTTAGATGTTGGTATTCCCGAACGAAAATATTAAGTTGTTTATGCAGGTATTCTTACTACATCGTCGTATTTCGTCGGCATTGTGGATATGTATACGTATACGAAATTGGTTTTCGAATATTGTATTATTGTCGCCGAGGCGTTTCAATGTCAATGGGATAAAATCGAAATCAAACCGCGTCCGGCCGCGTGACGCCATGATGGAAATCGCCGTACGCATACGACGGCGGTTAGTTTCGCACACAGAAACGCGTGATTTTCCGTGTGACTAAACACAAACTGCGGCCGGCCGTCTGACGTGACAATACTATAACATTATTATTATTTTTTATTATTATTATCGTATCCCGTAAAAATCTATATCGTTAGTACAATACAAATATGACGAATTAACGTGGATCGCGGGTAAGTATTGATTCGACATTATTGTAAACGTGCGACTATACGACGCCGAATAATGGATGTGCACAGCTGCGGATATTCTTTTAGATTCTGAGCGTACCGAGAAATGTATTGGTTTTACTATGACGTGTGTGTGTGTGTTTTTCCCCCGTCTGCGAACAACTTTTCTACCAGAAATTTTGCACCGATCGAAAAACGCCAATAGCGAGATTCGCGTATTCGCTCGGTGCATTGGATTACGGTTTTTTTTTTAGTTTGGTTAGGGGTAATATAGTAAATCGTTCTTTTGGGCCGTATATACAAATATCGAAATTCCGTAGGTACATTTTTTTTTTTTTTTTTTTTTAGCGTTTAAAGTGGACATTTCGTAAAAAAAAACGGCGTTTCCAAACACGAACTTCGCTCAGTATCGTTTTTCGTTAGCAACGATTTATCGTCGGGTACATATATAATTTAAATTCCTCTCTATATCCTACTTTCCAGACTTCCCGTCTACAACTGCGGCGGCTCATCCATGAGCAGCCTATCTTTTTCCGACCGGAAATCTTATGTTTGTAACCAAGACCGGATTTATACGAATATGGAGGACCTGCCGAATCGTGCGTAATATTTCAAACACTAGTGGTAACCTGTAAAATAAATATAAAAATAGATTACCATTCGGAATAATACTAGACTACATTATTAGTTAGCCTCCCTCCACTATGATTTAAGTCCTAGGCTCGTCCATGGTTACCTCGTTATTTATTTTATAACTTGGGGTTACTCAACACTGTAGAGTTTTGTCTTCGGTGTCTTTCTCTCTCTCACTCTATCTCTCTTCAAAAAACTCGTTTTCAAATTGTCAATATAATTCCATCGCGCATTTAAACTTATTCAACGCTAGTCGGATCGATTTGATGTGGAAAAAATCACGTCGTTACATAATATCGATTTAATTCACGTCGTCGTTACGGGTAATAAATCTGTTTCGTAGAGGAAATTTAAATTTTAATCGTTTTGGGAAAAAAAAAAAAAAAAAAAAAAAAATTATTAATTATAAAAACACATAATGTATTATTTTTTATTTTTTGCTTTTTTTAAAACTGGTTACCCGTAATAGGAATAAGTCCGTTTTATTATCGATATTTAGTTACACGCCATCTATAACGTAGGTTGGTATATAATAATGTAATAATATACCTATAATGCTATAATCACATTAAAATATCGTATATAATGCATAAAACTATAATGTATTATCTAAATATTTATATTGCGTAGGTACCCACCCCACCTGTGTTATAATATTGTGTACCGCGGTAAGTAAACACCAGACTGCAACCGAAGTCGATTCACGATTATAAAACCCACAGGAAAAAAAAAAAAAAAAAAATTAAATAAATATATATATATATATATATCGCATGTGGGCCGACTCGTTATGATGCATAGTGTTTATACTCGTTTATAGTAATACAAGAGAGTTATGTGTTAATTTATTAAACGTTTTTATAATATTCCCGGGCGATATCGCAGACCACCTCTAAAGTCTTAAGTATATTTCGAATCTCGTTTTAATCTGAAAATTTACGCGATTTTCGATAAATAATAATAATAATAATAATAATAATATACGCTTTTCGTGAATAATATAATAGACTTATCCACTCTAATACAAGGTGTTTTTTTTTCTTTTTTTTTATGAGTTACGAATATCCGCATTAAAACGATAATATCGAAACTTTTACGTACCATTCTCGAATATTATTGAATATGATAATATTTCGCATTACCTTAACTAACTATCAAAACGCCGTTGTAACGTATGCGTATATGATTATTATTTTGGTGTAGATTTCTAATTTTCAATTAGAGTGTATTATACGTTCTAACAATAGTCTATAATTTAAAAATATACGATATTTTATTGTTTTGAAATTATCACTTGCTATTAACAATTTAGTTTTAATAATCATAAAATCGTTTACTATCATATCGATATACATTAGTATATTATACAATGATAAAATGCATTTAAACAATAAGTAAACACTTCGAATAATTTCAATAATTTCTGTAATTTTTGGACTAGTCATACAAATTACAAATTGTTTTTTTTATTTTTTTTTTTTAACGTATTACGTAGATACAGTAGACTCTCGGTAATCCGGTAGTTATCATACCAGAGAATGTTTAATGGAGGTTCACATAAAAACGCATTGTTTACTTAGCGAAAACCTTTAATTTATCGTATTAAAACATATGAATAATATGATAAATTTAAAAAAAAAAAAAAAATCATCAATTTGTTTTTGTATTTTTGTTCGAAATGATGCTGTTAAGACTATTTCTTGTAGTCGTTTAAGCACCGGAATATCACTAGCAGACAAAACCCCGTTTTCTTTTGTGCGTGTTAATAAATATACCGTCTAACGGACGGAATGGTCTACAATCGCGAATGAATAAATATCTACAAAACAAATAGCTAGATCAAAATGTTTAACGACTCCGTTATATACGAAACCAGTAGCGTATATATGATTTTTAAACCTGGATCGAAAAGCTTCTCTAAGATAATTTGGCAGTTTGTGTTATTTTTGTTGCACTAATCGTAAGTTTTCATTTGAAAACAATTAAGATGTAAGAACGATAGGCCGTGTTTGTACGTCGGGTTTTTTCACTCGGTATATACATTTTTAAGCACGATAGCATACGATAGCAATTGGTCGTGTATGAATATGTGAAATATCACAATTTGAAAACGCTTATAAACGAGGATCTCGTTTGTAAATGAAAATATCCAAAAAAAAAAAAAAAAAAATAATAAAACCGAAATACAAACACACAGACGATACCGGTATTACATTTAAGTTTGTGCGAACGTAGTATATTCACAATAGTATAAAAACTAACCGCGTTAGATTTCACGTTGAATTATATTTATATATAATTTGTACAATATTTTTGATAACGAATTAATAAAAAAAAAAAAAATCACGAGAAATCAAATGATCCCCCCCGAAACACTAAAACGATAATATTATCGAATTTATGATATTCGTACGAAACGCAACGAATGTCGTCGATATCTCGTTGTTGTTGTTAATATAATACTATTCAATAGGGCGGGATTGACGTTGTGCGTGCGATGACGTATGTACTCGTACACGAAATTGTTATATTATCGTATACGCGACGGGAACAAATAAAAGTAAAACTTCCAAAAGAAAGAACGAAAAAAAAAAAAAAATACTACAGTCCGCACACTACTACTACTACTACTACTACTAATAATAATAATAATATAATAATGGCGAGTGCTGGCGGGAGGAGAGGCTTGTGGAACTAATGGCCTCTCCTCTACCGCCCGTTACCCGCCACCCAATCCACTATAATAATATACGCGGCTATAGTGTATAATATATATATTGCACCGTATAAATTTTCGCTTTTAGTAGATTTTCGAGAAAGGAATCAACGCCCCGTGACCACCCGGTATAATGCAAACATTGTGTTTTTAGCAAAGTCGTAAAAATACGCATTGAGCGTCGTATATTACTCATATGTATACGTATACAACAGCATCGGCACCCTCGGTCCCGATATATATATATATATGTATATATATTATAACTGTTATGCGTGCGCGGGATTGTTATAATCCGAAATAGCTATTTTGAAAATTTGAAATAGCTCGAACGGCCGTCAAGTATAGTGTTGCCCGCGGATTAAGGCGTACCGAGGTGTGGGCCGCGGCCTACACACGACCGCGGGAATTTTGGCGACACCGTCCACGATGTTATCCTTATAAAACAAAAATATATATTTATATATATATATATTGGTTTTTTGTTTTGTAATAACCAGTCAAGAGTTTTTAGTATTAATAAATACAATTGCAAAGAGAAAAACATAAACGGATTACCGGGTAGACACCAGCGATCGGTAAAATATCCATAAATCCAATATTCTATTGCCGGGGACTAATATTAAATTTCATCTAGACAAATATTTATCTAAAATATAAAACTATATACTAGTTTTGTGTATCTATAGAGATACGATATAAAATACAAATATATCTATCTTGATAAATTCATCTGGATGGAAATACAAATATACAACGGTGCTTAAAATTATGTTTCGTCGTCGTTGTATATCGAATTTATGTAAAAAGAAGTCAAAACGAAATTAAATTTTGTTGATGCTAGAGATATTCACTATTTCACTAGTAATGGGGTAGCGGGAGAAGGAATAACAGAGTATGGTCGAACTGGGTCTTTTTACTGTTGTGATATTTTTCGTCGTGGGGATGTGTCCCGCAGTGGATATTCACAAAAAAAAATAAATAAATAGCCCGACTGATATTTATAATACATAATGTTTTAGGGCTACTGTTGAAAACTGTACAATTATCTTGGATAATGTTAACATTAACGGTATTAGCCAACGCGTCCTGGATAATGTGGTAAAAACCGTTATATTACTATAGTGACACGATTTTTAATAGCAAGAATTGTAATTGTTATAAAAAATAAAAAGTATTACGTTTTGTTTTTTTATTATTATTGTTATTATTTTTACACGGCCATATGCTTCCGCGGTACATTGAATCGCACATCGTATTAGTCGATTTATAGACTTGCGTCTATCACATTTACCCTTCCATACGAACACATTTCGTATACTTGACCAATCTAACCATTGACCTTAACCTATACACAGTGTTTACTTTTGTAATTGTTAAACTGAACAATCATTGTCCAACGGTCGACTGGCCGCGTAAAAATAAATATTAATTTTAACTTATAACGGGGGTAGGTGGTTAAAAAGATACGATTGCCCCCTCAGTAAATTATCGTCCCTGATCACGCGCATCCTGCCACCGTTATAACGCATTCGAGATAATATCCGGCAAAATTTTTAATACGTTCACAATTTGACTACGACGGGCAATAGTGTTACAATTTTTAACGATATTTTTAAACGAGAATGGATTGATAGCGTTACGAGAATGTTCCGAGGGGAACGAAAACAAGCGATCCGACAAGCGATTTTCGCTGCGGCGACACGTTTCCGCGGGGATGCGTTCCCGAGTGCTCGGACATTATTTTGCCACTTTCACAGGCCGAGAGTGACGGTCGGTCGGCCAATAGACGGGTCGCGGGAACCGGTGACGGAGGTCGTATATATTATTTGAAGACGGGCGCGTAGAACGACACCGGGCACGGTGGTTCACGTATTATATATTATACATTATTGCTATTATTATTATTATTATTAGCGTCGCGTCTCTCTGTCCGGCACTGCCGCGTGAAATTTTTATATTAGGTATTATTCAATTTATCGTCTCGGGAGGTGTCCGAAACGTTTATAAAAAAAAAAAAAAAAACCTTTGTGCGGCGGCGGTTAAAACGGCCCGGCGCATTGTCTTCACCGATTTTACACCTCTCTTGACCGTTACTTTCAGCTCTCTCGCTCGTCGTCTCTCTCTCTCTCTGCGGCTCTCGGGCCCGTTTTCATATTATTATATATCGCGTCTCGTTCCGTCCGCGTCGTAAAAAAAAAAAAAAAAAAACACGAAGTAATTACCACCGCCGCCGCGTATAAGGCCACAGACCGTTTAAGCGAGTATAATATGAATTATAGTTGTACGTTATTTAATATTACTTATATTTATTATACGTATACGCGTTTCGTCCGCCCTGCCCTCCCGTGCGTATATTATTATTCGTACGAATACCTACGGACGACGCGTTTCCCCCTCGAGTCCGTCTGTCGTCCGGCCTCTCGGTTGATCTAACCCGGTCGTTTCAAATATTAAAATATTTATTGTTGTCGTATTATATAGTCGAGTTGTAGGGGAGTGGTGAGGGGAGGCCAGTCGACTCTAAATGCCAAGGGCGGGCCCGAGTAATATTATCGTCAAACCGCAACGGGTCGTATCACTTCGGGTCAAACATCTCTTTTCGGTCATCGTGGGGCGGGCCGGTGTCCACAAAAATTGTTTTTTTTTTTTTTTTTGTCACCCCTCAGTAAAACTTGCGGTGTATCGCAAGTTGAGTTTCGATAATTTTTTTCGAACCAATACAATTTTACAACGGTATGGTACGGGGATACGTTAAGTTTGACCGTAATTTTGACAACAATTTCTCCGTAAATTGGCACTTAAATAGGGCTTATAAAAAAAAAAAAAAAGGAAATCCAGATTGCCGATGTTTTTATTGTATCACCAGAGAAATTCACGAGCACCGCCCCGTAATCCTTCGTTGAGACATTCCAAAACGCGTGCACGTGGGAGACTCGTGTCGAATTTTCGTACATTTAACCGATGTTTTAAAATTTTTTTTTTTTTTTTTAATTAAAAAACAACTAAGCCAGAATCTATATAAGCATTTCCACTGTTTTTGTTACGTGTACAACCGAATCCAACGTAATTTCTATCGCAATAACTCCTTTTCGCTTGAATCCAATAAAATCAGCGATTATCTGCGACCTATAGGGCCTGTGCAGATAACACCAAGAAGGGCCTACCCGGGCAATTCCAGCGTCCCGGCGGGCCAGTATGCGCCTACGTCTGATATTATCAATTTATTATTTAAAATTACTTCAAATGCGAAACGAAATGCGTAATACTGGAGAATAGTCCGTAGTATTGCAATTATCGCAGTATTAACTCGACGATACTCACTATACGAGAGGTTCGCAAACTACTCACGATACGACCAATTTTCGAATATTTTTTTTTTTTCATTTTGGCCACCCACCACAAGTATGCGATGACCTGCATTTTTATCAACAATATTTTATAACTTTACGAAATTCTCGTCAAAAATAAATGTATTGATATCTTATATAACTGTATTTAAATATTTAACATACGATAAGGTAATAACTGTCTAAAATGGTTCTATACTTTACCCCTTTGGGTTCCGACACTGGTGGTTGGCCTCTCTATTCATGTAAATTCATAATCTAATTTAATTGATCAATTACCATGTTTACTTAATATAACAATTGTATATAGATTGTAAATTTTACTAAAAAAAACAAAAAAAAAAAATATTTCAAAATTAAACGCGACCCCCACAGTTCGGCGGGAACCTCTGCTCTGTGTAATAAACACGGAAAACAAATGGGGGAAATGCGTAAAACAAAAACGAAAAAAAAAGAAAAAATAAACACTCGGGAGGAGGGAATAATCTACTCTTTGGATTTAATCGCTTTAAATTATTAATATTCATCTATACGGTCCGTCGGAAAGTGTTTTAAGGGAAAGCCGTTAACGAATATTTCGGTCCGATATTCGCCACGAAGCCCGCAAACAGTCACGCCTATGATAATAATACATATAATATAACGGCGCGTTCGCCGCCTCAATAATATTATTGTAATATTATATACACCGTGAGATTGGGAAGGAGGACGCAGGAGAGTCGATAAAACTCGGGTTTTGAAAACACGAAAACGATCGTGAAACCGTAAGACGATTACACCGCGTCGGGATCGTACACGCGGCCGCACGAATTGCCGTAACAGTCGGTATAGGGTAACGAAACGAATCATGATAATAATAATAATAATATTATAACGCGTCTGTATGTATAAATTTGCCGCCGCGACGATAATTGTTTTTTCTTTTTTTTTTTTTTTCATTCTTTCATTCCCGCGTTCAATGACAAGTACAAATAGCCGGGGTAATAATAATAAAAACACAATAATTGTTTTTTATTTGTCGATTTTTTTCCACGCCGCCGCCGCCGGTGCCGACGAATCGTCGCCGCGGGCAAAGCGTACCTATATAATATATATATATAAATATGTATACTGTTTCTCCTTAAAACGTTTTGTTTTCTCTCTCTCTCTCTCTCTCTCTCTCTCTCTCTTTTCTAGAGAGATAAAAAACGATTAGACGTCGTTTCGAGTCCGAGACCGTATAATCACGAAGAGTTGATATGTAATTGTATAAAATATCGTCTCTATAATATATTCGATTATAACGTATACCGCGGAAATCGTTGTATAATTTTTAATTTTTCATTTATTGGCATAAATAATAAGCGTTTGACAGCGAAATTATTATATAAAGCCAATATACAATAAACGGAAACATATTTCGGCGGACACTTGATTTATTGTTACTCGTACAACGAAAAAATACACACAAACGTACCCGCGCAAAAATAACCAATACTACGTGAAACATTAAAAAAAAAACTTCGGGGAGTACGTACCCCCCCCAGTGCCTCCCCTCCCCATTTGATGCGGTACTGCATTAAGAATAATCATGTTATTTTACTAAAGGCTTAAAGGTATTGTCGTAAAGAACATAGACTTTTATTTCTCTCTATCTTAAATGCCAGAGTCTCCACATGTACCCTCCATGCCATTTCAATTATCTCCCTTATGAATGTCTTCCTCTTACATTTCGTCCTTCGATTCTTCCTTTCGTTATGTTGACTATGTCTCATTAAGTTTCCCATACGTTTTCCGCTTCTTGGTCTAATAGATAGATACATAGTAATACTCAACCCTTAATATTTGGAGAATTTCTAAATTGCACATCCTTTCGGCCCGACCAATGCGAAGAGTATATTCTCCGAGTCTACGTTTCCATATCTTTTAGGATTTTTTTGTATCTTGTACTGTAGTTAAGGTCCGAGTTCAATGACCATCATACAGCAAAATACTTCATATGTAGTTTTTGACATTTCTAGTCTTCAAACTAAGATTTATGTTCGAGTATTTTCCGAGTATTTATACTGTTAAACCTGATTACTATAAGTTTTATTTCAGATTCCGATGGGCACCTTGGGCCGTTAGAGCATGTGCATTATTTCACCGCGTCGGGTATTCACTTCTCGGCATTTTAACGAGTTATATATTCGAAGAATATTTGTCATATGTTCAGTTTATAGGAGAATATAAAATGACACAGCTCTTACGGTATCTGGAGAACAGTGATTCGGCAATATTTTTTATAATATAATCATGATACCTTAGTCTGTACAACAATGGCTTTTGTTCTACGTTGTAATTTGTATTTACAGTAATAATTGTTGTCCGTTAAAAATCACGTAAAATGCATACACGCGTATAGAAAAACTGCGGAATTAAATCGCTGTGAAATTAAACGAAAGAGACAAATTAATTTTACCGACTCAGACAATAGAAGGTATAACCATCGGTTAATCTAACATTAAATCTCGCGTATAGAACCATCCGAATATAATTGCCAGAAATTAAGTAATTTAGTTTCCAGATATTATTAAAATAATAATAAAAAAAATAATACCAATTGTCCGGATACAACCGATAAAAATCGTCGAACGAAAAGAAAGAAAAAAAAAACGAATCTTAATAGCTGTCAACCGCGAAATTATTTATTTATTTATTCATTACGAATTTAAGAGAGAGGATGAAAGGCGGATTTTTTTAAAAATAATAATGTTTCAAACATGATTTATTCTGAGAATGAATACTATAGTAATTAAAGTACAGTTATTGAGATTTTTTTTTTTTGATTCCCTTAAAAAATATATTAAATATAAAATACATTTTACACGGCGAAGTATATTATTATAATATTCAAAATAGAAAATAAAAAAAACACCAAAAACGTGATCATCCGAGATCCAGTTTGGAAAATTGCAATATAAAGATATTTCTACGATTCTCTTGGCCCTTCGTGGCTAATTCAAAATATCAATCGAAACTTCAAAACATGTACACTGTCCCTAGACACTACAATTCGCATCGTAACATCCAGTAATAAACAATTACGTTTAGATTACTTTTCAAATGTACATACAAATTTAAAATTATTTTCTAAAAACATACACACTAAGAATACAATTAGATTAATTTGTCTTGCCAAAATGTGTCTGGTCTACGATATAGAGAAGAATTAAAATGTAAAAAGTAAATTACTAACTAATCTCCCCCCCTCAAAGATCACATGAAAAATATTAACACTCAATTATATATGTATGGTTTCATCGAGTCTAGAGTATAAAAATTAGCACATAATTATTCCACGACGACAACATCGAATTCAAACTATTGGCGCCGTTTATCTGGTGTGTACAACAAATATTATATCTAACCTATATAGTAATCATATTACAAATCCACATTTTTTTATTTTCGAGCAAACAGCAACCGTGGAAACGTACAAATAGCGATCCATATATATATATATTGTTTGCGTTTCGACCATTAATGTACTCGATATTGTCGTTTGCAATCGTTTACGGTTTTCTAGTTGTTCACATCATTAATTGTTCGATCCTTCTCTAGACTCTCAACCAGACCGATCGTCCGGATTTATTAGCGAACATCCTAAAGTTAAACGTCTCTCCAAGCTTCACGATGGATGCAAGTTTAGACGAATTGATCCAGCTAACAAGTGCTGCGTCCCTCGGTGGAAAACAAGAGAATGCCGGCCAAAGTTCGAATAGTCGGTTAGACGAATCCTCTGGCCGTAGCGGAGGACCCACGCGCAGGGATAGGACTGCGGCCAGACGTTCGAAAGGGTACAATCCCTATACTAAGGTAAAGAACATTTAAACGATTTCTAATTTAACGAATACCGACGAAAAAACATTTTTAGAAAAATTGTCCGTAATTTACTATAAAATATATAATATTGTACCGTGGTGAGCGCCATCACGATTAGACAAACTAAATTATTACACCCGAGCAATATGTTTTATAATATTAAGTAAAAGAAATGTCAGAATAAACAATGTGAAATAGGATTTTGTTTTTTTTTGTAACTTTAGACAGTAGGTATTCAATCATTATTATTCACCTAATTGACAAAAAATTGTGACAAAGACGACAATTAAAACAATATATTATTTAACAAACGAATTGACTACTGTCGAGAAATAAAATTATAGGTAGGTAGTAAAACTAAATAAAACAAACAAGTGAATAATCGTAATTTGTTATACTCGAAACAATACACCGCTTCCAATAATTATTATTTTTATTAGGGTGTCTTGAATGTTCCACCAACTCGTGATGTGTATGGAGAAACCGAAAGACAACAAATAAACGAATGTCTTTCCAAAATGGATAAAATTGCTATTTCCAATCTGGACTTTGGAATAACGTCTAAAGACTTAAAGGTTTGGTTAAAACTGTAACAAGACGATTTTTTTCTTTTAATATCATTTATATTTGCACGTTTAGCGTTCATTACGATTATGCCATCGGAAATGGTGTATAATCACCAAAATAAAACAAAAACGTTTTAATAACTTAAAACAGGTTAGCGTCAAAAACGCGCCGATTCTCGTATATCTCCGCCTGTTTATCGGCATGATAATTAAGTAATACGGTCACATTTTTCGTGACCCAAAGTACCTATATGAATGTTTCTTGTTTATTTATGATTTTTCTGGACATATATAAACGATTGTTTTATAATTATTTAAATAGAAAACATTTTAATCTTAATGTTTTGTAAAATATGTGAGTTTTAAATACAATTTTACAGGAATTATTTTATGAACATGGGCCACTGAAAATAGTTAACGTTCACTATGACTGTTCTGGTAACTCAAGGGGAACAGCTGAGGTGGTCTTCAACAGTAATAACGCTGCGTTAAAGGCAGGCAGACTGTATAATAACGTACCTCTTGCTGGTAATTAATTAATATAAATATTTTCTGTAATTTATGTTTTGTTTAAATTATCTATTGTTTGTTTTAGGGCGCCGTATGAAGATTGAACTTGTGTTAAACTTCTCTACCATTTCCTACCTTACCAAATGTTTCAGTAGACCTCAACCACTGCCCAGAAACAACAAAAAAGCTACATTAAAAACAATTTGCCAATATCGTAATGTACCCCTTGACGGTATATATTTTTAAACAAATAATTTCTGTAATATTTAATTTAGTTAATCAATCGATTTGTCATTTTAGGGCGTCCAATTAAGTTAAACCTTGCTCTTGACCTGTTTACCAATGCCAAACGATCCAAACGTTACAGTAGACCAGCACCAATTGCCGTCCGAGGTAATCATGGTAGCGGTGGCGGTACGTACTTATATTTAAAAGGGTTTTATCGTTTAATCGATATTTATAATAAATTCCATCTCAAAATTGTCTAAATAGGATTTCAGGAAAACCAAGTTAATACCGAGGCAATCCGTTGGCATGTCGGTAGAAGAGGAAGACGAGGAGGAAGAAGAATCGAACAAACAATGCCTAACAAAGAGGAATTAGATGGTCAACTGGATGACTTTATGAAAAGCAAAATTAACTAATGTGTACAAATGAAATAATGTAAAGATGTCTTTTCTTATATTTATTCTAATGTACAATTTTTGTAATTGATAGTTTGTTTTTGAAATAAATTATAGCGTTGAAAAATCATTTTATAAAGATATTCTTTATAATTCATGAAATTGTCATTCATATTAACAGATTTTTTTTTTGTTCACATTTATCATATTGGCCAAAATTTTAAAATTAGTTTTTAATAATAATAATAGTATTTCGTCATATCGTGTGAAGTGGATTATAATTTTCCAAATAACTATTCGTGCCCTGCAGAAATGCGTATATTCATTAATTTCTTAGATAAAAATGGCTGCAACTTCCAAATAATACTACCGATTTTTGGTTTAATATATTATTAGATTAGAGTCGGTAACACTGTTCCGCACAGTACCGATTGTATACATTGGGTCACCTACTGAGTAAAATTCTTGTACTGCAAGGTCACCTATGAGTCGGCCGGATGTAGTTAAAAGGAATGACTAGGATGTGGACTACGGGAAGTCCAGTAAACATCGGCATCGGATAGGGAAATCTGGCGATGTGTTTGTACGACGGGTCGGTCTATGTGGCTGATTGCCTAATGTCATAATAAAAAGTATAATATAGTTGTACCTGTACGCGAAGCGATACTCGTACGCAGATATCAGGGGAAAAAATTCAAACAATCATAGAAGTCAAATGTAAATATTTTATTAAAAATAACCTTTACGTTATGGTATCTTTGTGATATCGAATCGTGGTTTTTTCATAAAATTGTCGGCTTTTGTCCATTTTCCTCCGAAATACATACTATACAATATATTGTCAATAATTTTATATTGTTGTGAACACGGCATCCTCTGGACAAACGATCTTTTATACGGAAAATATCGTATCACGTTTTAGGCCTTATCATTATGGGAACCAAATAGAAATTACGGGACCTCGGTGGCCACTCTCCGGGGTTTCCAGTAATTCCGACGAATAGTATTAATGGGTGTACGTTAAACCTTAATTTATTTTATTTATTTAGGTGTAGGCTCAACAACAATGGATGTAACCGTAAAAACCGGATCACACGGAATAGGAATTTGTTTTTACGTAAAAGAAAGAAAGAAAGAAAGAAAGAAAGAAAGAAAGAAAGAAAAAAAGAAAGAAAAAACCCCGTATATTGTAATCGGTCGTCCCGTTATTCGTAGTTACGAGCGGTTGTGTTTAATTTTATTTTCGAAAACCGAGTATCAATACAAACAGGCGTACGGTGTTATGAGATTATAATATTTTATCACTGGATATTATACAAAACGCGTTCGGTGTTCTTTTATACATTGTAGACGGGCGCGAGCTCGCAATTATATATTGTACAATCAGAAAAAAAAAGAAGAAAAAATACGTACGCACGCGGGATCGGCGAATATAATAATAACAGTAATAATAATAATAATAATCGAAAATAATAATAATAATAATAATTTGTTTTCGTTCATTATGCAACCAAATAATAGTATTAACAATAATAGTAATAAACTCAATCACCGCGCCGACCGATCTCGCGAGAGAGTCGCCCGGCATAGAAATAACATCGTATATACCATTACGATTACAGGTTCGTATATATATATAATAATAATAATAATAATAATAATAATAATATCATCGTCTGTATGTATCCCTCTGTCGGTGTCCGCGTTCTTTTGATCTCATTGTCTCTATGAATAATAATTGTAATTTGTTTACCATTGATTATTGTTATTGTTCTTGGCGTGTCGTTTGCGTGCGTGCGTTCGCGACTGTGTGTTTGTCCGCCGCCGCCGCCGCCGCCGCCGCCTTCGTCTTCGCACGGGTACGCCCCACCCCCAGACGGGTACGCGTCTGCCCGGTGATGTTTCGCCTGTACACGCCGCGCGCCCGCGAACCCGGCGAAACGTATTCAAGCGTACGGTTCGCGCGCACCCGCGTCTACCGGACCGGACTACCCACAAGTACGACTCGAAACTGCCGATGGTCACCGGTAACCATGACTCAGTGGATGGAAAAAAAGGTTTGACGACAATAAAGAGAACACTCGTAAACGCTAATGTTACTTTATTGACCGAGACTGGGCAACCCGCGGTTCGTACAAATGTAAGGCTGGATACCAACGGTCTGCCCGTACATCGAGTCGACGCTAAGTCTAAACTAAGTCTAATGAATTATCGAAATCTATATACATATATATATATATATATATATATAGCTAACTCGAAAGTAAAAGCTAGCGAAAGTAGAAATCGTTTACTTAAAGCGAATATTAACTAAATAGTCGTAACACCTAAATCATAAACAATGTATATATTTAAGCACGTCGTAACCGTAAAAAGAGTTACTCAACGCACATACTATGTAGAAAATAGTGATCACGGCTTAGCCCGATTACTACACGCGTCATCGTTTGCGGGGTATTACGGGAATGGAGTGGACGGCGGAAGGGCAGAGTATAACCTAACGGACTATCTTGCGGGACTCTCGCGACCTACCCTACACGTTGACTTACACGTCCGAAACGGCCCGGTTCGGAGTTCAAACCGAATACGGAATAGATCGGAAGAAAAAAAAAAAAAAAGAAACTCGACATTCCGGACCCCCCCCCCCATATAATCCTAATAAATCCATTTGTTCGTAAATATGCGGTTTTTTCGGAATTCCCGGTACCCGATAAATTTAAAAATTTTCGTTATCGAAAAATCGTCGTTTTCATTACCTACCGTATCCACTGAATACCGACCAGTAATAAATCGATTGTCAGTACTTGTTTCTTGTCGAGTGGTTATTATTACTGTTGCCCCTCGTAAACACGTAATTTTAACTTCACGTCGAAAATTTAAATTGATGATTCAAATTTGTAGCTGATCTAGCGATTTTGTTGGTATTTTAAAGTAGATAGCATGTTTAATATTGCCTGTGTGTTCTCTGGACAATTTTATTTTTAATAATATAAAATGTGAACGTATTTATAATATCGTCGGTAAAAGATTTAGAAAAAAACTGCCGTCTCAATGAATAAAATGAAAATGAAAATAAAATAAAAAAAAAGTTATAATTCAGGTTCGTTAAAAAATGAATTTATTTTTATTCCGCAACCGTATGTAATAAGACATATTGCATTACTGTAACAATATACATGGAGCGATGACCATATACGTATAGTTTAATTAAAATATAACATTTTTCTTTCTGTTTTATTAAAAAAAAACACGAACAATTAAATTATTTGAGAAATTTCGTTTTTAACAATACTATATAATATTTTAATAGTTGTGAAATTTTTATATTACGTATATTCATCGTTATTTTTTTATCATATAGAGACAATTTATTTTAAGTGCACTATTACTACACACAAATATATTTGTACACGGGCGTGACGATATGCCAATCGTTAATATGAATATAGAGAGTGATTTTCTTTTTGCGTTTTCGCGTAATTATGCATTTTGTTTTTTGACTAGATTGCATTTCGACGAGGAAAAAAAAGATTTGTTCGTTTATTCTGTGGGTCTCACAGTATTCGGAAGAAAAATACTATTTAGTGTATTAGAGCGTAATTTTTTTTAAGAGCATAACTAGTCAAGAGTCACTAATGGATGGCTGCATAATTCAAAACTTTCATACTGTTCATACGCTCATCATATGAACTTATTGTGCTAAAGTGTATAGATTGTTTATATGATAAAAAAAAAAAAAAAAAAAAGAGATTAGATAATGTAAATTTAATGTAATTCGATTATTTAACCGATTTCAGAGTATAGTATGTTACAATAATGTAATTTTGTTTTTTAGGAAAACTGTCCAAAATAGGTTAACATTTCACGAAAAGTAATCCATATTGCGTTATAACGCAACGCTGCTCCAATAAATAATCCTCCAGTCTTTCGATAGTCCACATCCTAGTAACCACCTCCTCGTCAATCCACATTACTACATCCTCCCAACTCAAACGGGATGTGCAAGACGTAGTATTTTCTCAATAGGCCAGCACGTGTATATATTCGGTTCTATGTGGAAGAGATTGTTTCTGACTCTGATATAATAATATATTAAAATATAAGAATAGTTTTTCGGGAAAAAAAAAATTTACACTTCACACGATATTACGCAATACTATTATTATTATTCAAATCTGTTCTTATAAATATTGATGTTAAAAAATTAGTTGCCAATTAAGATGAAAAATGTAAACAAAACATAACATCTGTTATAAAGAAAGATAAAAATCGTGGGAAATTATAATACTCATTAAATAATTTTTCAACACAATAAATTATTTCAATAAGCGACTTCAGAATAATATAGGAAAAGTCATTTTTACATTATGTCAATCGTACACATTAGTGATTCCTGTTTTTCATGAAATCGTCAAGTTGTGCATCTAATTCTTCTTTGTTGGACATTTTTTGTTTTATACTCCTGCCTCTTCTGCCAACTCTTCCACCGAAGTTCACACGGATACCATTGGTACTGTCTCGGTTTCCCTGATTTGCTATTTAGGACATTTTTAGACGGCATTTATTACAGTTATCGATAAAAAAAAAAACCCATTCAAATATATGTATATACCCCACCGCTACCACGATTCCTTCGGAAGGCCATTGATGCAGGTCTACTGTGACGTGTCACAAGGTTGGAAACGTTTAAAACAATTTCAATCATCATAGGACGCCCTAAAACAAATGATCTATTGAACATTTAAACAAAACATAAATTACAGAAAATATTTGTATTTAACAAATACCAGCAAGAGGTACGTTATTATACAGTCTGGCGGCTGCCTTTAACGCTGCGTTATTACTGTTGAAGACAACCTAAGCTATTCCCATTAAGTTACCAGAACAGTCATAGTGAACGTTAACTATTTTCAGTGGCCCATGTTCATAAAATTACTCCTATAAAATTGTATTTAAAACACACATATTTTACAAAATATTAAGATTAAAAATGTTTTCTATTTAAATAATTATAAAACAATCGTTTATATATGTCCAGAAAAATCATAAATAAACAAGAAACATACATATAGGTACTTTGGGTCACGAAAAATGTGACCGTATTACTTAATTATCATGCCGATAAACAGGCGGAGATATACGAGAATCGGCGCGTTTTTGACGCTAACCTGTTTTAAGTTATTAAAACGTTTTTGTTTTATTTTTGTGATTATACACCATTTCCGATGGCATAATCGTAATGAACGCTAAACGTGCAAATATAAATGATATTAAAAGAAAAAAATCGTCTTGTTACAGTTTTAACCAAACCTTTAAGTCTTTAGACGTTATTCCAAAGTCCAGATTGGAAATAGCAATTTTATGCATTTTGGAAAGACACTCGTTTATTTGTTGTCTTTCGGTTCCTCCATACACATCACGAGTCGGTGGAACATTCATGACACCCTAATAAAAATAATAATTATTGGAAACGGTGTAACTCATTTAATTTGCATTATCTTGAGTATAACAAATTACGATTATTCACTTGATTGTTTTATTTATTTTTAGTACCTACCTATAATGTAATCTCTCGTAGTAGTTGATCCAACTACTGTAAAATGACATATGAAATTGTTTTCATGAACGATTTATCAAAATATTTTCTCAATTAGGTATAATGATTGATTACCCACCGTCCGTTATTATGAAGGTTAAAAATAAACTTATTTCACACTTTACATTTTGACACCGATTTGACGTAATAATATACGACATACGGTTCGGGGGTAATGATTATGTTTATTTCGTTTTGATAGGTCAAATGTCCGTAGTTTGCGTGATCATATATAATATTATATTTCATTATTTTATGAATTTTGAAAAATAATTTCAAAAATGGTATTCGTAAAATTAGAAAACGTGTTTCTTACCTTAGAATAGGTATTGTACTCATTCGAACGTCTTGCCGCAGTTCTATCCTTGCGCGTATGTCCTCCGCTGCGGACAGTGGATACGTCTGACCGTAAATTCGAATTTCGTCTAGCAACGTCTTGACTTCCACAACGGGACGAAAAACTTTTGCGCTCGATTAATTCGTCTAAACTTGCATCCATCGTGAAGCGTAGCGAGACGTTTAACTTTAGGGTGTTCGGTAATGAATTCGGATGATCGGTCTGGTTGGGGGTCTAGTGGGTGTCGAAAAATTACCATACGAAATACTAGAAAACTAGAAACGTTTGCAAACGACAAGGACGTGTACATCAATGGTCGTAACGCAAACAAAGTATATGCGGATTTGCACGTTTCCACAGTAGCCGGAATTATACGAATCCGGGGCACGTAAACTAATATAACATAGGTTAGATCCTATATTTGTTTCACACGCCATAGAAATGGCGCCAAGAGTTTAAATTCAACGTTATAATTGTTACGATTTTACTCGAAAATTCCTAATAATGTGCAAATATCCGGATATACACGATTGTAGGCAATAACGGACGGTAGTCCAGCTCGTTTAGTTGTACACCCCGGTAATTCGAGAGAAATAAATTTCGTTAGACACGGTCGTGATACCGCACGTTTTGCCTAATATTCTCCGGGCATCGTTGGTTCGTAATATATTTACGTATAGTTAACGCGTTTACATTTTTATACTCTTGTACGTAGTAATGGCGGATCGTGTAGAATTCGACGGATTTTCAACGGTTTTACCGGTTAAACGGATTGTTCACTCGAGGCAGTTTTCGTTAAGAAATCTTTCGTGTCACTTTCTGGGCCGACGTGACAGACGGATTTCCCGAGCTTTCATCGGTTTTACCACCGTTTCCGAGCACTGTATATTGACGGAGATGGCGTTTTTATTCAAACTCGTCCCGTAAAAATAAGTACCGCCACAGGCCGTGTGTAAGTTCAGACTTTTCGGATTTACTTAACTATCGGTTGATCCGGTCTACGGGAAATTTCACCGCGACCGATCAACTGCACAGCGTTCCCAATAAAATTAAAATATATTTATACTGTACGGCCGAGTAATTGTAATCAATTTTTACAGACTTTTCGTGACTAAACTTTTTTTTTTTTTTTATGTTTGTTCTAGTGGAAAATAAATATATATATGATGGCGATTGGGGGGGGAGGCACACAAATCTGCGGCGATTGGTCAGAGGGTACGCGAAATAAGAGAATTGTCGAGGACAACAGTCACCGCGCACGACGTTCCCGTAATGTCCCCCACCCCCTCCCGCGCGGTACGTAATGTATCGTAACGTATTGTACCGTACGAGTATTTTTTTTTATAGGCGCGTATACGTAGTACGTTAACCCGGCGTTTTTTTTTTTTTTTTTTAATTTTATTATCGTATATAGCCCCGGCGAAGAATCACGACGCGTTATGGAAAAAACTAAAAAAAAAAAAAAAATATTTATTATTAAAAATGCCCCCGTGAGCACTATTACGCATAATATTATTATCTCGGGCCCGGTGTTATAATAATATACGACGCCGCGACGGTTTTTTTTTTATAATTTTTTTTTTTTTTTCTAGTAAAACATATAACGCGTTTATATGCGTATAACAATAATAATAATATTATATTATATTCGCATTACCATAACCATTATAATATACGTTCTCGGGGGGGTACGCGGGCGCGTAACTCTTCTATATTGCCTACACGATAATATTTTGTCATCCGGCCGACGCGTACGATAATTATAGTATTTATATACGGTTAAACGTCGCCGCGATATGTCCGGCATAGGTGATTTTTTATTATATTATTATTATTATTATTATTACCATATACGCGTATATAAAACGGAACGACCAGCGCCGGGGTATTACGCCCGGGCACTCTTATATTATCATTATAATAATATTATAATCGCCGCCGTCTCGTGTCCACGATTTTTTACACGTTTATTATAATAATCGTATAAATCTATACGATATTTTCCGTATATCGTATAACCCCCCCCCCACCCACCCACCCCCGGAATACCGTTCCGTAATAATAATAGTTTTTTTTTTTTTTTTTTTTTACCTTCCCCGCGTAAGTGATAATAAAACCCCATTGTCCGGCGCCGACGTCCCGACGTGAATAATTGAAAACGAATATCGAACGGAGGAATAAAAATAATCATAAATAAATAAAAATAAAAAATAAAAACGTTACTTTATATAATTTTATAATATATTATAAAAAAAAAAAAAAAATAAAAAAATATACATATACGCGATAAGCCGCGTAGTATGATAATATTTCAATATAATATATTTATATACTTACGAGCGTCGCGCTAGTCTCGGAAATTATTAGCTACCAGTTTTGGTGTGTGTGTGTATATATATATATATATATATATGAGTAAAAAACTATAATTTTTTGTTGTTGTTGTTGTTGTTGCTGCTGTTGTTGTTATTATTGTATTCGGTTCGTATTAATCGGTTATTTACAATGCAGTTGTTGCCCTATAAAATATACGGGCGGCGGTGCCCGGGACGCATAAAGAGAAACGAGACGTCGTCGATATATTTTACGCGTACAAAATAATATTATTATAGCGTCGCGGTACCGAAGAGCCCCGGCGGGGGCCCCGCGGGCCCGGGAGTAGCGGCGGAACGGAGGCGAAAACGCTACTACAGACGACGGCCGCGACGTAAACACACACACACGACGACAACGACGACGAGTTTTCCTTTCCAATGCAAATTACTCGATAAATAATAATAATAATAATAATAATACGCGGGTACGCGCGATAAATAATTATTCCCGAGCGGTACTCGTGCGCTGCCGGCGGTGTTTTTTTTTTTTTTTTTTTTTTCTAGAAAAACTTACAATCCGTATTTGAGTAAACGCAATAAGCGAACACGCGCTTAACTCCGTACATAGAATGAGAGTGGCTTGATGAGGGTGGCTGTCCAGTGACTGAACCCTTCAGAACGTGATATTGATTTAGCTCGGAGAGATCTTCGACACCGTCGTCTTATGGCACGGCGTGTGGGAGTTTTCGGGCAGTGCGTGGTTGTGGATATGTTTGTTTCGTTGTTAAGAAATCAAATGTAATATTATTTTTGATTGAATTATAATTGTTTTTATATAATTTTTATTCGTTATATTTGTGTCTTTATGCCTTGCGTAATACCTTGTAAATATACAACGATCGTATCCATGGCCATTCCGACAATATTTTCTTGCTGCTTCTCCTCGAAGAACCGACCACGACCATAACGTACTGGTTCGCTGCCGCCGGCGGCAGTATAATAATAATGTAAAATAAAAATTTCCCGACGACGAATATCGTACAAAAACGAGTCGTTTTATTACAATATCGCTATGCGGTTTTGCGTATGTATAGGTTCTTCGATTTTTTTTTTTTTTTTGAGTAAATCAACAATAGAACACCGGCGGGTTCGCGTGTCGTCCATGCCAAATATATTATCCGAAATCGGAACGAAAACAAAAGCCAAACGGATCGACAGACGGAAACCGAAAACGTTATGCTGGTGACCGGACAGAATTTGATCTCTGTACACTGTAAAATATCGAAATCGAATAAAAAACATTCCTAATATACAAACGCACGGGCAAATTATTCTCGATTCCCCCCGGAGCCTTTCGCTAAGGTCAATCAGTTTCCTACTTTGCGAGAGCAAAATAGGAAAACGTTTACATTGTCCGGGCATTGGTGTATACAGGTGTCAAAATTTTATTGGGAAAAGTACATTAAATATTAATAGTATTGAAAATTAAATTAAAAAAATTCGTTGTTAAGAAATAAAATATAATATTATTTTTTATTAAATTATAATTGGTTTTTATAATTTTTATCTGATTAAATCGTATTATTTGATTCTTTGGGCCTTGCGTTAATACCTTGCAAATATACAACGATCGTATCCATGGCCATCCGTATCCGATAATATTTTCTTGGTGCTTCTCTTCGAGAAACTTATACCGGTTGTGTTCGGCAACGTGTACGCTGTTTTTTATTAGCTTTGCCCACTGGAACCCGGGCAGTGTACACTTTGCCCGGGCACTCTCGTCAATGTAGGCAAATTTGAAATATTTCTACGACCATTTTTGGATTGACCGAAATGTTGGGACTTCCTACATTGCCCGTGATTAAAGACCATTAAATCGTTGACGGCGGTGGCGGTAAAACAAGGGTGTAGGGGGATATAACCCACTCCTCCTTCCCATTGCCACATTTCTCTTCAATATATATTGTATTTATCTATATATTTATGGAGAAAAAAATAGTTAAAAAATCAGCCCGATCCTTCCCACCTTCCCTATGAAAAAAACCATTTGACCGCCACTGGTTGACGAGAACAACGACGGGTTTAGATACTTTTTATGTGATATATATTGTTATTTATTGTATAGATTATCGGCTTTTATGTAGGTACTCGCATTGCAGTGTCGTCGTAAAGAACATTATTTTGTATTTATATATTTTATTATTTTTGTATTATTAAGAAATAAAAATCGAATACCTTCGGTTTAACAAATAAAAATAAAAACCGTGGGTAGATATAAGGGTATAGGTTTAGTTTTTATCCTGAAACTCTGGAATCGACGGTGATAAAAAAAAAAATAAAAGATTTCGAGCCAGAACTCGTTAAATTGATAAGGATAGTTTAAGTGAGATGTTATTTAGTTATAATTTACATATTATGCCGTGTTTGTTGCCGCCGTAGCCGCCAAGTGGTAAACCGGAAAAGAACACAAAAATAAAACCGATGTACCGTCATATTATAATATGTTTCCGGTTCTTTTTTCTTTTTTTTTTTTTTTTTACTATCTTCTTTTAACTATTTAGACAAACTGCTGGAAATCTAGAAGAATATTTTCGAATAAAAACTACCGCCGGCCATATTTTATGCGTACGCTTCGGATGGACGTATTACTAATCCGCTACGCGGTCGGAAATCGAGAAACGAAAATATTCAAACGACGACGGCGGCGGCGGCGGTATTGGGTGTGACGTTATCAAAACATGCACTTGCTATTGCAAGGCGATATTATACCGAACGACGGCAAATGTTCTAGACTCTTAAATGGCATTCTCGTTTTGTAATTATCGCGACTATTATTCGAAATAAACAACAAAAAAAAAAAAAAAAAAACAACGGCCTAACAACACAACTATTGTATACGCGAAATACGAATTAATGGCATAATAACATTTATGAAAATAATTATAAAAAAAAAAAAAAAAAATCATTAGCCACGGTGCGGCGCGCGATAAATATCGTCTGGATTGCAATCGTCTAATATTATTGTATATTATCGAATTCAATGAAGAATCGCGGAATATTTGGCAAGCACCGCAGCAGCACACCCGTCGTAATAATTGGTCGCGGAATTATTGTTACCCATTGTTTTGTAATAAGAGACATCGGGCAAAAAAAAAACATTCGTCATCGGAGATTATTAGCTATTATGACGACGATGTTTCGATAAACATACATAAACGCGAGTCAATAAAAAACGAATACAACAATATCGTTGTAATAACGCGAACGGCGGTGATGATACCTATCTATAAACATCGTAAAAATTACGTTCCGTTATATTAAGAAAGCGTTTAACAAACAACATAATTTATATAATTATTATTATTATTATTTATATTATTATTATTATCGCGATAAAGGACCGGGGCACGCCGGATGCGTTCGGTCCGGTTCAGTTCGCATCCCGAACGTGGTCCCGTCACGAGACGATTTTAAAATTTTTTTTTTTTTTTCTTTCCTCTACCCCTCCCCCGCCCCCCTTTCAATTAGTCCTTTCCGGCGTTCGGTAGCCTAAAAAATATAATTGTCCAAAAAAAACACAGTTCGGCATCCGTCTTCGATTAGTTTTACTAGCCGCCGCCGCCGCCGCCCAGCCACGGTTAGAGATTTTTAGTCGAAATGTTTAATCGAGGTGGTCGGGATTTTCTAATTTTTTTCAACATTAAAACTAATACTGTTCCAATTCGTTTGCTGTTCAATTATGGGAATAACAGACTTTTCCCATTACAGACAAATATGACGTTTTTAGACCATCGGGCCGGACAAAATCACGTGGCTAGGTGGGGGGGGGATGGATTTGAATTTTCATTATTCAACTCTATCGTTATTATATTCACGGTTTACACTGTTTATCGTTTAACTAGATAAACACACATCAGTTTTCATTATATGGTTTACTGAATTACACATTTAATATTTCGAAGATCAAAAATCGCTTCGATCGAATTCTAAATAACTAGAATACGGAATCAAATCTGTTATCGAAATTCAAATCCATTAATCCCAGGAGTCACACATTTTCGTCTGGATTTTGAGTAGTTTTCCGTGGTTTTATTTTTTTTTTTTTTTACCCACTCCAACCTTCATAACAATAAGTGCCGCTCGTTTTACATTTGACTTATTATATAAGCATTTCGAACAACGCCGTTCAACATCGATAAGTCTAGAAACAAAAGTAGTCGGCCTGTTTAAGCGTTTATAAATGAATACTACTTAATAATTCATTATAACTTACCTCTACTGCGTTTGTTTAGGTCTTATAATAGCACCACATTTTTTTTTTTTTTTACTGTACGAGTTCATAGCAATCACCAACAATTTGTATAGTTTGAGGTTAGGATTATTGCATTTTAATGTATTCAATAGTGTTACCACAGTGGTTCATCCGAAACCTTTAAACGCATTCGATAGAAAATTATACAATTATATCGATACTAGTTCGGGAATATCAAGTTAGGCTCAACATTTTTTTTTTTTAACGTCTAAATAGCGTGAAACAAAACGGAAAATCGTATGCTATTCAAAGCAATACACATTTTGATTCGTAAACTGTTTAATTGGTAAAAGAAATAAGAATAAAAATATTACATATAATAATAATAATTTGTATTATATATATATTTGCACACCATAATAATTTTTATTTCTGTACAATCAATGGCCAGACCATCACCTCGGATACGCCCCTGTCGCGTGCCACTGATATTATACAGTAGTCGCCTCTTGTTGGACTCACGGTTAATTGACTGATTCGCCTATTAGACTCAAAACGGCTGGTCCTGATTTGCGCTGAAACAGCAAAAAGTTCGTCTATTCGACTCCAACACAGGTTAATAGGGTCATTTGAAAATTAGATAAATAAAAAATATTTTTTTTTTTTTTTTTTTTTAACTTTATTTTAAAACATACAATCTGTAATTTAAATTTACAATAAACATGTGTGCGAAAATACATTAATTGGCATGCGACGCGTGAAAAAATAAGCCACCCAATAGCGACACTTTATAACAGAAGTTTGTTTAATTTATAGCATTTTTTATATTTTTTTTTTTTTTTAATTTCTAATTATGGTTTATGGATCACGACACCATCTTTTTTTAGTCTACGAGGAGGATTTCCAGGAATGGAGTCAGGATTTAGTGCTGATATTAGGGGATTAGGGTGGTTGGTTAGTCGTGAACGAAATCGTTTATATAGTATTTTTGCGGTTTCGTCTACTGTGTTAACACTTTAGGTCGGTATGTAGAGTGCGATTTGAGACATAGAATGGTGCATTTGTAATTATGCGAAGAGTTATGGATTGGAAATAAAGAAGATATAAGTCGGTACCGGTATTTTACCAAGCAGTCGTCAAAGTCAATTAGTACGACAGGTAGTGTATGAATAGACGTCGTCGTGTTCAGTGTGTTGTCTGTGTGTTTGCATTCTCTGTACAAATTTTTATTTTTCGTGCGTATACAATGAACGAACGGCGTGATTTGAGCGTGGAAGAAAAATTAGATGTTCTTAAAAAGTATGACTAGCTTCCGCAAATGATTCGGCCGCAAGCTGCATGTAAGTTGAACGTGTCTCGAAGTTTACTGGACAATTGTTTCCGACACGGTGGCTTCATTCTCAGTCCAAAAGAAGTTGAAGGTCCTGTTGAATGACCCAGTGACCTATCAACTAAACTTTATGATGAATGGATCAATATTGACGAAGAAGTGCCGAGGAAGACATATGTGATGAAATACAGTCAGAACGGCCAAAACATAATGTGGCTGGCGATAATGACGAAGAGGAACCTGATGAGAAACCACCAGCAACTAAACAAATGCTAGAAGCTCTTCAAATCCAATGTAGAGGGATTCAGCATAGAGGCGATTTTGACGTATTCGAGCAACATAAATCCTACGAAGATAAGTTAGGATTATGAAGGTGGCCGAAGAAGGGAAAATTCAATCAACCCTAGATGGATTTTTATCGAAAATTAATTCGATTTTACATACCTACGTATTACATATTTTATTTTATTTTTTAATACCGTAGCTAGGTTATTATACTATTATACGTACCATGAATCACAATAAATATTTTTTTAGTAAATAAGTTTTTAGTTTTAAGCATTTTTTAAAATTGTTTCGGGTCATTCGCCTTATTGACTCATTCGGTGAATGCACTCCGATGGCCAGGTCCCAAAGTGAGTCCAATAGGCGGTGACCACTGATATCGAATGATTTCATAAAACCACGGGCCCGCAGAACTCGGTCGGTTTATCGATAGGTCGACGCGAAAAAGCCCAATCGACCGTTTCCCGTTGTCGGGACTAAATTCGCCGCGGTCGGTTACGATAAACGTCCGAATTCACTTTATTTGATTAACAATATAATCTCACGGGCAAACGAATGTCTTAAAAAAACAGCTGTCAAACAATATAATAGTCGAACACGCGATGGGTCAGAGTTTACAATATTTCACATCGCGTTGCGTGTTTGTATACTGCGGTTTGAATTTTCCTAGACGTCGATTTAAAACGATAATACGTAAACTACAATAATACGCGTTTTACGATTAAATATAGTATAATATATATTGGGTGAGCGATTTTTTAGGTTTAAAATATGTGTGTGTGTTTTTTTATATATTTTTTTTTTTATACTATTCCGTAACATTCGTAAACGGACACAATAACGAATATTGGTTTCGAAAATGTTCATGTTTCACGGTGTCTTGGAAACGAATCGAAAAACGATTCTATCGATAATGTCTACATTCGAGTATTCCGAGTTTACTCGACGACGGTAAGTTTTTATTTATTTTTTATTTTATTATTAATACTCGTCTAACGCTTTTAGCGTAAAAATAAAAACAATCAAAAGACCCGATAGCAGAAAAATCATCGGTACTATCGAAATAAACAACGACCATATTTTCCGGTAGCTATACACATGTTATTGCGTACATCGAAATCACTCTTTAATCGTAATAAACGTATTAATCTTAAAACTTTAACTGTACAAAAAAAAAAAAAAAAAAAAAAAAAAAAAAAAAAAAAAAAAAAAAAAAAAAATACATAGTAATAAAGTAACAAAAAAAATTAAAAAAAAAACCCCGTAAGTATAGGTCCTCGACGAAGTTCAAACACGTCACAATGGGTTACGAAACAATGGTGCAGCTCACCCCCTTTATAGAGTCATTAATGATTTTTAAACTATCGGAAGTCGTTAAACCGTGAGTCAAGGCTAATATTTAGGTATAAAGTGTGCTGATCAAATTATTGTGATTGATTACACGCCGTTATTAGGGGCGAAGGTAATAAAAAAAAAAAAATAAAAAAAATATACTACAGTTCCTAAGAGTTTATAATATAAGTTTTTATTATACATTAATTGTTCGTCCCTTCTCACGGCGGCGTAACTTCCCCGGTCATTATTATATTTTGATCCGGCCACTTTCCGGGCACCTATACTGCAGCAGAGTCGGACGTACGAAGATTGTCCGATGATAAATCGTCGAGAGCCCGATTAACGTCTAAAAAAAGAGAACGGGTAGCCGAGAATATATATATATATTATTTTTATAATAATTAACAATTTTTAATTTTTTTTTTTTTTTTTATATAATATACGTGTAACGTTTGTTGTGAAATATCGTTAAAACGACGTCGATTACGGCACTTTAGACGAACCCGCGGTAATAGGTACCCGGCCCGTCGAAAGTCAAAACCACGGGGGCGAAAGTGGTGAGTTTTGGTTTATTTCGTTTACGAAACTCTCGAAATTTAATATACAGGGTGCGGCAGAGCCGACTGACGAGTTTAATGAGGTCATTACCCTGTGATAAGATAAGAGCAGGCCTTAATAAGTGGTATATTTTGAATTGTACGGTAATGCCGTTTTGATCCGTTTTTACATGGTCTGGACAGGTGTACATCGTGGTTTCGTCGTCCTTGCGTATTACGAAAATAATCATTCTGTGATCGCTACACAAAGGGCTTTTCTTCTGCAAATTCCTCCGATATCAACTTTTTTCTGTAGCGATGAGGCCCATTTTCATCTTTCTGGAACTGTAAATAAACAAAATGTTCGATACTGAGCTACAAATAACCCACGGCAGCTCCATGAGAGACCACACCTCTCTCCTAAAGTGACAGTGTGGTGTGCTGTGTCCCAATTTGGGGTGATCGGCCCCTACTTTTTTGAGGACGAGAACAGGACCGTCACTGTCACATCCGCTCGTTATGTTGTGATGTTGGAAACTTATCTGCAGCATAGGTTGGAGGAAATGGCTGAAGAGCATGATTTGGGAGATGTATGGTTTCAGCAAAACGGAGCTACAGCGCACACAGCTAGAATTTCACTTGCTGTCTTGCGACAAATGTTCCCTGGGCGGTTAGTCTCTCTGAGAGGAGACATAGGCTGGCCAGCACGGTGCCCAGATTTAAGCATGTGTGATTTTTTCCTCTGGGGTTACCTTAAGAGGATAAATTTTTCAGACATCGCCCACATACCATAGAAGAAATTAAACAGAAAATCACCGTGGAAGTCGAGGCCATACTAGTCGAAATGTGCCGAAAATCATATGAGAGCTACAGAGATCGTCTACAACAGTGTATCAATGCTGACGGCCGTCATCATGGAGATATAATTTACAAAAAATATTTTTTAAAAATGGAATTGAATACTGATTTAAATAAAAAAACACCTTTTCTCTAAGTTTTACTGTTCGTTATTTATAGCCCATCAAAACTCGTCAGTCGGCTCTGCCGCACCCTGTAGTTATGCGACTCAGGATTTCAAGTAACCAATGTTATTTTTTTTTGTTTTTTTTTGTTTATAGTTTATACTCGAAACATATAAACCATATTGTGGAAGCGGTTATATAATTAGTAAATTTGTTGATTTTGCACAAATCAACGTGTAAAAATTATTATATTTTTTTAATACACATACAGCGCGAGTTGCATAACGTCGGCAATAATCGTTCCGATTTGTCACACGTATTCGGATAGCTATCGCCAGTGGCGTCGTGAACATATTTCAAGCAAAGTATTAAACAAATTACAGAAAATTACACGTATCCAAGTTACGTGACTCGGTTACTTTTGTAACTTGTAAGCGATTCAGTGACCAGTCGGTACATCGTCGATTGACATTGGAACGTAACCCAAGTTACGAAAATCGTCTTGAGCCAGCATTTTGGCAATTGGCAATTGTTATTTCGACTAACCAACTATCGAACGGTTTGTTTAGTTCAATCAACCATAAACAAATCGAATTATTCCGTAGGATAATCGAAAAAGCCATACGATTACAATACTGTAACTTGTAACCCGGAACTCGGAGTATATAATATTGTACGGTAACCGGTCACCAATTGAACCAGAGCGACGCTCGTAACGACTTATTGTGTCCGGTTACACTATACGCACTGTAACTTGTCCGGCCCCGGTTAGGGGTGACGGCGTCCGTCCGCGCCGCCACTGGATATCGTGCGTATCGTCAGGTTAGGCGGTCGCGATCCGAAACCTACACTTGTATTGTCGTACGACGTTTATATTCATAAATCAAATACACAATATCGGGTATAACACGGCCATCTATAGCCCGCGGAACACAATGAAAACACGTCCGTGGATATAGAACGGCCCGGGACGAATCTTCCGCGCCGCCGTGATACGGAATGGACAAGATTAGGCGGAGGAGGAGGAGGAGGAGCAGAAGAAGAAGAAGAAGAAAAAAGTCGGCGTTGGAAACGCGGACCGGGGAACCGGTGCACGCGGTCCGTCGGCGTGCGTAATCGAAATGAATGGGGGCGGCGGCGGCGGCGGCGGCGGTGCGCCCCGACACAAAAGGGTGTGAGCAAACGGCGGCGGCCACAGATGGACCGCGACGAGAAGCCGTGGACCGCGGACCCGGTAACGGCCGCGAATACCGCGGTATGTATTCGCGGTGTCGTCGCGTGGAGGACGGGCGGCTTCGCCGTTCAAACGGTGGTCGGCCCGCCGCCGTACATTAATATTGTTATTATTATTATTGAATATCCTTTGCCCGCGGCGGCGGCGGCGGTGACGCACAATGAAACCGAGCAGACGCACCCCGCCGAGCTAAACACACAAAATCCCTTTGACCGCGCCCGACAAACACGCACGTCGGCACACGTACAAATCGTTTTGTGGTTTTTTTTTTCCCCTTTTTCTTCTTACCGGGTCCCCCATCCCACGCCACTTGTCGTTTCTATACCGCAGTTAATAATTCTACCTTTTTTTTTTTTTTTTTTTTCGTTATTAGTTTTTCACGCCCCCGTCACACCCGTCGCGACAATAAAATCTCCTCGAAATCACCGTTTGTGTGCAATGCGTTTTACAAAAAAAAAAAAAAAACGGTATTCACTGTCCGGGCCACTTGAATACGGTTAGGAATATGAATATGTAAGACAGTGGTTCCCAATCGGGGCAAACAAATAGATATTAAAACACGTACGTTTCAAAAATATAGCCGCGATATAAGATAAATGACGAGAACGAAACCCTCGGGCTCAACGTTCGCGTGTTGTTCGCTCAATTATTATTATTATTATTATTATTATAATAACAATACCGAGTTGAATATATCTGGTTGGGTTTTTTTTTTTTTTGTTTAAGACGTAAATGTCTGCAAGTGCCGGTCGGTAAAAAAATTAATTCCGGTCCCCTGTTGGACCGTACCATAAATATATTTTGGACCGTCAATTTTCTTCATTTCTCCACAGATAATAAATAATCGTCTCGACGAATCCGTCTTAACGCCGTTGATTTAATACGAGTGGCAATTGTTTTTAAATCGTATTTCAAACATGAAACACGTTTCTAGAGAGATGGTTTGCGAAAACTCAGCTTATCAATCGGCGTGTGTCCGCCGTCACTTTGCCCCGGGTCAACGGGCAACAATGTACTTTACACTTTATGCATAATACTTTTACTTAACGTTATACTATTCGTAGGTGTTTGTAAATCAATAGTGATTACTGTTAAACGCAAATCATACTGACGGATTCTTTAGACTCCTATTTGCTAGTTTCCCGAGTGGGATTTCAACACGGAGACGGGTGTGAGCGTTTTACCGTATTCGACCGTCCAGTATAACCGCTACTGTTTCGCCTACCGGGCATTTTATTATATAACTGAACGCCGCCGTCCCGTATACGATTAATCCGCCATTTATAATTTATAACACGAGGCAGTCGTGCGAACGGGTTTTTTTTTTTTTTTTTTTTTTTCCCCCCCATGACGACCGACAAAATTACATATGTTTTATCATTATGTATAGGTAGTTCGACAATAATCGTGTGCGTGTGTCGAAACGCGTCGTTTTATATATCGTCGCAGGGTCCCCCGAGGATAAAACACGGCCCCCGTGTTCGGAGACGTTTTCGGACCATTGTGTGTATACGAACGGGTAACGGGCGAACGCGACACCCGTTTTTAAATATGATTAAACTGGAAAGGAAAAAAAAAAAAAAAAAGGGAAAAAAATGAGATTAAAAAAAAAAAAAAAACGCGTATTAATATTATAATGGTTGAAAACTGTTCAACTGTCCGCGGAGGCGCGTACAATAACAATACGTATTCCTTTTGAACGTTATTATGTGTTTTTAGAAAGAAAACGAAAAAAAAAAAAAAAAAAAATGCCAACAATGACACTCTGCTGGATATTCGCCTTTCGAGACCGGCCGTCGCATTACGCGTATGTTTTGTGCCTCGTACGAGACACCACCGTGGACATTGAAAAACGTCAAAAATCGCGTTCGTACATTGTATACGTATTACATATTATTATATATACAACTTACCCTTTTTTTCGTCGTTTTCTTCGGGTTTTTTTTTTTTTTTTTTTGTTCGAAATAGTGTGCTTGAATGCGTATAGACGCACAATACGCCGACCATATAATACTATATAATAACGGCGATATTATATATTGGACGGTCGACAAATCGATTACGACGATAAAAACGCATTGTCGTCCGAGCGGATTGATGTGAAATGTCGGTTCGTGTAGAAATAACGGGTCGTTCGTTATACAATATTATAATAGTTTTATTTTATTTTATTTTTTTTTTTTTATACATTTTATAAATCAACCCTAGCGAAACCGCCTAAAAACCCATGGGGTCAGGTTCGTTTTTAAAGGCTCGAATGAATGGTGATATTTAGAATATTTCGTTAAAAAAAAAAAATAGTATCCATAGTGTTCTTGTTTTTGATGTTCAACGATCTCACCTTAAAACGTTATTACATATTACAATAGAAAAAAAAAAAAAAATGAATAAAACCTCCGTATTTTTCACTAAAAACGACGATGCTCGCGACCGTAAAAAAAATCATTTAAACAATCTGAAAAAATCGGAAAACATTATTACACTCTAAAAAAAAAAAAAAAAAAAATCTCGAAATACCCTATCATAGACAATGTTCAGACGCAGATAGTTAAAATTTATCTAGACTATTTGCAACTCGTAGCAAATAATCGACTAAAAAAAAAAAAAACTTCAATCGACGTTAAAATGTAACGCGTTACAATTTGTAACTCGTCGGTGGTAATAAAATATGCACGTAACCTGATTCACGAAAATCGTCCCGAGTCTGTAAACATTCAATTATCAATTCAACCGGCTATTCAAATAGTTCGTTTAATTCAATCGTCCGTAAACAAATCCATTATTCCGCGGAATAATTGAAAATCTGTAAAAACACAATTAACTTTTTGTTCTTCTATTGTTAATTGTTAATAATTTGTAAAACGTTTGTAACTCGTAACCCGGCAGTGACGCCGTAACGCACTGGTTATAACTCACCGGTCTACCCGAATACGAGTAGAACTTTTTTTTTTTCGTTTATTTTTTTTTTTTTTCCGCCGCCACATCTATTCTATCGCGGCGTTTAAACGATAATAGTACAATAAAATATGTTTAATACGACGGCGTGTTGTATAATATATATATATATATATATATACGTACATAATATCGTTATTTTAGGGTGATGGGGGCCCCCACGGAGCCGCGGGCGCGTGTGCTCCGATGCCGCCGAGACGACCGTGTCCAACACGATGAAAATTGTCGTTTAATTAGAAGTTCATTGTGATCCGCGTGCGGTCCGGGGGCGATTTTCGTTTCGCTCCGACCGGAACTTCGATTCGCGCCGTGTCGCAGTGGTGCCGCCGGGGTCATTTGGCCATTGTTGTCGTCGTACACATTATTATTCGCGCGGCGTGTAAGTACGGGGTGGATTTTTTTTGATTTTTATATTTATTATCGCGAACCGGCGATCGCGTTAATACGTATGTCGGCTGTACAACACCGAGATATATATGTGTACACGGCGATTTCGGTGTAAACTCGATTACGGGATATTATTATTTTTATTTTTTTTTTTTTTTACCAGACCGTTCGGGGCGATCATACAACGTTTTCCGCGTTCAATGGTTGCCGTTCATGGTTCCGGGCGACACGACCACACCGGGCACACCGGCCGGACAACAACACACTACGATTTTTCGGCATTGTGTCCGAGGCCTGTTCAAAAAGTTCCCGAATTTTTCAATTTTTTATTTATAGTGCTTACCTACAAGCTATTGAGACTGATCACCCTCAAAGTATTCTCCCTCTTGGTTTATACACTTTTACCAACGGCGTTTCCATTGTTGAAAGCAATTCTGGAAAGCAGTTTCTGGTATTGCTTAGCGAATTTTCTTTTATTTCGTCTGTCGTAGAAAATCTTTGTTGTTTTAACGGAGATTTTAGTTTTGGAAATAAAAAAAAGTCTGCTGGTGCAAAGTCGGGAGAATATAGTGGATGAAGAAGCACGATACAACTATTTGTGTTTTCCGACGACTGATCGAGAAACATATTAGACCGACTCTGAAACGCGTTTGTTGTCGATTAATGTCGATTATCAATGAGCCGTTAGACGTTTTTAAAACGTAAGTTCCTACCGCCAAACGACGTACGGAACTTTAATGAACTCTAACATTACCTGTTTTAAAAGTTCAAATGGTTGATGTTTTCTTATTTTATTGATTTTTAAAGATATTATTATTAAAAAAAAAAGAAAGAAAAAAGGAATTAATCCTTAAGGACATTTGTGTGGTTTTTATGTTTAACCTAAACTCGTAACCGTGTAGAACAATATAAACCCTGGTTTAATAGAACCGTAGAATCCGTCGTTTTGTGCGAAAATCAATAATTCAACGATCGTTGTCTCGCATCGAGGTCTTAGCCGGGAAAAATTCGATGGGGGTAGGGGATTAGGGTTTGAAATCTGTACCGCTTTTTAGCTGAGGTCTTGCCTGCCCTGTCGAGAAGACCCGCGCACGGAGACGACGAATAATATCACTTTGGTTATTCCGTCATCGGCGGGTTGTAAGGGGGAGTCGTTTCTATACCGCGCCAAAATGTATTTAACATAATATTATTATTATTATTTCGAATATTGTTTTCAAGCTCGATTAAAAAATAAAAGCTGTTCCTCGTAGCCCGCGGGGACCGTTTTCGTATTGCTGCGACCCCGGGCACGGAAAAAAAAAAAAAAAAAAAAAAAAAAAAACACAATAACCGCGATGAAAAGCCGCACTCGTACGTTCACGGCGTGTTAAACACCGTAGTTGGAAAAAAAAGTCATCGTTGTCGCGATCCGGCCCGATAGAAAATAAAAAAAAAAAAAAAAAAAATTATATTATATTATATTGTGCGGTTCGTTTAAAAACGGAAACGACGGTTTTTTTTTTTATTTTTTTTTTTTTTCCCCCGCAATAATTCTTTTGTCCCCGCGGTTCTTTCGGTCGGTTTTACGTGACTTTTCCCGGTGTTCTTGCATAATGTCCTAGAGAGACGGATTTCAGTATAATAACCCGCGAATACGTTTCCCGAAAGCTTTTTGTCCGCCGCCAGTTCGCGTACGATCGCGCGACGCATTATAATAATATTGTTATTATTTATAAAAAAAAAAAAAAAAAAAAGGAAGAAGGAGAGAAAAAAAAACCGCGTTTTAGTACTTCTTATATTATAATAGCGGTAATCGTATTTGGTCGCCATCCCGAATAATATCGTATTTCTAACATATTTATTCAGAACGTTCCGTTCGACGGCTGTATGTATAAGTGTAATAAACCGTAATAATACCATTATCAGATAAAACGGAAAATCGTAAATTACAATTTCGTAAACGTTTTTTTTTTTTTTCTCTCCTATTCTATTCTCTCCTCCCCCTCTATCTCTCTCTCACACTCTCTCTTTCTCTCTTTTTTAACATTAATTTGTTTTATCACGTGCCGACCCCGTATGTATCGTTACCAAACACGCCGTCATATCGCACCAAATATCGGATACGCCTAAAAATTAATAATTTATTGTATAACTATTTAATATAATAAAATATAATACCGTAGCCCGATAATAATAATAAGTAAGAGTTTGTAATATATTATTTCATTTCACAATCGTACACGACAAAATACGATACAATGTGTTTATTTTATTATTTTACGATTAGTTACGTTTTAACGGAGAATTTCGCTACACCCGGCGCGCGTGCACAACGGATTCTATATATATATTTTTTTTTTGTTTTTTTTTGTCTCCGTATACAAACAAAAGTCACGAGAGTCAAGGTTTCTATATTTAATTTCAAAAATAAAATAAAAAAAACAAACCGAAATCCGTAATATAATAATATGATAGAAATAACACGGTATTCGAGTGTGTAGATTTTGTCCCAGTTTACCTACCATACACAACAATACTGTTCGACTGACATTGCGAAACATTAAATATTGCAACGTGTATGTATGTAGACGGTAATAGTATTGTATATATTGTTAATAGATCAATATTTAATATATCGATGGACCGCCCGCCTAGGGAATTAATCGCATTCTTGTGCATCGACGAATTACGCTTTTTGAAATTAACTGTTTCATATTATTTGTGTTTTCGTATCTGAATGTTTGTCGCAGCTCGTCCTGACGTGCTCGTATTTATATTCCCTTCGAGTGTATAAAATCGCAGGCAGCGGGACGAAACCCATTTCTGGTTTAGTTGAATTTATAACTCTTGGACTGTACATCAAACGCCCTATATCGTTCTTAAGGACGTCGTATGCAAATTTCGGATCGTTTTTTTTTTTTTTTTTTTTTTTAATTTGCTCCTTAATAATGGGCCAATAAGGCGAATACTATAGGCAAGTGTTTAAAACCCTTATATCCAACATGGGTTTTTATAATACTATTGTTACGCCCGACAAAATTGTTCAAGAATTATTAAACGTCCTCTTTGACGCAAAAAAACGAAACGGGTCCTTCGTGAGTGGCGCGATTGTTAAATCCACCAGTACCCGGCTAAAATAAATACGAGTTGAAAATACCGTATTTGTGTTTATAGTCGGACGTAGACAAACGTTGGAATTCTCGATTCATTGTAAAGTACTGAATTTACAAAAAATACCATAATGTCCACTTTCCCCCCCCGCCCCCGTACCGGTAGGTATAGTATTTGTTTTAATTTCAATCGTTAAATAAATCATAGCAACAGCAAGTGATGATGCAGTTCGGCAACGTTACGAAAATAGGTCGAATCGTTTTAATAATAATATTGATCACGTTAAAGTATAGCGGAATACACTTAACGACCCGTGTTTATCGATAACGGCGAACAAAAAAAATTAATCAAAATAATAGGCCGAAAGCCATGGCACGTGAAGAGCAATCAGTTCAGCGACTCGTCTGTCTCGCGCGTCGCGCGTTTTTTTTTTTTTTTTTTAATAATAATAATGGCCTCTAAAATTAAGACGGACAGATAAAAACGAATGAACCCTCGTTAGTTTTAAACGCGAAAACGTTATTATTAAACCGATACAGGCCCGGTAGTGTTGATATGCGGTAATTTAAATTATTCACAGTTTATTGCAAATCGAATACATCTACAATGGTCTCGTTACTTTGAACGATACGATTCTCAATAAACACAACAACAACAACAACAACAAAAAACCACCAGCATAATTTCTAGTGAAATTACTCGTTCGCGTTGCGTGTGGACAAATCATGATTGAATTAAAATATAGTGACGATTAACCGATTGGGGCAGTGTGACAAAACCAAAAAAAATAAAAAAAATACCGCCATACATGTCGTTTGTTATGCCAATTTATATATAATATCACGTAATCGAGATCGACCCGTTACTCCAAATAATTATTAACACTGTAAGTAGATCGTACCAAAGTGATTTCATAACGATCGATAAATCGGGGGGGGAACCCCGTACAAAATTGACTTTTCGCGTTCGTTATGACCGCCAAAAATAAAAAATAAAAATAAATAAATAACTCAAGTAGTCATACGATTTTGACCGATTGTTCTACCGGTGTAAACGAGAAAATGAATCGATCGCTATAACGTCACGTTTTTCGTTTTTCATTCTCAACGAATGTGGACTTGCCGTTAGGTATACATGCAATACGTGTACCTGTACGCTCGCCAGTTACCATATACGTATTTATTTTTAAAAGGACAGTGGTTTTTTTTGGTGCTTAAGTACTTACTTTAATGATGGTGATTATTATTAGACAATATTCAAACGCGTAGTAAATAAGACACGGACGGCGGCCCGGTGTTCAGACTCCGGCGAATGGAATCGTTTTCGAAAACGGTACGAATAAACGGGTACGGGCTTAAAAAAAAAATAAATTAAAAAAAAAAAATAAGAGGCCAACTGTTTTCAGGCGACCACCGGAAATCCGCGCATACAGATCCGGCGCGCCACCGGGTCGTATACGCTTTTTTTTATTTATTTTTTTTTATTATTAAATTTCACGACCCACGTATTCCGTCGTGAATTTTTTTTTTTTTTTTTTTATAAAACAAGAATGGAAAAAAATATCTTCGAACACGGCAAAGGGGGCAGGGGAGGGAGGGGGAAACCGTATATACGTTTGTCGGCGGCGCAATCGTACGCATTAAAATAATATTTTTTTTTTTATTTAATATTTTCATACAGCTAACCCATGTCACGCGTGTGTCACAGGGTGACACGCGCAAACAATATCGGTGACACGGTCAATTTAAATATAATTCGTAATAATTTTCACTTGCCTTTCGGCCGGGTGAGGAAAACGCAAAAAAAAATAATTGAAAACAATTCCGTGTATCGGTTATTTTAGTGTTTAATGTATCGATACAAATTATATTGTTTTTTTTTTTTTTTTTGCTTTTTTTATATATATATTCACACGTAATAGTAGTAAATATAACAATAAATCCTACCGAAACTGTTATATTATTTGACAGGCGGATATCAAATGGTTCGCACCGTCCCTGTTTCAATAATATATTGTAATATTATTACGGGGCGGCGGCAATCGGCGGTTGTGCGTACGTGTGTGTGTGTGTGTGTGTGTGTGTGTGAAGTGTCGTCGGATGCGGGCGGCGGTGCGGTGGGAGGGTGTCGGCGGACACGTATGGGTTCTAGGAAACCTATCCGTGTTCTGGAAACCGATTACAAAACGAAATTCCGGTTCCCATTGTCGTGTTTGCTTTGATTTCGTTTACGTTTGTGGAGACGGGACATTTGTTTGTTGTTCTGTTCATAATAACATGTGTACGCGGGCGCGCGCGCACGCTGTATACAAATAATATATTACATTATTATTGTAACCGAAGCGACGGGTTTCAATGCCATCACTACGTATACCGTACATATGTAATAATATAATAATTCCGTTCGTATGTGTAATACTACAAATCGTTATACGCACTGTGTGAGAAACACACACACGCGCACACGCGCCGCAGCCGGGAGGTGGGGAATAAGAGAAGGATAAAAAATAATAATAAAATTAAAGAATAAAATAATAAAAAAAAAAAAATATATATATATAATCTTCGATTGTATTATTGCCGGGGCGGCGGCGGCGGCGGTGGCCATTATATCTATGTATAATAATAATACGAATAGTCTCGACGACGATTGTTATTACTATTATTACTTACTATTATTGTTATTATTATTGTTATTATTATTATTATTATTATTATTATTATATTGTATAGTCGTCGTTATTGTTATTATTATTGTATAACTCTTTGTGTTGTGTGATTCTGTAACACCTCACACCTCATTACCTGTCCTAACACGGCGGGCCATCATCGTCGCATTGTCTGTGTATATATTTATACGCACGCCGCGGCAGTCTTCTGCGCAGGTGTCTTTATAATAATAATAATAATAATAATAATAATAATTTAAGTGTTGTTGTTTTATTTTTTTTTTTTTTTATATATATATAATCATTTAGTTTTTTTTTTTTGTTTTTTTTTCATTTCCCCCTCCCCTCCCGCTCGCGCGTTCGTCCGTCCGCGTTTTCGGTTTTTCTCGTGGAAAACGAAAAAATAATAATAATAAAAAAAAAAAAAAAAAATTACACGACTACGGGCTATAATAACGCAGTGTACTGTAATATATTTATTTGTCTTTGCGGTAAAATATTGTTTGCCGACACGCCGCGCCGTCGGATATCCGGCCGCCGGGCCCGCACGGTTTGAGCAGGATACATACATTTTTCGGCGGTATAATAAAAAAAAAAAAACAAAAAATTATTATATTATAACCTAATAAATAATAGTAATAATAATAATACCCATAACCGGGTACCGCGGTCGTCAAACACCGCCGTCGCACTCGGTTTTTATCACACACAACCGACGGACGGCCACCGTTTCCGGGCGTTGTGTCCGCGCCGCGGCCGGCCCGGACCACACTTACGACGTTGTTTTTATCGTTCCGATAGAGAAACCCGCATGTTAAAACATATATAAATATCCGGACGATAATTAATTGTCGAGCCCCGTATTCGTTTGTAGGCAGTTTCTACTCCGTCCGTACCGCGGACGAACCATCGGGACAATACTAGAAGTCGGCCAAATTAAGAAATTGTTGGTGACCGCCGTCCTAATTACCACAAGACGAGCAGAAAAGTGTGTTGATCAGCTGTGACTTATATCTCGTGCTAGTGGAAATCGAAAGTGCCCCCGACAACTTCGCTAGACGTTTGTGAATTGACATTGTCAATAAGCAAGGTCTACAAACGAATGACACCAAAGAAGAACGGACGATTTTCTGCAGCCAAACAAAAGTACGTAGAATTAAGTGTGTGCAAAAATTATTCGGCAATTCGATTAATTTTTAAAATAAATCAATTGGTTAAATTACAATATCATAATAATAATAATTTTTAAACAATTTATGAATTAAGTGTGTATGTTGTATTTTGTAAATAAAGTAATTATGTATATGCGCACTTTAACGGTTTTTTTTTTAAATTATTCGGTTAATCGGGACAGACGGATAATGCGAACAAATTCGAGATCACTGACCTACGTGTGCCGATTAAACGGATTCTAGCCGTTACACGCGTCCACGTAGAACTTTTTTAACGCCTTCTTTTGAATTTTCAAAAATCCTAAAACACGTGTTGCTTAGTTATTTTTAACCGTAATCCACACCCAGTTCTCCTTTTCCCTCGTTCGCCATCGACATTGAATTACGAATACGGGCCGGAACAAACAGCGACCCCGCAAAAACACGTATGTATATGATTCAAGGTTTTTCACCGTAATGCAACGGACAATAATATCTTTGTCGGCCGTTTTATGAATTTAACATAACGAATTACGGTTTTCCATATAAACTTCCATCCCCTTCCATCTCATGCCAACCGTATAAAAGATTATACCTATTGTCAACATCTCGCGTTTTTGATCCCAGCGGTATGGGCTGTGCGTTAATAGATCAATCTGTCGGTCAGTCAGATGAGTTTCTCCTTTTAACAATAACTTCAGCTCTATAATTTTAATGCAACGCTTTTTATTCTAATTTATCCTTAATTACGAAAAATCCTGAGAATTGTCATTAGGTTACCTACTTGCATGCCGAATTTCAAGTACCTAGTGATTATAGTTATTAACTTTAAAGCGAAAATATAAATCCTCTTTATTCTCTATCCCGAGGAAATTAAAAAAAAAAAAAAAAAAAACAATCAGGCCTTATTCCTTGTCTACACCATAAAGGGAACCCCCGTGCAAAGTTTCAACTAGGTGCTTGGGGCTGGGCGTTGGTGAGTCAGTCAGTGAGTCAGGACTATTATTTTCTATAAATATATATAAATGTAATCCTAATACATCTGCTTATTAGATATTACGAGACTGGAGTACTATAGAAACTCCGGAGTATTACGTTTTCTTCAGACACGGGATTCACGCATACACACGCCCACCACAAACACTTATTTAGGCAGTTTTGTAAGTGTTCGTATTTGGTCTGAAAATTTGAATTTATTCTACAAATCCCGGGTTCAAGTGACTGTCCAGACTAGAGACATTACGGTATTCACCAGTGGTGTATTGGAGGGTTTACGAGGGGTATACCTCCGACAACGTATTTGTAAATCACAGCGTATACCATTTGAAAGGTTATTACTGCAATATTGATAATATACGATCGTTCAGATTACGAATTTAATATGAACAATTTGTATACAATAATTTCACTGTGAATGTACCCACCTTCGGTAATAATATACTCGGCTATCCGACTTATATGCCCGTTTTCACCAAGCCGTTTTCGTATACGGTCCGCGTCTTTATCGTTTATAAACGCACGATTTCAAACAATGGCCGGCAATGTGTACCGGTAAAATCGGGCATACAGATTTCAAACGTACAATATAATAACACGTCGATATCAAACACCGTGTTATAATCATAATAGTAAAATAATTGTCATCATAACATTATATATATATATATATATATGAAATGCATTAAAAATAATGACAATAAACAATATGTTAAAACCATACGTGTTGTGCAATTGCATATTTGCGACATTGTAAACCGTGAACAAATGTCGCTGTGACAACTCGGTCGGTTTTCAGTTAGTTTTATAAAAAATAGTTGTACATTTGAATCTATAGACAAAATTAAGGGATGTCATTTGATAAAAAAAAAAAAAAAAAAAAGTAGTTTATATATAATTCGCGTATTATATTTCGATTAAAAATTAAAAAATTGTTCCTGAAATGCGTATATCCCGATTACTTTTCGAAAACCGAAAAAGGTCAAACGGCCGAAATATTTTATGTCTCCCGAAAATACGACCACACCGTATCTATTTCGCCGGGAAACCATTTACTTATCTTTATACGAGATGTGATCAAAAAATACCCGGACTGTGTTAATAATATTTATATCAATTAAGATAACGAAACCCCGACAATGTCATTCGATAAAGTCACTTTTAACGAGAATTTGAGCGTTGGTTTGAAATCGATAACAATATTTATTTTTATTTTATGGCATTTTTACGAAACCGTGTTTCAGTCGTGCGTCGATTTTCGTAGTTCTGCGCGTCTTCTCTGCTAGTTCAATCGACGATTGTTTTGAATAATTTCACGAACACGAGCTACAGTTTCATTTGTTTTACTGGTCTACCGGGTCGTTCGTTATCCTTAACGGATTTCTTACCTTCCTTAAACCGTTTAAACCACTCAAAACGCGTTGCCCGAGACAGAACATCATCTCCAAAAGCATGCTGCAAAAGTTCAAAAGTTTTACTAGAACTTTTCCTTAGAAATTTAAAACAAAATTTTACGCGCACACGTTGTTCTTCTATTGCTTGCATTGTGAAAATCGCCACATGACTGAAACATTCCATAAAATAAAAATAAACGTTGTTATCGATTTCAAACCAACGATTTGGAATTCTCGTTAAAAGTTACTTTATCGAACGACATTGTCGGGGTTTCGTTATCTTAATTGTTATAAATATTATTGCAACGGTCCGGGTATTTTTTTTTTTATCGTACCTCGTATACTCGAAAACGTGGTCGGAAGACGGCAGAATACACCGTCAAAAATTGTCGTTTTCGTTTTTCAGTAACGGAATGTCGTTTTAGGCACGTAAACTCCGCCGGTGTACACAGAAAACGAGTTGGGTTTGGGTTCGTTTCGGGTTTTCTCGTTGCCGGCCCATTAAAAATATTATTATTCATCATCGTAACCCGATCGCGGGTTACAATCGCGTGGTAACCCATCACGCGAAAACAATCGCCAACGGTATTCGTCGGTACGAAAAACGTGCGCGTTCGGCTAAAGGCATCCACCAATCGGAGTGCTTATCCCGTTTGCTATTGGTCCGCACGCGCGCGCCAAAGGTTCTGATATTGACGACGACAATCGCGCGTGACGGTGGCACGAAACGATCGTTGAAAATTGTTGCGGATCGGTTTCGAAATAATGTCGTTGTTTATTTTTATTAAAAAAAAAAAAAAAAATTGTTTTACTCTCTCTCTCTCTGAGCCGATCGGACAATGTCGGAACGCCAACACCGTTACGTTTTTTATCCGATTCGCAATAACCGTTCGAATTATTACCCGCCGTTCGGTAATTGAGTTTGTACACTACTGTCAAACGTACACGGGGTTCACTGCAAGGATATCGACAAACATCAATTCGGATAATATTCCTTTCGTCGCGGTTTTGTTTCAATTGTGTGTATTGGTATAATCTTGTGTACGAAAAAACAAATAATAATAAATAAATAACGTTCCAAGGATTTTTGTTTTTTTTTTTTGTTGTTTTTTTTTTTTTTTAGAATTTTTGAATTGTAAACACGATAATACTCTCTCGGTTGAACACATCATCGCCAGCACAATAATATTTGACTGAGAAATGTTCTCTCGGCAATATCGAGAGATATAATTTTTGAAAACATCTCGGGAAGAATGTGATTCAGAGGAGTCGGTGGCGTATTTTTAACTTTTTCTGTGTGTGTGGGGGGGGGAGCATCAATAAATCGTAAGATAAGTTTTTGTTTTTTTTTTTTAATAAAATACTATCAAAAATATTTGTATTATTTTTAAAAAAAATCTCCGTAAACTATATAAAATAAATATTATTAATATAAAATCTTCACGGTGTCTGCTAGGCGAATAAAATGATTATTATTTTCTTTCGATCGATTAAATATATTTAACTGTAATATATAAAGTAATGTAATTCGCATAATATCCCGCGATCTGTCCAAATCGGTTTTTTGAGATGACGGCACATCGCCGGCATTCGCCGCATCCGTTCGTCTTACGGGCGACGTGGCGAGTAAACGCGCTTACGAAGACCTCGTAGAACTCGCCTAATTTTGGTTTTATAGTAAAACCGCCAAATATGAAATTGAAAGAGGACAAAATTCCAGACGGCACCTCGGTGGGATTTTCCCATTATTCCGCGCATAACGCTCGGTACGCCGTTTAGAAATTAACGACTAATTCGACATTTGTTTTTTTTTCAAATTATCGTAATTTTTTAAGTAATTCATTTTTTTTTTTTTTTTTCAACGCCTTCCGGAATAACGTGCCTGTTTGATTTTCAATTGGGAATTCTCTATCGTTAAATCGCCCGGTGCGGCGTCCTCTTTAGCGCCAATAGTCGTTATCGTGTTTGTGGACGATATACTGGCAACGGTATGCGGCCGGATATGTGTTCAGAGTGTTTCAGACTGTGCGAAACGCGGTTCATATAGCTGAGAGGAATTATTTTTTTTTTTTAATTTTGTTTTTTTTTATAAATTTACAAATAAAATATGTGTCACTGTGTGGTTAACGGTAAGCGCAACGGAAACATATACCGGAGCGACGATTGACAATATTGAATGTTATAAATCCTTTGGAATCACGTACACGGGATAATATCGTATCATTAAAAACGGATAAATTGAAACAAAAAACATAAAAAAAAAAAAAAAACTATAGCTGTCGGTGAAAAATGGACTTACCCATGGATTTAACCGCCTATCACTCGCCCAACTATATCGGTCCTATCGCCGTTACATTTTCTTCGCGGCATTTTACTAAACATGAAAATTAATACGCAAAACGATCGATAACCGTTTGACACTCTTCTTAGGCAGGTTGGGCACCGGCACCGTACGTCTCTAGGTCCGGCCGATTGGTCTGGACTGTTGATCAGTGAGCGAGTAAGTGTGGAGGGGGGTGGGGGATTTTTGGCGTTTATATCTATAGAATATCGAAACATAAAAAAATATAAGGTTTTTCTGGTAACTGAACAACGATAGTTACCCTAGTAACGTATTAATTATTGATTTGTATTGATATACAGTACATTTCCAATAGAAAAAAATCTTTAAATTTTCAATAAAAATCCACGGTCACTTATCGAGATAAGAAAGCATCCTATATTTCATGTTTTCGCCAAATCTTATCAAAATCAGTTGTGTAATCAAATAGCGCATTTTTCGCTAACCTATATATATATACAGGGTGCGACAGAGCCGACTGACGAGTTTAATGAGATCATTAGACTGTGATACGATAAGAGCAGGCCTTAATAAGTGGTATATTTTGAATTGTACGGTAATGTCGTTTTTATTCGGAATCATGGTCTGGACAGGTGTACATCGTGGTTTCGTCGTGCATGCGTATTACGAAAATAATCATTCTGTGATCGCTATACAAAGGGCTTTTCGTATACACTTCGGCATTCCACGTGCTGAATCTGTTCCTTCTGCTAACAGTGTCGAATTGCGGATACGGCAATTTGAAAGAAACTGGAAGTACCCTAAGTAGACTTGGACGTGGAGCACACAGAACGGTAAGAACCCCCGAAAATGTGCAGTTGGTTAGAGAGTCAATTGAGCAGTCACCAAGACGCTCAGCCCAGAAACACGCTGTAGATTTGGGAATCTCAGACCGTTCTTTGAGGAGAATTCTTCACGAAGAATTATCATTCCATCCCATATAAATTAATGCTTGTCCAAGAGTTAAATGCTACTGTCTACGGCAACCGTAAAAATCTCTGTCAGCAAATTCTTCTGCAAATTCCTCCGATATAAACTTTTTTCTGTAGCGATGAGGCCCATTTTCATCTTTCTGGAACTGTAAATAAACAAAATGTTCAATACTGGGCTACAAATAACTCAAGGCAGCTCCATGAAAGACGACTCCGCGTGGAAGTCGAGGCCATACCAGTCGAAATGTGCCGAAAATCATATGAGATCTTCAGAGATCGTCTACAACAGTGTATCAATGCTGACGACCGTCAGATCTTGGAGATATAATTTTCAAAAAATAATTTTTAAAAATAGGATTGAATACCGATTTAAATTGAATAACATCTTTTCTCTAAGTTTTACTGTTCGTTATTTATAGCCCATCAAAACTCGACAGTCGGCTCTGCCGCACCCCGTATATATGACCGCAAAAATAGATATTACTTATATATATATATATATTTTTGTTATCTTACTCGTATATCGTGTGGTTAGACCACCGCGAATTTATAGTTACAAACCGTGAAATTAATTCTCGCGATATGTAACCCGTAGTAATAAGCGAGCGCGTTATTATTGTACGGCCAAATCCGAGAAATTCACCCTATTATAAATATATATTGCGGTAAATGAGTAATAATAATTGTATAATAATATAAAAAATTTGTATTATTATGCTCCGAGAAATTTACCAATTATTATAAATACAGAGGTACGTACGCGCGACGATGAGCAATCGTCACCGACGCGTGCGATTCCGTATAGCCCGGGCTAGGGGAGAGGGAAAAAATAAAAAATAAATAAATAACCCAAAATACGAGGAGAGAAAAAAAAACAAAAACGATATACTTTTTAACGCCGCCGACGGTGCACGAATTCTCGTTAAGCGGTTCACGGAATACTAATTTTTAATGGCATTCGATCGTGTCCGGCGACTATCGTTTTCCAGTGTGCCGCATAAGAGCGTACGCGTACGTTTTACAACTATTCCGAATAAAAATACAGAGTTTTTTTCTTTTAATGTATTCTAAATACACTAAAAACACTCAATATCTTTGCGTAGATCCCTGAAATTTGAATTATGTTTCATAGTTGGTTGTGATGACGTAAAAATACACATTCGTATGGCCTTTGAATTTTTTTTAATATAATTAGACGAACGCATGCGCAGTACAACTATTTTTTCTCAAATGCCAACCACCTATTTCTATCAGAAATTATTTTTCGCCTAATTTTTTAATGTATTTTGGTGGTTCGACCAAATTTTTAAGTCCAAAATTGACCAAGTTACGGCAATTAAAAAAAAACAACTGTGATTTTTTACTGCAATTCTGAAAATAATTATTCCAGGATTGTTAAGGCTTGACATTTTCACCCATTTTTTTTTTTTATGGTGATATTAACACGTTATAATAATTTTAACTACTGTATAATTTTACGTACGTATTTATTATTATTAAAAAAAAAGAAAAAAAAGACGTATTTGAGTACGAAGATACTTTGAAATACATTTTTTGTACATATAGTTTATTTTTTTAATTTTTTTTTTTTTTTTTTAACACCGTATTAAACTATTGAACCGACCATGTTAAACGAGTTCGGTAAAAAAAAAAATAGCTTAAATTATCGAAAATCCATAATAGCAATTGGACGTAATTTTTTAACATCGCATTTTGTGTACATTTTCAAACACAATATCGAGTCATTTTTTGAATGAGTATTTAAGAATACGTATTAAAATATTTTTTGTTCAAATACTTAACGTGTCTACTCGTTTTCGTATTTATAAGGGGGAGCGGTCACGCGGGGAGAATTTATAATAAATCCTAAAGACAAGTGTACACATCGACAAGGCCGTATGTCGTAATTCACTCGAAAACCACGTTTCGGCGCGAAATCACAATAGTCTTGGAAATCAATCGATTGGTACTTTCTAGATTGCTGTTGTTTTTTTGTTAAACGAAAAAATGATGGATAAATACCTCTAGGGGGGGGGGTGCAGCACGAGCCGGGAATACGTAATACAAATGAATATGACATTGGCGGAGATTCGAGCGGAAGAAAATTAACAGATAATGACTCAGAGAGATGAATGCGAGATTATCTTACTTAGGAAGTCTCTGGAAACCGGAGATTTATTGGGAAAAAATTATTATCGTGTTTTGCTTTTACAGTTTACGTAGGGGATTTACACTGCTGAGAATCGGAGAAATCCGGAGTAAAACGACAGGAGAGAACTTCGAGATATTTTTTTTTTTTTTTAAATTATCAGTACTTTTAAAATGAACAAATCGTAAAACGAAGGGGATAATTTGTCTGTTGTAATGATTTGTTTGTTTATATATTTAATAGGATAGTATAGGACGGGGTTTAATTTGATATTTCAAAACTGTGATATCGAAGATAACAATAGTACTCGCACAAGACATGTTTGGAGATCGTATTTTTCGAATGTCCGCTTATACAATAAGAATTATACTGAAATTCCCGTGTGCGTCTTGAATGTTATTGCGGGTGTATCGCGGTTATTGTGTGGTTGAAAGAAAGAAAGAAAAAAAGAAGAAAAAAAAACCGTATATATACATTATACGCACACGACAACAATTATGATTTTATGAGAATATTACATTTTATGTTTGAAACGCGGTAGGTACAAAAATAATATATTATTATTGTTGTGTGGAAAAAAATCATTTTGTTGCGGATAATTGATAGTTTTATATCCGGTATACAGTGAGTAGATAAAAAATATTATACCATTTTTTTTTTTTTTTTTTTTTTAGTTTTAATGGCCCCCCGGTTTAATAGTATAGGTAAATCGCAAATATTTCAAATATTTACTCACATTCGCTACAACAACAACAAAAAAACCCGTACACTTTCATTTCGTTCGCAGCAGTATAGGTATACACTTTTTTATTATCCTATATAGATTTACCGGAATTACGTTGTATTTTTTATTTATATTTATTTTTTTTATTATTATTATTATTATTATTTATTTTTTATTTTTTTTTTCTGTGTGTGTGATTTTTATTGCCCATTGACATGAACGCGCGCATACGTATACTAATATTATGGATACAATCTGGATTTCGATCTGATATTTCTTTAATATTTTTAACCGCCACCCTCGGCTTTCAGCTGTAACATTAAAGGAAAATCTCGTACTTAACGCAAAAAAATTATACGGTTTTGTCATATTATTTATTATTACTTATATAATAACACGGCTATATTTTATATGTTGTTTTCGGTTTTTTTTTTCCTTTCTGTTCTGTCGGTCGGCTAAAGTATATTCATTTTTACCCGTAAATCGCTTTGTCCCGTGTTCGTATTTATTTATTTATTCATTTTTTTTTTTATTTTTTTTTTATTCTTTCGTTTGCGTTTTATATTTTATAACATTATATAGTAGAGGTACGTCGGAATAAAAACTCGAAATATTACACGTATAGGAAACATCTACAACCGCGTTAATTCGTATTGATTATAACAGACACGGTAACAATAATTTTATTGAGATTTTTATCATTTTCGTCCATTATACTCGGTATCGGTTTTATCACTAATGATTTTTGGTCAAAACCGATATTGGAGACCGGAAATGTTTAGATGAAAATGTCTATAATATCTCTGGAATATGAAACCCCCCCCCCCCCGTTAAACAAATCGAGTTTCCAACTATTAAATTGGTCAATTTTCAAATTGTTAACTCGTGATTTTCGATTTTAAATATCGGTTATCGGTAAAAAGCGGTATCCTTGGCACGTCCTTGGTAAAATTTCCCTACTGAGCCCAGTCGTTATTTTTTTTCGAATTAGAAAACTTACGATAATGTAAATGTTGTCCGGTTGAATTGGAATAACGGATGGTGGGGGAGTTAGAGACACCATATTAGAGAGAACATTTTGGCCGCCGCACTGTTTTTGAAGCAATTAAAAATTCTGAAAATGCCCTCGCAACAATTTCGTGTTTGATTATTTGGATATATTTTATAGGCGTACCCGTTTTGACTAGCTCGTGAAAATACGTCCGGTTGAAATCGGTTTAGAAGTCCGCGCGGGTGTCATGGAAAATTCGATACGTGTCATCGTCGAGAGAAAACCGTTGCGGGCAAAAATACAAAAAAAAACGAAAAAAAAATAGCGAAAAATCATCGCCGTTCGCGAACGACAAGGGAAAAAACATTTCGATTGTTCCGACGGGAAAGGTATTCCGCTTTATGTCCGACGTGTCTAATAATAATAACACATGATAATTACGGGCGTCGAAGGATTCATAATAAATACGCCTGTTTAAGAATTTTGTACATACACAATTGTTCGGGCGGATTAATATTATTATAACCGTGCACACAACGTGTTAAGCGGATTAATTGTACACGACTGTGTTATTATCTTACGTATGCCAGTGGTTTCCAATCTTTTTAGACGTGGGTGCCTTTTTTTTTTTTTTTTTTAGATAGAATTCAGCCGCGGCGCCCTCCTGCGTAAACCCCGAAGAAGTTTGAACTCTATACGCTCATAAGAAAAACTACCAGCATAACGTCCGTAACATTTTTATTTTTTTTTGTTTTTTTTCTTACCATTCGGTACAACTTATGACGAACCTTGAGCCGAATTGTTGTGCATTTTTATTCACATCAAACCACAATAAACTAGAAAATTATCCTATAAATAACCTTAATACATCCGGAATATATTGAAAATTGCACCACGTCTAGAACGTGGTAATATTAACCGTATTAAGTGAACGTTTCACGATTATTGATTACTGAATTGAAACAAAACGTACCGAATACGTCAGTAGAACGCGTTTTCCGCGTATAAAGAAAATTGTTCGATAAAATTCAAAAAAAAATCGACCTCTTGCACAACAAATGGATAAACCGTTTGGCAGACTGCCTCTGGCCGTGGTGACGGTTGAACCAAGATTTCCGGTCGACAAGTCAATTGACGGACAGGAAACAAAATATTGCACGCATCATAGTAAAACCAACCAGCGTCGTTGGCTTGGCTTATGCCGGTTTCGGCTATTGCGAACGAATATTTAATTTTTCGTACGGGCCGCGGTGCCCGGGGAATAGGTCCGCGGCGCCCCCGGGGCACCGTGGCGCACAGTTTGGGAACCGCCGATGTATACTATTGATAAACGCAATACGTGATTTTCGCCGTCTCGAAACCGGTCCCGTTCGTATTATTATAGGCGTGCGCGTAGGCGTACGTACGTACACGGTCCGCGATCTTATCGGCTTCCCTTTGTAGATCCCGAAAGTTTGCGGCGGCGACGACGGCGTCCGCGGTCCGCGGCCGTACGGCTTCGACTCGACGACGCGCATCGATGCCCCCCATACCACCACGCCGCCGACCGACGGCCCGTCCCGCGGGAATTATTAGCGATCGATTATTTCGCTAATCGGTTTATCAAAAACCGGGCGTTAGTAAATTATTATCCGATATCCGTGCAACGCGTGTGCGGGAATTACTCAATGAGTGCCGCAAACGCAAACCCCTATAGGTAGGGTTACCATACGTCCGGGCAGTCCGGATTTTTCAAAGGTAAACGTATACGGCACGGGCTATATCTATACAAAAAGTTATGTCAGCTGCCAGATCTTCGTGTTCACTCTGTATAAATGTACAATATGCAATTTCAATATTTTCTCCCGAAACGTCACGATAAGTGACGACACATTATTATCGTTGTTGCATTAAAAATGTAGACATTTTATTCATAGATCTAAGTAAAATTGTATTAACGAAATAACAATATTGTTTATCTTCGATTTACCTCCCCATTCCACCCCTGAAACGGGACTTTGATGTCCGGATTTGGTCTAAAAACATTATGGTAACCCTACGTATTGGTCTATTTTTCGTATTCAAACAATTTTGGTATTTTTTTTTGGGGGGAGGGAGGAAGGATGGAATGAATCGTAGGGGCCCCTTCTCGTCCTTTACCGCCATCACTTGCCCACCACCTATATACGGCCCGAAGTTGTCTCTATTTCCCCGCACAATAATCATTTTAAACAATATATAATGTCCATTAAGTAAAAATAATATATATATATATATATATACGTATATATTATAATCGCGTGTGAGATTGAAATATCGGGCACGTCAGCGCAATAGGAAATGCATTATGTCTATAATAATTACAGACTCTTTCTGACTCGTCGAGTCTTTTCTCTGTTCCGAACAATAAACGAATGCGAGCGAAGCAACCTAATATTATACATGCCCGGCGACAGCGATAATAGTCCGGATAAACAGTCCAATTAAGCCATCGATCGATACGAGTCCGTACTGACGTAACAACAAATTTACAACCGTAAAAATCGTATTATTAATGAACGTTATTCTTTTACAAAACAGCCGGAAACACAAAAACGAACGGTCCAAAAACAACACTAAACGAGTTTTCGTTCTCATAGCAGGTCCGTATAGTTTTACTAATATTATTTGAAATGCGTTTCTTTTCTATTCTATTCAAAACTTGTTATCACTGTTATTAATGGTGGCAATTGAGGGGAGTGGACACGTGTGTTAAAAGTTACACGCACGAGGAATCTTATGGGAGAGGTAGGGGGGGGGGGCAAAAGTATAATTTTGCATCCACGGATAAATATATTTAAAAAAAACTACTACTATATAAAATAGTAAAAAAAACAAAAAACAATAGGTATCTACGTCAATATTTTAACGTTCAAAATAAGAGTGTAAAACTAATAAAATGATAATAGTAATATTGATCATCTAACCTATACATATTATTATGATAAACAGTTACAATTTAATGGTTACGTTTGGACAGCATAATATGGAAATTAAATTCGATAGAAACATTAATATTTAATATTTGGTATAAAACGTTTTGATGTGATTATTTATTACAAAAACATATTATTTACATAATTAAAATTGGTAATATTTTCCATAATCATTTTGTGTCTAAACGTAATGTTTCCAATTTTTAGTCAAAATGTATCACTTTCTGTACTCAAGGTATATAAATCGTATGTTTTTTTTTTTTTCCGAAACGTTACACTAACGTCTTATAAAATTATTTAAAACTTATTATTTTTCGTATAATTATACGGGAGTCTTATTATTTTTTCTACGATGTTATATTTCACTATAAACATTCTTATTAATTCAAATCATGATTAAAATCGTAAAAAGAAGAATTGACGTTTCATTGTAAATATTTATTTCTCTGGTCTAGGCATACAGATTTTTAGATTTTTCTTAGATGTTTATGCAGAAACAAAAATTACATATTAGAACTTATTTATTGTGTAAATAAAGTTGTATTTTTTTTTCTCGTAAATTGTCCCTCATAATCGGTCTCCGGGGAATCTGCGCCTGGTTTAAACATATAATCTGGCTCGATCGTTTTCAGGACTTTACGTCCATTCGTTGTAAATTTAAAACCCATGAAAACTGCAGGACATCGGTATGTCCCCTTATGATCGCCGGCACATGACTATAAGTACCGAGTAGGACTTGACATTTCACTGGTCACATCTCAAAAAGAAACCAAAAAAATACCACGGAGCTAATAGACGTATTACGTCCAAGTCTAAAATATACGCCTTATTATAATGAGTCCTAAAACGTATTTTTTTTAAAAAAATTTTTTCAAAAAGGACGGTGTACAACAATATGTTAAACAAACATAATGAGCATAATCCTCAACTAATTACATGTCAAATAGTAGTAATATAATTAGGTAATAGATAAGACAACAATGTAATAAAAATAATTTAACTCTGCTGTTTTTTCTAAATTCGATCGTAGACGAATTTAGGAATAATTCCAGATCTGAAGCTGAATTATACGTTATACGACTTCCGATCAATAAGAATAAAAACAAAAAAAAACTACTTTTAAGAAATCAAAATCTACACATAGGTACTAAATAATTCTATAAATTAATTTTTAACGTTGAGTCACGTTTAATTGAGCACGCATGAGTTCGGCACTCGCATAGAAACCTTTTATATTCATAAAATATTAATTTTTAATAAACTGTTGAAATTAAAACCGACAACCATGTATAATATATACAAATGTTATTGATTATTGTGCACGTATTTCAACTATTGGAATTGATTTCAAATTTGTAATGCGCATTATCTGTATTATAATTAAAGAAAAATGTGTTTGTTCTGTCTGTCTGTGTGCGATCCACAGTCAACTTTAGCCTTTACAGAGATCTGAAAGTCTACACAAAAAAAAATAATTAACGGGTCCGTGTGCACTCCGAATCCGGATTTTTGTTATTTAACGCCTAAAGGGTGGTCGGACACAACGATTTTGGCATTTTTTTCAACTAATTAGTTGATTTATGTGTTACCTGAGGTTCACGGATCAAATAAAAAATCAATTATCATTGGGGAGACGAAGAAATTCAATTTAACTTGTGTTCAATTAAATATCTCTTTTTTTTTTTTCGGTTTTAAAAAAAAGGATTTTTTTCAAATATTCTGTTTTTAAATCATCAAAAATAGAGAGAGAGAGAGAGAAAGAGAGAGAGAATTTAATTGTCAGACAACTAGTAATACAATAATATTTATTATGTTTGTTCATAATTTAAAGTCGATTATTTCCCGTCTGTTATTTCCACCTTCGTTGTGTATATTATAATTAACTATATTATATATTACCATTAATTAACAGCACTTGTTTAAATGCTAATTTTATAATTTTTCCAAAGGGGGCGATTTTAAACACATGATGTAATTGTCAATCTAACCCTAACATTGTAAAGGGACCCCTAAAAATATTATACGTACAGCCTGCTGTTTTTTTTTTTTGAATCTGGTTTGTGATGCATTAAAATTATTAATATAATAATAATACCGATTTTGTGGAGAAACTTTTCTATCATTTAATCTATAAATCGATAAAACTATACTAACATTATTATTGTTGTACAAACGCGTTAATGTTTCCTTCGAGTATATTGATTCCGAACGAAAAACAAAATAATAATAATAAAACCAACAGATAGTTTAGGTTGGAATTTAGTTATAGTAATTATATAAGAAACTTCTGTCGATTACAAAATATTACAGCATCTGACGTACATGTAATATGCGATAACCTAATTGAACCCCAATAGATAATACGATTTATGTTACATACTGATTATGATATGGTCCGTGCAGGCGGTGGCAACATTGCACGCGTTGTTCACTGTGTTCGGGTCGGAATTCTGTTTGAACAACAACAAAATACCCGAGATTGAAAAACCACAACGATTTCCGACCCGAAATTTGTTCGTAAATATTAAATATTAACGAGAGACGCTCGTGTTTACGATAAATTATATCTCAACGTGTATATTCAAGATTAATGTGCTTCTGAAAAATCTCGCTCTCTCTCTCTCTCTCTCTATATATATATATATATATATATATACTATAGTCGAATACAAATAAAATTTTGTTTTAGATTTTGCAAAAAAAAATTTAAAAAAAAAAAAAAAAAAAAAAACGGTAAACTCGGGAAAACACAGCAAGTAACGTTGACCGTTATTCGTACCGGCGAAAAATTCAAATTTTTTCACTTACAAAACGCACTTAGTGTAGATATGACTTTACAAGAGTAAGCACCGAGATTACATAATACACGCGCGTTGTAAAATAATATTACACCGTTAATGCAACAATCAATAATATACCGGACTGAAATCGTCAAAATATAATGAAAATAATTTATATTTTATAATATATATTTAACATTCTGACCGCGTAAATCGTTACCCTCCGTTTGAACCGGGGGTGAAAAAAAAAACCACCATAAACAATGAAAAGCCGCGCATTAGGTGTTATAGAAAATTCCATTGTCGTTTCGGTTTGGCCAAATTGAAAACCGTAGTTTTTTTTTTCGGTTTTTTATTTTTTGTTTATCGCGAATTGACTCCATAGCGGCGGACCGGGGGTAAATATTTTTTTTTATTATTGCCTTTTTTTTTCGTTTAAGTATTTTTATTTTATTGTTTCGATACAGCGTATACGAATGAAAAAAAAAAATACTGTACGGAGGGTGGACACGTGATTTATTCTATACGGGGTCGTGTGCGACAGACAAATTGCACGAATTGATAGACTGCGGCGGTATAATACGCGCGTATATTTATTAATATGCCGGGAGTAAAAAAACAAAAAAAAAAAATCGACCCAAAACACATTATGTTGCGGTCATCAGGGAAAAAAAAAAAAAAAAAAAAAAATAAAAAAACGGCCGCAGTGGACAGTTGCCACCTATCCGCAATTGAAATAAATAATAATAAAAAAAATAACAGTCGCATTGTTCCGCGAGTATAATGTTTCGAAATCAATTTGAAAATTATACAATTAACACAAAGCAGCAGACGCCTTACATTATATTGATTATATACGTTTTAAAATAAATACCGTACAATATTATACAGTGTGTTTCGTTCAAACGGTACCGGCAAATATTTCACTTAGGACGGGACTTGGATTAAAATTAGGTTTATTTAGGAAAATCGGGGGGGGGGGGGTGCGCATTTTAAGAATATTTTTTCACGATTTTAACCGCTCCGGTGTGCGACAAAACGTACGCCGTTTTCTTAAACGGCGCCGCCTAATTTCAACAACAGATTCCAATAGTCCCTATTGTTATATAATTTTTTTTTTGTTTCCTATGAAACTTAAAACTCGTACGTTTTTATTTCTCGAAAACACTGCGACAATTGCCCGAGTAATACGGCCATAGTCGCATTTGAAAATACGATTTGTCGGTAAATTTTAAAATGCACGGCGTTCACGTTGCGAAGAAATTCGACTACGTGTTTTCTACGGGAAAAGACGAATTTAAATATAAAAACAATCGTAAAATTACATAAACGCGCAATGACATATCGAGTTATAAAACCCATGAAAACTGCGGGACATCGGTATGTCCCATTATGATCGCCGGCACATGACTATAAGTACCAAGTACGACTTGCCAATTTCACCGATCACATCTCAAAAAGAAACCAAAAAAATACCACGGAGCTAATAGTAATGCATTACATCCAAGTGTAAAATGTACGCTTTATTACAAAATAAAAAAAAAAAAAAAAAAAACGCCCGCAGTGGACAGTTGCCACTTACCCGTAATTGATATAAAAAAATAAAAATAAAACGTACGTTTTCTTAAACGGCGCCGCCTAATTTCAACAACAGATTCCAATAGTCCATATTGTTTTTTAATTTTTTTTTTTTTTTTTTTTTTTCCTAAGAAACTTAAAACTCGTACGTTATTATTTCTCGGAAAAATCTCGACAATTGCCCGAGTAATACGGCCATAGACGCATTTGAAAATACGGTTTGTCGGTAAATTTTAAACGGACGGCGTTCACGTTGCGATGAAATTCGACTACGTATTTTCTACGGGAAAAGACCAATATAAATGTAAAGACAATCGTAAAATTATATAAACGCGCAACGGCATATCGAGTTATAAATTTACGATGCTGATAGTAAAAAAGAAAAAAAATGTTTAAAAAAAACGCAGGTGCATTCCGCGAGGATTGAAACGTCGAAAATTAGTTCGAAATGTGTTTTCCGGTACCGCCGATCCGCCTGAACGAAAAAAAAAATCCCTTTTTCGACCAAACTCCATCCGGCCGAGATATTTCGCATTACCATTCGCGTGAAACACACTGTATACCGCAATGCATTTACGTGCGATTATACTGACATTAAAAAAATTATATATGTATATATATGTTATGTTTTAACCTTGACGGCGCCTGACGCATGTAATAGTTTCTATTTCATATTTCTTTATACTTATAATATAAAATTATAAGTGTTTTTTTTTTTTTATTTTTTTTTTTTATCAATATTTAATTTTACTCGGATCAGCCTTTAGCCGGTGCATTTCGCGTATCACTCAGCCGGGGGTCAGTGGAAATTATAATATGTGCACAAGTATTATAATATTATTATTATTGTATAGTGATGGTATTAAAAAAAAAAAAAAAAAAAAAAACTAATAATAATAAACGCGAGTTAAATATATTTATAGATGTTTATAATTATTATTAAAATAATTCGTGGACCGTCTCGCCGACGACGTAATTAATATTAATAATTCAAAAACCCAATAATTATTTTGTCTCGCGACGGATTAGCGCCTAAAAGAGCAACGGTATAATATTGTAATAAATTATAATATTAATGCCCACGGTTTTTTATTATTATTATTATTATTTTTTATATACATTTCGCAAACATAGGTATTTCAAACCCGCGACTCACGTGACGAAATAATATTGTTTAACATGATAATTGTTATTATCATCCACCAACGTTTCGTATTACACCGTAGTATTTTACGCGCGCTGCAGACGAAACATTCCCGTTTTGTCGTTTTGTTGGATTTTTATTATTAAATACACGCCGGCCGAATTTCGAATAAATCAAATTTGTAAACACCGCACGGGTGTACTTTACGCGCGGCTGCCGCGGGTATTACCAGGCCCGGGTCAAAATCGAATAGGATTGGAAGAGGAATTTTCGTAATTTATCGCGGCGGCTCGTCTTTAAACGCCGCGAATTGATTAGTCGTGAAACTCGTCTGCCAACGATGGCCAGACGATGCGACGTTGTAACGTTTGCGAGCCTACGCCGCGTCGAGCGACCTAACCTGACGCCCGCTTATCGTGTTCGTTATCGTCCGCAGACCGCGATAAAAATTATTGATTTTCCGCAAAACTCGTGTAGCTGTGCCAGTTTAAATATACCCAACCGGTTCGTTAGTGTAGTAGTTTTTGCGTATAGAAATTTAGAAAGAAAAAAAAAATATTAAATTTTGTACACAACAAATGTATTCGAAAAAACAACAACAACAATATGTTTTACAGTTCACCTTGGATCAGACAAACCGATTTTATCGTCAAACACGCCATCGCGCGTGTGGCGTAGGTAATGTTCGACGATCCAATGATCAATCGATCGGGCTGACAACAAGTCTGTCGTGTACGGAACCCTTCGCGTCTAAAATCCATTTGTTAAAACAACGTAAAAAAAAAATGCCCGGTTGTGTCATTTTTTAATTTGACACGGTCGTTACAAACGTGTATAGGTTTTATGGGTACATAAAACAATTACAAATATTGTTTTAATTTTCAATAAAACTTTTTTTCACTGCTATTTTGACCCTCGGGATTTTTCCGGTTTTTTTTTTAATTTTTATTTTGACGTTATATTTTACATCTCGTCCACCATATTACGCGAATTTCCCTAGCCTTACAGTAACCGTCCTTGTTTTACGATTAATTCACGTAAATTATTATAATATGACCTGCCGGTTTTTTTTTTTTTTTTGTATTTTTCCTATCAGAACACTCGAAACGTTAAAAGTTGTCCAGTGTTTTTTCTTGCATTCCAAAATTCAACTAAACGGCGTATCTGTCGGAAGTTTGTACAATAGTATTTAGATTGCGTTGAACAATGGAACATAATCGTACGATTCCCGACGTTTTCAACTATGTTAGAAACCTCTTATCACTGGCGTAAATTTAAATCGCGTCAAATAAGAACAAACGACAACCGATTGGAAATATTAGTCGGAACGTTCGGTAAAACCGAACGCTGGATCCGATGGAAATTTAGTCGGCAACGCTGAATTTTTAGAACAAGAACCGACAATAAAATATTATCAAATAAACCACGTTGGATTGTATTGGATGTATATATTATCGTTATGAATAAATATCGCTGAGTTCGATCAAAATCAATAGGTACAACGGGAGCGTACATCTGATGCACATTCCGTGAGGTTTTTTTTTTTTTTTTTTTAATTTAAACGAGAATAATAATACTAGACTACTAGAACGTTCTCGGGACGGAGAATTAGTTTGTAATTGGTTGCGCAACTCAACATTTATCGTTATTAAATTTATTAATATTATCATAATGCCCTGTGTATTTTCTATAATATATATATATACATATATGAATTATAGACTCGCGATCATAAAATAAGACGTATTTGTGTACAGATACTGATTGTAATGTACGGTAAACGACAACGTGGCGCGTGCGTCGAATCAACAACGTAACAATCATTATTCATTTAAATAATACAATTACCACCTGTTATCAATAATTATAATTAATTTTTTTTGTTATCTATAACAAACGCCTATCGAAATAATCCCGAATACGCGCGTGGCGTATGAGTACTAAATATATATATATATATATATATTGCGAACGTAACCAAAAACGTGTACAAAGCAAACGGTTTTTCATATTTTCTACAATTTTTAAAAAATTTAAAATCATTTTTTCCCATTAAATGGCCACGTTAACGATACGACTTTTCCACTAATCTAACAAACAAGTTTGTTTGGCATCCGCCGGCGGTCACTTTTTCAATTGTATTAAATTATTTACGAGAATAAAACGTTTTACGTTTTCAATTTATATAGATTTGTCAACTTTTAATGGTTTCAAAAATTAGATTAAAATAATAATGTTTATATGAAAAATATACTTCGGCCGGTGCAAATTTTATAAACTCATACGCCTTTACATGTTTAAAAACGGACCACAGGTAGCGTCTCATCTCACCATTTAGGCCTTAAGTGTTTTCGGTGTTCAGAGCTCGTCGACGATACTGACGACTCATTGAATAGTAAACAGTCGATTACCGTTTTTATTTCGGTTTATTATATACGCCGATACCATCTGCGGGGAGATGGCTAAAAAATGATTTCGGCCGAAATAAACGATATTTGACTAAGTAGTTTACGAAAAACCGTATAGCGTTTCAAAATGTCCAAATAATAATATAGGTTTGTACTCATCCCATAATATTGGTATGGAAACATGTTTAAAAACAGTCACGCCTGATCGTCTGTCGAAGGCCGCTGCAGACGCTAAGAGGACAATAAAGTAAATCGGTGAGAAAACGATTGGACAAAAAGGTCCCTTTTGAGACCTTCTTGATTATTACGATTGGACGGGCTCGGCTTTTAAAATTCCTACGTTGTCGGATATATTAACACGCGGTATCGTTGTCGTTAGGTGAACTTTGAGTTTAATTGTTACCTTTTGTCGTTTGAGATAGCATATTATGCTGAATCCGTCAATAATGGTATAATAAAAAAACCAAACGAATACACATCGATGACGAATTGCTTGCAACGTACGTAAAAAAATTTTGGAGAAATCATTATCGACGAATTAAAATGTAACTCATTTTTTTTTTTTATTATTATTATTATATGTATATTTTTTGTACATGACTGGAATCAGTTTCCATTTGTGGATGTCACAATATACTCTCACCGCATAAATTAAGACAAATAATCAATTAACGACTGTTATCGAGAGCAAACGAATTAAGAGTATGTCCGTTTTAAAATGGACTTTTAAATTTGAATATGCAACACAGTTATGCCACCGAAATATTGCTCAATAGTAATGTCTAGGCTCTTCGGGTAGGCGGTTATTTCATTGTTCCATTCCGAGTGTGCTCAATCGTACGGGCAAATAGGTAAACGTGCTCGATCGCACGATTGAACACTTTTAGCATTTTGACACATTTTTAAACATTCGAGTTTTTTGTTTGCCGTAAATCGCTCAAAAAGGATATTCCGATCGACAAATTCCATTAAAGTATTCAACGCACGATTTAAAGACAACGGTAACACGTTGCGTTTAAATAATTCGATATTTTTGTAATTCAATACCACCTCGGTGAGTGGCAAAATCCCCGCAAATTAATTTCCGATTTGCGACAAGTTAAAGAACTCCGATCGCAACGCGATTACGCTGAAGACTGCGATTTTGAGTCATGTTAACACCTTTATTTTACAATGGCAAAACCATTATTTTTATTATGTGTAAACTACGGACGGCGCAACACTGTATAATATACGAATATCATTATATTTTGTTGTTACCAAAAAAAAAAAAAAAAAAGAAATAACAATAATTAAAACACCGCGAATGCGGTTCCGTGTGGGTTTGTGCGGGCGTTTTGGGCGGTCGAAATTGAGAAATCTCGTGCCAAGCCAATATTTACACGGCGGTTATTGTCGCCTTCCCCGAGATTCGTTACAACGATATTTTCCGTTTTGTTTTTTACATCGGGTAAAAAATAATAAATACAAAGTGCGTCCCGGGTCGTGGACGGTCTCGAGACAACAAATTCGATAAAAAAAAAAAATAAAACAAAATTATAACTGTGCACATATTTTGACGGCGAAATATTTAATTTTATAACGTAAATATTAAATATACGGATCAAACCGGCCGTGGACTTGACCGCGGACGGGAGGGGCGATGAGAGTGGATCAGTTCCCTTTTTTTTATGTGTGTGTGGACGTTTGTTATTGGTCACTGCATTTTTTGGTGTTATATAAAAACTATACGACTACCGTTCGAGATTGACGATTCTATTTTAAGAGATTTAAGTACACCGTTCGATTGCACACGATAATTACTCGAAACGAGTGAAGAAATCAGTGAACATGTATTGTTCAATATATATGTAATATTATTACATATCGAACTATATTAGGGAAAATATGAGGGCGTTTTCATAATCACGCGAGTGTATGAATAACATGAAGAAATAGTGAGAATAAGAATTGCAGCCGATCCCGCGCACTTGCGAGGAATAATAAGGACGGGCGAAGTAGAAGAACAACCAACTTTTCATTGGCTCGATGTCCGGATAGCTGTCGATATTTGTTTATTTTTTATTTATTTTTTTAATTCCGTCCCTCCGCGCCGTTACCTATACCGGGGATACGCCACAAAAATAAACGCGATCGTCTATCTGCACGATGGTGTTAATCGTTTTATTTTTTATATATATGTGTGTATATTATACAATGTATAATAGGTACCTACCGAACGTTTCCGAAAATAGAATACCGTGCTCGTATTATTATATTCCGGACCGCTATATTGTATTAATATTATCTTATAGTCATTTGTATAGTGTTTAGTAACGACGCGATGACGTGTGTTGGAATTATTATTATTTTTTTTTTTTTTTATCGATAATTTATAACGTTACGTACACGCGGTTTTTGTGTGCGAGACCCGACTTTCGTTTAGAACATTATATTATAATAATATAGTTAAAGCGTCGAATTCGATGTGCACAAAAGGAGAAATGGATGTGAAAATAACGGTTACACACTCTTTACTCTGTCTATAGATAAACCTCGACGATGATTCCTATTGCTATTGCGATTTTTTTTTTTTTAGATTCACAAGTCCCAGTTACTATCAGGTCCGGTATACAAGGTTAGGTTAACCGCCCGAAATTTTTAAAGTTGGTATAATACGACAAAGACTAACTACAAACTGTATGTATAACTGTACAACTACAATTTATTTTCAGTATGTGTACATTTTCCAGTTTTCCATTAGTCATTATACGCTATGTTAAATTTTAGAAAACGACAAACTTATATGTTATAACAATTTTCAAGATATTCAATCTTGTCGGACGAAAGGACTTAATCGGTTTATATTTACAATTGTTCGCCAGTTACGAGTTCAGTCTGTTTTTCAAAAGTATTGAATAATAATATAAATGCATAACGTGTATTTCATTTAATTTATGAAACACAATTACATTATTTCCGGTTTGCAAAACTTGCTTCCAAGTTTTCTAATTAAATTTAATTCAAGTAACAATGACTTAATAAAATGCATTGATTTTCACAAAATCTTATTACCGAATTATGACACTTTTGAATCAGAATTGAAGGTGTGAATGGAAAAATGGAAATCGGTACTCGATAAAGAACTTATAGAATCTACAATCGATACTACAGGCGTTATGTCGAAGGACCTTTATCCAAACATTTGGTGTTTAATATCCATACTTGCAACACTCTCAATGTCCACTTCGTTAGCAGAACGTTCTTTTTAAGAAGATTAAAAACCTATATGTGAGGAATAGTTGAACAGTGAAGATGGTCTAACAGGTTTAGCTTTATTGTCAGTCCACCCAAATTGAAGTATCCCAATGAATATTGAAGAAATATTCAATTCGGTATCCAGAATGCCACGCAAGGGTTGACTTTGTTTTATGATTTAAAATTGTATTTAACCATTATTTTTCCATTATTATATTATATGTTGTACTGTATAATATTATCATTAAAATAATAATGTATTTTTTGTTCATGTATTAAAAAAGTTTTAAACCCCCTAACCCTCCCCTTGAAAATCGGTCCTGAACTCGTGTGTGGATACTATAGATCCAATAGGTACACGGCGAACGTTTTCCAAGTTTAAAATTAATGAAAACGCTACGGTCATATACACTCAGTATCAATGAGTGCCGGTCAACATCCAAAGCTGGGCAGTAACTATAGTTAAACATTTAAAAGATAACTTTTATTTTGATGTTTAAGTTATTTACGAATTTTGCGTACAAAAAATTTGAACTTGAAATGTATTTTGCAATTTATTTTTTGACGGAAATGATGATATTTTTATATGAATATCATGAATACATAGCGAAACGAGCATGCGGCCAAAAATGAAATTTATGAGTGTAATAGTCGAGGAAAATTTTAAACTTACACTATTTACTATTTTCGTGAAAATTTGTAACTTAACTCGGGAACTAAAATTCATTTGTCTCTTAAAATTAACATTAATTTAGATAGGTTTTTTTTTTTTTTTTTAGGATTACTAAACGAAAACTATAGTAAAAAAAAATCGTTTAACTTACTCAGACTTGCTGGCATGCTTTAACGTTTAAAATAATATTTTTTAAGTTATACATATAGGTGTCGTAGGTGAACATCATCGGCGTCACTGCCCTTATAAATATATATTCCTGCTAGGGCTTCTATCGCCGTCGTTTTCGGTCAAAGGGAATTCGAAAGTATTCAATAATGTTCGGTTCGGCGGTGTTTTGCGCCATTTTTTTTTTTTTTTTTTTTTACCGTATAAAACTGTAATTATAACTGCAATTATTACCTAATATCACGCGCGTTTTATTTGACAATGACGATTTATAACAAATCGACCCGAGCGCAACAAAATAAAAAAAAAAAACCGTACGGTTCCACTCGCACACGCGCTAATTTACGGGGGAGGATGGTGGTTATCATTTCGTACAATTATTATTATTGTTATTATTAATTTTTTAAAAAAATGTTTTTATTATTTTTCCGCAGAACGCCGCCGCGCTTAACGAATCGGTTTGAAGTGTACACCCCCGTACCCGGAGCTGTTCGTTTCCAGCCCCGTCGGCGTCGTGTGTGAAACGGACCGAAACAAATTTTTCTTTATTTTTTTTCTTTCGCCCCGCGGCCGCCTCCGTACGCCTACTTATTGGACACCTCTCCCGGTTCATTCGGTTCACACGCCGAGATCCCTTTTTCGCCGGCACATATTATATACTAAAATATTAGACGGTATACAGAGTGAGTGGGCGGCGGCGGCGGCGGCGTATATTACAGCCGTGTACGATTATTATTATTATTATTCGTATTGCACACATACCTGTATATTATACACGTGTATGATAACTGTCGGTATATATATATATATATGTAGTATTACGATAATATAGTATACGTATATATGTATGGGCGCGCGCGAGAATATTGTGCGTGCAAACGGCACTATATTATTGAGAGACAGAGCGAGTGAACGAGAGCGAGAGCGAGTGAGAAGGAGCGGAAAGAATCCCATATAGCAATAATCATCAACACAATCATTGTGTCGTCTATGGTCGTTTTTTTTTTTTTTTTCTTTCCTATATTAAATTTTATAACAAACACGCCGCGCCGACAAAAAGCCGTCTCGTACTCGCGCGCGAGCACACCGCACCTAAAGGCACGCAATAATAATAATAATAATAATATAATGTATTATTTGTGTTATTATACGGTGCGAATTGTGTGTGCTCTAACCCAAAGGACGCCGCCGCGTGTTTGTGTCGGCGGCGGCGGCGTATTATCAATGATAATACGTATGACGTACGTGTACATGTGTGCGTACCGCCGCGGGAGTATAACCGGCCGAATGCGTTTACCGCTCGCCCCGGGGGGTTCCGTCGTGTTTTTCGATTTCTCGACGAAACCGGAATTATCGTTATTATTATTATTATTATTATTATTATTGTTATTATTATTATTATTATTATTACACCTTCGCCGCCGCCGTCGCAATACTCAAAAGTATTGAGTAGACGCGCGTATCGATAGGGTTACAACTATATCTAGCGAGATCACGCTTAAGGTCTAAGGCTCTAGGCCTTTGACCGGGGTGATCCCGCCTGATGGTCGCGTCTACCCGGCCGTTCGGCGACGGGCATTCATCATCTCGCGGCGCTTCGGACGTTATATGCAGGTTAGTCGAGTTTCTCGGGTGATCGAAAGCTGAGAAACCCTCGTCGCGGCGGGAGAACGATGGATTACGAGCGTACCTCCCCGCCGGGATTTCGGAGGCCTTTGGGCGCCCGGGCAAACGACCGCGCGATGCCATCGGCACTCACACTCTCCAACCGGGAAACCGGGGACAGTGTTAACAATGGCATGCCGGGGCAGTTCCCTTTTTATCTTTCGGATTCGGACGAATTTATCTCGCGCTCATTCACGTTCGGTATCTGGGGACACAAAATGGCCAACCCATGGCCCATATGAAGGGTAGCACGGGTGACCGTTAACCCACTTACGGTTTCGAACTGCGGTTGGCTTCGTGCGGGCTCGCGGGTACGCTGGAGTTGTAATAAGTTAGTGGCGACCGACCCGACAAAAGACGCAGACCAAGCGCTAAAACACGGCGTTTGTTTGTAGGTTCATTAAACCATATGGGATTCTCTGTTACAACTGCAATAATTATCGTACGGAACGAAACGGAAAATCCCGCGGGAAAACGTTTCGGACCTGCAGCGATACGATAATTGCAACAGGTCCGATAGAACGGACCGCCGCCGAGGAATAATGAAAAACAATGACGAGCTATAGAGAGAGAGACACTTTCAGAAACGAGCGATTTTTTTGACAACACGTTCACCTATATGGGGCGCTACTGTAAGTTCACCGGAATTTAAAAATAATTTTAACGCTGCTTTTTTGAGTTATTAATTTTTTCGAAGGTATAAATATCGATTATTAACATACGTATCATAAATTATCAACAGAATAAACGGAACAGATTTTTCAAACCTACTATGATGAATCAACTACATAAATTTACTACCCTGCACATAAAATATTACGTTAAAAGGAGTAAATAGTGTAGTTTTGATAAAAAAAATTTTTAAAAAAGAATACATACGAGTGTGTTCCTTTTTTTTCTATTGATAATTTCTAATATACGTACAACATACGTTGAAAACTGATATTGATATATTTTTAAAGATTAAAAGTAAAAAAATAGCGTTATTTTGCAACAAAAAATAAACTGATGCTCGCAACCCCTAAAGCGTATGTTAATAATCTGGCAAAAATGAATGTCATTATAGACCGGGGAAAGCGTATTTCGCTGAAAATATCGGAAATAAAATCCCGCTCGGCGAAGTCAAAATCCATTTTTGCGCACAGTGTAACGGAATAAAACCCGAGAGTACCACTCTCGGAGATGAGAGTAAGAATAATGGCGAGGGGGGTTACGTTGAATCTCTGAACGTGAGGGATAGACTGGAAATTAAGAGCAACTGGCGCGGAGAATTTCAGAGGATCGGGTGTGTGTGACGGCCGGTAACTGCGAGAAAAATACTATTATTACATCGCACGAGTCGCCGTGTACCCGAATTCGGGTAATCTTGCGACTTAAAATCGCATAGGGAATGTCGATAAAAAAAAAAAAAAAAAAAAAAAAAAACCCGGTTGAGTTGTCGCCGAAGAAAATATAGACACACGGTAATATTCATATATGTATATATATATATATATACATATACGAACGCGATTTCTAAATTGGATACCGTACGACAGTAATGCGCATTGTGCGTACAATTTCCAGGCGTATCCCTTTGGCGCCACGTATAATCCGTTCACGGGTAAATATTATAATAATCTACCGTGTGTACAATACGGATTTGTCACGATATTTCCGTTCTATTCAACACGGCAAACAACGAAATGTGTTCTTTCATGCCGTCGCGTATTTGGTACACGACTGGTTATAAGGTTAGGTAACCGTATTGGTGCCGACCAGACGGAATATATTAGTTCGGCTTACTATTAGGCACACCGCAATATGTTTTAACGAGATTTTTACCTGTATAAAAAATAAAAAAAAATAAAAAAATAGCCAGCCGTACACTATTATTGTTATGCGCATATACGTATGTACCGTATACGTGTACTACTGCAATCGGTATATTACGATTATTATACATACCCACTCGGATTTTTATTCGACCCTTATTATTATATACGATATTCCTTTATACGCGTCGACTATAGGAAAGTCTGTATTATTCTATTACACGTACCACTATAAATAATATGTATATAAACAGCCATAGTAAATTTGTCGTGAAATAACACTATAGGTACGCAATAAAAAAATAAATCGAAAATATATTCTATCCCCGTGTGCCGGTATTACGAGCATATTGTTGTTCGGCGTTCCTTGATGGCCGGCGTCATGAGCACGTACGTGAAGTTGCCCCTCCCCACCACCACCGCCGCCATCGTCACCAACACATCAATCGATTCGATTGAAAACGCTGTCAAACAATTGTAAACTAATTGCACATTTGGTTAGGCTAATTGCAAATTACTCAATTCCTCGCAACACCAATTTCATTTTTTTTTTTTTCTATTTTGCACCACGGGGAACAAGTTCACGGAGACCTCCCCTCACTTTAGCCAATCGGCGTCGGAATACATGTATACAATGTACAACATGTTCTAAGCATTGCTAATAACTATTAATAATAAAAAATTGTTATAGGTAAATAGGGCACAACATTTTTACAGCATAGGATTTTTCTTTTTCTGTTTTTTTTTTTTTGTGGAGAGAGGGCTGATCATTTTTTTTTTTTACACAGAGACCGTTCAACCAGGATCTCACATAAGTTAAGCATGCTGAAGCCGAGGTGCATAAACATTTTAAACAAAAATGCGATTTTATACTTAAACGACACCGTTTTCAATTGATTCGGTCGAGGCGGGGGAAAACAACTTCGAGTACGTGTACTGAGCGCATTATTAATTTACAAAAACAGGAAAAGTTACATCACTGGAAAAGTGGATATGAACCTAAATCGCTGGAAATACATTTATTTAATAAACTACACAAAGAAAACGCCATTTACAAATTCTACTGAACAGCAATAAAATATACTGTCTCCGAGATTGAAAAAGATTATGGTTACTGTCCGGTATAATAACTTATACAGTTTTAGTCTTCTCGTGTACCCCAACTACAATATTAAATCACTTCACTTTTTTCATATGACCATGTGTAACTTCGTAGCAATAAACTACTCTGATAGGAGGAATAGTACTATAAGATACCGTCACCAAAAAAAAAAAAAAATAAATAAACATAAAATAAAGAGTTTATTATTATTGATTGTACGAGTGTTGTGCGAACATATTAATTATACGTTTAGTCGGCACGTAGATTAATAATCAAAAAAAAAAAAAAAATAATAATAATACATTTTACACACGATAATCATTAATATTATATTAATTACAACGCGTTTTATTATTTAATATTTAGCAATGAAACAGATTATCGGTTTGTCCTTGGCAATACACATCTGTATCGCCGTTCGTTTTGTCGTGGTACTGTGTATATAGATAAACTGCGTGATAACAGTACCGACTATCGAGTCCTCGGCCGGGTCGGATTTCATAAGGTCGGCCGGAAAAAAATATTCTCCGTTTAAATACTATATAGATTACGAATTCGGTTTTTATTGATTAGTCAATGGTACTTGGTGTTTTTTTTTTTTTTTTTTTTTTTTTTTTTTTTTTTTTTTTTTTTGTCGCATGAAAACAATTTTACAGGTTTGCGGAGTCATTGTTGTAAATTGAAAAATGTGACCCTCGTCGAATGACGGCACTTATGGTTTACTAACAATTTGTTTTCGAAACGCAAATGCGCACATATAATCGTATATGCGGAAAGATGACAAATTGTACTGTAATCCGCTTCGGTAACATGCAAATCCAACTGGTGACAACATTGCTCGTTAAAATTTTCAAAATCGATATTAATGCATTTTCCGTGATTTTACCCGAAAATTGAATGCTATTAACGCGACTATACAATTAAATATCTAATTTTTTTTCAATCCGTTTAGGGATGATTAAATATTAACAACTAACGACGATTCCGTGGCAAATTATAGCTTCACGGAAAATTCGAATTTGTTTCGTATCGCCAAAACGATGGGCGTGCGAGTTGAACAGCAAATTACCGTTTTCAATACACCGTCTGGTTTGCACACTGCCAAAATATTATAAATTTTCTCGTCTGTATATAAACGTGCAAATATGAGATACACGTATTTGTAATAATATTATTATTATTATTATACACAAGATTAATAACTAATTTTGTTCAAAGCAATACGCATACAAGTAAAATAAAAATGAATTAAAAATACGAGGTTGCAATGTATTTATCGGTCGAGAGGAGAGAATCGTTAAAATTGATAAATTTTTACCGATAGGAAAATCAAAAAGCCTAGAGAAAATTATGACAAACATTTCACGCTTCGACAACGTCTGAATGTTGTTTAATACACATAATAATTTTGGTAATTGTTCGATTTTTCTCGGATAGGATCCGAGCCAAAACAACTGGAAAAATACAAACAAAATTAATATGTATCGGTGGCCTACCCGTGCGGGTCATTTCACCCGTTCGAAAAACGTCGTTTGGAGTACGACTTTATACCAAACTATCTGTGGACGTAACAACAGCAATTATATAATATAATAATAATTAATAATCAAACTACGTTTACAATAAAACACGACGGCAGTAAACAGGTCCGTTTTGAATAATAATTTATACCCGTATAAACCTATACAAAAGGACTGCGTTTAATCCGTTTAGAGTGGGAATTTTTTTTTTTTTTTTTTTAACCGGACAGCATAAAAATCCACCGGCACACGGCACACGTGTTAAGATGATATATCACTCTTTTGATTCGTATCATTATTATTATTATTATTATTAATATTATTATTATTACTATCAGAGATATTACAATGATTTCAATCGCGTTCCACAACAAACCATTAGTGAACGTGGACAGACCGTATGGGCAGGCACCCTGCAGGCGGTTTTAATAGACACGAGATAAAATGCTCAACGCGAGTTAAAAAAAAAAAAAAATTTAAAAAAAAAACTTCACTATATTTATTATTTGTCCGTATAATAATCATCATATCGATTCGGTGTGCGTGTGTGTGGGTTTTTATTTCCCGAATCCTGAACTTGAGTATTGTAATTGCGTTCCGAGTGCGAATAATAATAATAATAATTATCATTTCCGATACCCAACGCTAATATTATTATTATTCGTCTACTTAGTATTTTGACCGTCTGATCGGTACACTTGGAAATACGTCTTATACCTATACTGTTATCTGGTCGCTCTAAATTCTCCGCAATCGTAAAACGACCGCATTCGCTTAATCAAATTCGCTTAATAATTCAATAAATAATGATAATGGCTGAAAACCGAATGCCGCAAACTACACAATTACGAAGATGATTGAACTGTTAAAATTATCGAGAATATAAACTATATTAATAATAATAATATACCTGCATGTATAATAAGAAATGCGTTTTATTCAACCTCAATTATATTATTATTTCCTCGTCGTAATATTTAATAACTATAATATATATATATATATATATATTTTTTAAACGGCATCGGAAAGATATAATGTTTTTAACCGTTATGATGGCGTTCGTAACTTCTCGGTATTATTTCAGCAACAGATTCGATGATAAAATGCGAGCATAATTAACGAATTTCACACTGAAAATCGATCGGGACTTTCACATATTTAACTAAATCGCCGTTTATTTATTATTAACTAATAAACATTATACTGCACTTGCAGTTTGATGTAAAAATTCACGGTGGCTTATATGCTGCGGAGTGTCTAATTTTTAATTTAACATAAATTTAATCAAAAATGAGTGAAAGTACTAAATAACGTTTTATATTGATTGCAAACGGAATGTTAGAATTAAATAAAAAAAAAAAAAAGACGTCGGTAAATTATTTTCCTAAAATCGCCGCCATTACTTATTTTACAATATTATTATAATACTCTTCCCAAAACACTCACAGGTATACGTATATCGTAATACTATAATATATAATATAACATCACGAAAGGAATAATTATTTCGATATACCGTTTGGATTTTAAAAATGTATTCTACATTTATTCGAGATTTCGTGAAATTATTTACTATAATTCGTTTTTAAATTTACATTTTATACGATTACTATTCGTTTTATTCAACGATCACTCACTCGAGATGTCTACTAAATTTGTTAAAATTAATAGGTTTTTATGTTGTAATAGTTTAAAAAAAAAAAAAATCCGTAAAACGTGTATTTCGAGAAATGTCTAACCACCGACCGACCGACGGGTATTTCATCAAAACCATCTTGTCATGGTGTCACCAAAAACACAAAAAAATTCTATTATCTCTGCATAGATAAATCACAATTATACAATATGGTTACAATTAAAAAATATAAAAAAACTTTGTAACATTGGTATATTAATAAGTAAATTATAATATACCTATCAATCTGTAGTTGTTTTGTTACGTACTTAGAATATTTTTACAGATTAATTTTTTTTAGAAATGCGTTAATTACGAAAATAAGGAATGATGAATGAGAACGCACTACTTTATTAAAGAAATTAGTCAAATACTGATTGTAATATACGAACATTGTCAAAAAGTCGTCCAAAATTCAAGGACGTTGGGGCACCCGTGTATGAAAATTTTAATTAAAAAATCGGGCTCCGTCGGATTTTAGCAGGAAAAATTTCAATCGCGAATCTCCCGAGCCTGGGAAAATCATTTTTTTTTTTTTTTTTTATAAAATAAACGAAACGTCTCGTCGATTCGCGCGAATACTACGGTAGGCCATTCGATAGGAAATAAAGCGCGGAAACGTCGTCGGTCTCGTTCGAACAGACTTTCGGGCGTGAAATGAGAAATCGACTCGGATTAGTCAAACCGCCTCCTCCCCGGCCGTCGTCCGTCGACAAAATCACCTGCGGTCGTCGCTTGACCGTATAAATATATATATATATATATTTTTTTTTTTTCTATTTTTTATTCCGCCCGTTTGCCGAGACCGACCGGGGAAAAATACCAGTCCGGGGGACACACACACGAGAGCGCGCGCGAGCGCTCACACATTCGTTTACGATCACAGAGATGTGCCGCCATAAAAAAAAAAAAAAAAAAAAAAAGCGGTTAGGTACTATTAAAAAAAAAATATATGTGTGTAGGTGCCAAACCGCGTTGTTATAGATATATACGCGTGTGCGTGTGTGTAATATTAAAAAAAAAAAAAAAAAAAAAAGATGATAGGTTATAGTGCCGTGTGTGTGTGTGCTCGCGCGATGGGACGGGTAATGAAACAATCAATTCTGGACGATGAAGAATCGTGTCGGGCGATAGGGTGCCACGCTGTCTAGTGGGTTCTCGCGGGACCGGCTGACGCGATTGTGGTTCATACTGTATTTATACGTGTGTATATATATATAATATATCATACCTATACATAATAATAATAATAATAATACTTGCAGCAGTTGTGTATAGCGGCTCTCCGCGGGTGTACACGCCTAAAATAATAACGACTGATTAAAAATAAAATAAAAAAATCCTTCAGAATTTTCACGTATATTTATAAGGCCGCCGCCGCCGCCGTTATAGAAAAAAAAACGGCGTTTTCCCGCACAGTTATTATTAAGAAGACGTCGTCACACCGGCAATTTGCCGTATCTGCAATGACAAGCAAATTACGTAAATTATTGCGTTTACGTTGAACGCAAATTTGCCAAATTCAAAGAGGACAATATTTCCGAGGGCCGTACGTAGATTTTTTCGAAAAAAATTGTCGTACAAAACGATTACCTAACCAATATGGCTATACCTTATTTGTTTATCATTTTTTTTTTTTTTTTTAGAAAAAAGCTACCCACAGCCCTCGGAAATATTCTCCTCTTTAAATTTGTTTTTATTTGCGTTCAAACCCTGAATTCAACCTAAACGCCACAATTTACGTTCAAAGTATAACGTAATTTGCAATATTGCCCGTTAGATAGACAGAGACAGCAAATGCCGGAATGACGCCCTCTTAATATACGGGCACGCAAATACTCGTATTCTAAACATTGCCGAGTAAATTTCAGAAAAATTAACTAATTAATTATCGCCATCACGTGTGATAATTTTAAGTGTCTACAGTGCGTATGTACGGTTTACGAGAAAAATGCATCCGTTCTACTTATATAATTTTATTATAAACACAAAATTCGATAAATTATTATAATAATAATATTTGTAGTCGTCTGCACTGTAACAGATCGTAAAAAAATCAATCTCTTCAAATCGCATGTTGTAAAATATGTGTATTATTATTTACCCGGGGATAATTTATTTGAAATATTATTTTTGCCATAGATTCCCAACAGTTATTCTAAAAAGTTTTTCAAAAAAAATCTGACAATACGGTTTTATATTTATTCATTTTCTGGTTACGTTTGACTACAAGCGGAAAATACTGGACCAATACTTATATAACATTATCAGTTTACCGATTGTCGCTCAGAATCGTTTTTTTTATAGTAGCTTTTGGTATATAATCTAACCAAATTGTCTACCTGGAAAACTGCAGTGGCCGGTCATATTATGTGCAACCTCATATTTAAGATCGATACAATATACCGTCAAAATTATTACTCGACTTTAGATAAACGATATAAACGAACATGCATTTTTTTTTTTTTTTTTAATAACAAATTCCATTTGTATTATATAAAATACGGATCAACAAATCCGTGACCGTGTATAATATTATAGTAAGTTTTTCGATTACGATCAAATAAACGATATTATTTTTTAAAAAACCGTACGCGTTATTATACTTATTACGATTGTATATTAATGTTTTTTTTTTTCAGTTAAAATTCCACGTGTAAGGTTTTATTATACCTTTTCCAACCCCCAAAACGAAATCGAGACCGACTCTATCCAATTTCGGCGTGCGTAATCGTTTCGTTAATAACGTAATTTTATGTACCTATATAACACAATACTCACACCCGTGTAGTACGTGTCGTAAAACGTGTCGGAACCATATGTTATTTAATGAGTAAATATATTATACAAGTGTAATATTCTTTTTCTTCTGGACTTCGGCTTGTACAGCAAATAAATAAATAATAGGTACACAGTGTATACGATGTGTGGGATTTTCACACGGACTCGTATAGTAGATATAAAACAGAAATCAGTGGCAGCTCGAAAGAGCATAGGTGGAAATTAACCATGATTTTAGTGGGGGCTGATACTTTAAAATATTTGACTGTATATCAAAACCGCTCTCCACGCTGGCAAAACCTAAGTACCTATATATAATTAATTTTAAACATCCCAGACCATACACATTCGATTATAATATTTGAGTATATTTAAGGGGGGCTAATTTCTCTGTACATTTTAAAGAGGCTATGCCCTCCAATTTCCACCTATGCGACGGAGATATATTTGAGTTACGCGATTCACATAAATATTAATGGGTGGATATTTTGTGGTGTAAATGGTAGTTAAAACAATTTTTAAATGTAGATTTAATTAAATTGTAAAACGAATATATATAGTTATTCTATTATATAATGATCAGATCAATTATTACGGATAGGATTTTATGATATCCAACCATGGGAGAGACTTGTACGGGGTTCTAAGTCAAATTTGTTGGCGTTAAAACAACTCAGCTATCACCAAATCCCGCCGAGATATACTTGATCCAAAGAGGGTTACTTTTAATATATAGTGCCCTTAACATTCATAGAACTATATATACTAGTACGTTAAATAACAACTGAGTTACGGTAATTTATTAAAATCCTTAAAATGTTATAATTTTAAGGAATGTTCGAAAATTGAGTACCAGGAGGAAACCAGAAACTGATGTCGATAATAATTTGCGCTCGGGAGGATACCTGTTGCTATGCAGACGGTGGTCGGCTGGTGGAACAGGCAAATCATACCCCCGGGATTACTATAGACCCCCGGTACGATTACGTTAGGATATATATATATATCCGCTTTAAATTCATAATAGGAGAAACAATACCTCCCAGTTAGGTTTAAAATTACTATTCCTTTAATCAGGCATATTTTTAGACTAGAGTTATCTGGTCGACGGCGCGGCGCACCGGGGGAATACTTTGGGAACCGCTGGCGTTCACAATATATTATAATATGAATGCCGTCCGTCGTGACCGTCAGAAAATTATAATGAATGTAATATGGCCGAGTGCAGTGTCTAAGTACTTTTAAGCGATCCGTGATCGTCGGACTTGTCGGTCGCCGAGTCGTGCGCCGTTAAAAAACAATACCGAAACCTATCGTTTAGCTCTCCGTAAAAGTAAAAGCGCTGTGGGTGATTACGTACGTAAATCACGACTTACAAATTGGCCATGTCGAATTTTCGGAAAATTTCAATATTAATTTTTATTTTACTACGACGTGTTGATTATTTACTTATTTGTCTGTTGTCCGTGAACGACTTTTAGAACAGAAATCATGCTCCGCCAATTGTCAATCATCAGGTTTCTTTCTGGTAGCAGATTCTGACTAGTTGGGGTGGTAATTTTTTTTTTTTTTTAAATTTAAATTTAATAACAGTTTTTAAAAAATACTATATTTGATTATGTATGTGCAAACACTCCGCAGTAAATAATATTCGGCTCACAAGAAAATTGTGTTAATTGCGGAATTGTTTTCGTCTTTTGATTTCCGTGTGCTAATGATGAGTAAAATCCGGATTTACCGAAGTTCAAGAATCCGAATTCCGGCGTTAGTTGTAAATCCGGATTCCGGATTCTATAAAATCAAAATTTCGCTCTTAATTCGGATATCGGATTTCGAAATTTTGAATTGAGATTATTTTATTCGTGAGTCATTATAACTACTAATTTTTTATTATTATTATTTTTTTTTTTTTTTTTTTTTGAAGGGGTGGAGTTTGAGCATGCCAAAAGTACAAGTATTGCTTATTTACTCGACAATATATGGTTGGTGATTTTCCGGCGATTGGGTTTATTTGTTTACACTACTTTTTATACAATATTGTATACGTGTTGTAACTGCAGTATATAATATACTATAAATTATAATATCATAACTGTACTACATTATAGTAGCATACGAACAATTTTGTGTTTACAAAACGGCACACCTGCATAGTGTATAGAAAAAAAATAAATAAAAACCGATTATTTTATCTATAGGAGTTATTCGTGAGCACATTATATGGAGTACAACACGTGCGTGATGTATATTTCTGTTTGTCGGTGCCGCCGCCGCCGCCGTTTCGATCGTGTCGCGTTAAAATATCGATAAAAAAAAAATAATAATAATAACAAGGGTAATTATTATTATAACGTACAAACGTGTTTTATATTATATTAGATGCGTTCGATAACAGCACGAAGAGAAAAAAATACCCGATCTAAACCACCCATTCGAAATCCTAACTCGTCAGACTTTATGGCGTCTATATATAATATACACGTGACCCCGGCCCCTCGCGATGAGATCCAATCTGATCCGAACATCACATAAAATATTACCTATTATAAACCCGTCGAAATCTATATACTCGGATATTGCTGAACAAGTCTGAAAATGGTACGGGGAGAAAAATATATATATATATATCATACTTGTTAAGTATTTAAATATAATTATTGGAATACTCTTTCGGTATTCGAGTAAGTATTTTAATTACTTCTATATGGAAATTACTACATTGAACAATTTTAATTTGAAGCGTGTCGCATTACGCCGCGTTAGAAGTTTAATGGATTCAAAATTATAACTTACAATAGTATCGAACCAGTGTTGTACAAAAGAAACAATAAGTATTTGATAGTATTTATAAATACAAAATAATATCGCTATTTGTACTCAGAATAAACTTTAATGAAGGAAAATCGTTTACAAAGTCTATCAACAATAATTGATATTATGGATTTTTTTTTTTTTTTATGTAATACGCAATTTTCCTTTTGTAATAAACACGCTGTTTATGCAAAAAAAAAAAAAAAAACAACAAAACGCTGTAATAAATGAAAACATAACGATATTCTATTTTAAATTGCACGACATGCTGCATGCTCGTTCCAATTATTGTTGAACATATACTTATATTACAGTCGAATAATTTACTCTAGAAAATTTATATACCAAGGACGCGTTCCTGAAAATTCGTGTTCAACTATATTACGTATATTATAATTAGTACTGCATACCGATTCCAAAATTAATGTTTTATTTCGAATATTGCATCACGTCGTCGTCGGTTGGTATACCGAACACAAAGTGAAGGAAAGAATAATCAGATTTCTCGTAAAAGCAATACTTGGCTGATAATCAAACAGATCTAACGGCCTCTCTCTTTCTCTTTCTCTCTCTCTCTCTCTCTCTCTCTCTCTCGTGTGTGCGGTTTACTTTGAAGCTTAAATTCCGACGTGTTTACACGATTATTGTACGGTTCAATTACATCAACTTCAATAATACATTATTAAAATTATAGCCCGTGTAACAGTAAATATATTTTTTTCCCGTTCACTCTATTAGTCAGCTATTGTTTTCGCTGTACATGTAAGTAGCCGGCTTGTTTTATTCTTTTCCGTGTGATATGTGGCCAAGTGTATGTTCTGACGACAAGCGTAATCCTCTCAACTTGTCTCTCTGTTCATTGCAGCCTTTCTCCAATCGGTTCCAGGCATTAGTTTATCATGGTCGTATTTAACTTTATCTCCCAGCCTCGATCTCGATCGCCCTAAAGGTATCTTTTTTCCACGGGGAATTAGTGTTTCTAATCTTACAGCCCATTTCTAAACGTAACGTTATTCCCTTTCTACAATATTTGGCAATTCGTTTAATTTCTTCGGTTATCCTTATCCTCCGTCGTTCTCTCGTTGATTCGTCGATCCACGGACCGAAAATCTTTCTCAACATTTCCCTCTCAAATATCATAGGCTGTTATATGGCTCTTACGTATATTTGTTTTATTTAATGAGTATAAATACTACGCATTTTCTTAAAGGCGGCCTTACTCGATTAATAACTGTCAATAATTACAACTGCAGTTGGCATGTTACTACATATAATATTATGATCAGAGTACATAGTGTAGTAGTTACCAAATGATTCCACTCGCCCATTAATATTATAATAATATTGTTATTTTGTCTTGTATAGAACGTAAATGCTTTACGCCCGTGCACGTCGTCGTTTAAAAATAAAAATATATAAATCTCACCGAACGTATTTAATTCGATATGCGGGTATACATGCACGTACTTGTATCGTAGACGATCCACGATAACAATTATTCTGAAGTTATACGATTGCGCTGTATACCGGCCGCATTTATTTATTACGTCTGTCCATCCTGCAGGATGATGTAACACTGCACGTAAAAAATATCAATTACGAGATGTTCCATTTCGTAGTCGCGTCGTCTTTGGTATTTACCCCTAACAACTAACGCGTTCTCTCCTTTGATCGTTAACTACCTAGAGCTATCTCTCCATAATGGTATTTAATGGTTCTTATTTATTTCACACGACGCGTCCAATTAGTCTTCATCACTTTTGTCGTTTAGTTTATATAGTAGCCGTTTTTTTTTTTTTTTTTAAACGCACCGACTATTATTTAGTGTTTTTATACCCGCGGTTTATAATATTAGCTGCTATAGCGTATACTTACGTCATCGAATACGGGTTTTTTCCCGGTGCGATCTGTTTGTCGAGATAAGGGTTTGGCGTTCGCTTCGTCGAAAATATACTCGTCGCCATGGCCAGTGGCATACCCGGAGAGAGGGGAGGGGCTAAAGGGGCTTAGGCCCCTCCCATTGACCGTATCGAACAAATTTAAAAAATAGTTCAAATCATATTCAATTTGCTTATAAAAATTAATAGTTATTGCACATTTTGCACTACGCGATTATGTATCTTGCAAAATAATCCCACGAAGAATAATGGCATTATATACATAATTATAATAAATGTAAATATGTTTTGCTTAGATTATTATATAGACGGATACACGTGAAACGGGCAACGTCACGTATAATATTATAGTTATCAAAAACCATTACAATTTCGTTATATAAAAAATATATTTAAGTCAAAATGTTCATATGAACAATATTATAAAATAAGTATTTAAAAAAAAAAATCAAATTTTCGAAATTACATTTTATACGTATTTATCATTGTTCACGTCTACATATTTATTAATATACCAAATAAGAATATTTAATATTTTCTATAATATAATTGTATTCTAATATATTTACCTGGTTCGTAAAATGTAAAATTCGCTCAATTCGCGAGTTGTGGTACAAACCGCCTGCGCGTTTCACGGATTTGGCGAAAAAATGCATATTTCATGAACACTATTCTGTTTGAAACATTTGAAACCTATATATTATAATATTGCAATCAATAATCTATATTATAATATTATTACATTAATCATACAAACCCTATTTTTAAAAAAATTTGTTTTTGTTTTACAAGCCTTTGAGTCTTTTAACAACTTCTACGAAACTTCTCCAGCCTTCCCGGTCTACGGAGTCTTCCATTCTTTTGGATTCATTAACCGCTCTTACCCTGTCCAACCACCGCTGTCGGGGCCTTCTCCGTGGTCATCTCCCGGATAAGTTCCTGATCACCAAATTTTTAATAATTTTCCCGTCAACTCGCCACATGTGTCCGGCCCTTTCAAGCCTTTTAGCATATAACATATTGTTTATGCTTGTTTTGTTATATAATTTGTTCAATTCTAAGTTTTTCCTCCTTTCATAAGCGCCTGTAATTTTACCTTCCTTGTTGGTCCATAAATCTTTCTTAATACCTTCCTCTCAAAATATAACAATTTGTTTTCGTCGTTCTTAGTGGTTGACCATGTTTCACAGGCATACAATTGGTCTTATATAGCAGGAGTACAGTTTCTCTTTAGTTTTCCACGGCAGCCTTTTCGAGCTAAGGCTCATTGCAAAGTGTGCACGATTGGCCGCATATATTCCCTGCCTAATACTTGGCTGCGCGCATATTGTTACTGTGGTTGATATTTTACCACTAGACACTTAAAGTCGTCGTCCGCCTGCTCAAATACAGATTGTTCAATTCTTAGGTTTGTTGTATCTGCCAAGATTTCGCGACATAATCGTGCATGTCGTTTTGGTTTCGTTTCGATTTTGTTTTATACAAACCCTATACCGCGTTATTATTATTATTATTATTATTATTGTTATTGTTATTACGATATCGTTGCGGGTATTGAGTCGTGATCGGTTTGTGCGTCTGGGCGGTGGCGTAATCGATCCGGGGGAGACTACAATATAATATAATATCACGTCGATTAGGCGGTGCGGTGCTCGCGAGAGGCTTCGGGTGCACGGGCGCGTGTAATGCGCTGCCCCCGTACACCGGTATTATACTGTTTAAAAAAAAATAATAACGATAATATTATAACACCTGCTGACGCCGCCAATGGATTATCAATCGTCCGACACCACCGGTGTGTATTATAATATGTGTATATACGTATATATAAGTAAAATAATATGACGCGGTTTCTTGTCGTTCGCGGTATGATGATTTTTCGGTAAGGGATGTTTTTCATCATTTCTCCCCCCCCTATCGCCGCCGACTTTGATTTACAATTTATATATATATATATATATATATATATATATATATATATATATATATATATATATATATATATATGTATTTTATAGTGTATATGCGAGATAGAAGGGTACGCGATTAAAAGAACGCGGCTCGCGCCACGCCGAAAAGAAACGAATATCGTATTATCATTATTATAATATATATATACTCGGTCGACACGGTGTGTTGACCGTCGACAATGGCGCGGTATTATACACGAGCGGATTGGGCTACTTGTGCGTGTCAAGTGTGGGAAAACCCTCGACGGCGCCTCCTCGGTAAGGTATACGTGTATATATATATATTATAGTCTTGTGCGGATAATATTTTATCGTAGGTCCTGCGCGCGGTGTAATATACATGATATTTACATAATATAATGATGTATATGCCGTACGTTGTAAACGATAAACGGCATTACACGTCGCGAACAAGATAAATGAAAAAAAAAAAAAAAAAAAAAATACAATAATAATTATAGTCGCTCGGGCGTTTACTTGAGATTTCAACGGTCGTCGCACGCACATCAATTTATTTTATATTGTATCCGCGTAAACATGGTCGCCTTCCCGACACCGTCCGATAATTTTCAAATTCTAATTGGTTTAGGACGATATTCTAATACAAGTCAATCGCAGTAGACCACTGTTTGTGCGGCGGTGTCTAAACGAAATTTAGCCACTATAATAATAGCGTCCTTTGTCAAAATCACGGTACGGAGCCGAACCACAGGCAGTTATTGAGACCGAGAATATCAAAATTGAAGCCTTTGAATTGTGGCGATGGAAAAGAATCCCCAGCATCTCGTGCACAGAACGAATAAGGAAAGTGGATATAAGTGGATTGGAATTGAACGTTCAATAAGGAAAACGACAATAACCGAAACTAATAATAATAATAATAATGTTAGGATAGGATTGATAATAAAAATTTAAAAGAAATCGTATGCTAGTATATACATTATACACTATTTTCTGGCGAAATATAATTCGAAACGGTTCTACTCATTTACGATACTAATATACCTTCTATACCGTGATTGATTCCATCGAATCATCCTATGTTTACCATTAAAAATAGACAAATGAGCATAATCTGGATTTTGCTTTTATACATTTTCCACCCGAATGCGATCATTGAACCTAATATTGCGGCGCTATATAAAACTTTTACTATTATAACGGAAACTCTTAAATACGATTTTTAATAATATATATATATATACATGCATATAATTGTATTATTACAGTTATCATATCGATAATCGTTTAAGTTACATGTTCGTGTTATTTATATTATTATTATTGTTATTATAGACAGCAGTCTAGTTGCCAGTGTATAACAGCTGGCGAGTACAACAATCTATAAAATAATAACTAGCGTGCGCGTCTTTAAACTCATGAAATAAATAAAATGTATAATTATTATTGTCGTAACCGGACTGCGCGTAAGTATAATGTAACATATAATAAAAAATTATGACATGAACACATTTTAATTATAGTTCGTTCAAAACTTTGTCAAAAAAAAAAATAATAATATCGTGGCAATTATCGTAGTGACGATATTGTACTTGTTCGGTCGATTTATATTAAAACCACAACACGCCACCCGAGTATAAAATCGGAACATTACGAAATATGATATTTGTATTTTTTCGTTATTCTGAATATTCTGCAAGAATAAACAATTAAACGCCGGCAAAGTGTTTGGAGACAGCACGTTATTATATTCCGCAAACGTTTAATCACGTAATTTTTTTTCATTCAACTCGTCGCTCGACAATTGAATAATATAAAATAATCGATTTATTACGCCGATTGATTTATACGCGAAAAAACCGTTCTGTAGTACACGAATGGGAGGGACAGCCATTTCTCGATGTCAAAAGTGCAGTCGGCTCCACTAATTCGGACATGTGTACACGCGAAACGTGTTGCAAAATTAAAACATAGGTACGTACACATACAAACTCAGTTTTGTGTAATATATTATTTGTATAACTTCGTGTTCGTATGTATTGAAAACAAAATAAAATTTCCATTAGTTGTGAATTGCAATGTAATCTCGTCGTATTGTTTTTGAACTATTGTAATCGAAAAATCTTTTATACACTATTATTATGACATAAGTATGGAGAGGGGGGGTACGAAAAACTATAAAAAATCAATATCCTTTCGGTTATAGTAGAAGTTCCACGAAACAACTTTATAGAGATGAGTAATTGTGACACAGTGGCTTGTCGCAAAAAAAAAAAAAAACATTTTTATATATTTTTTTTATAGTTTTTCCTTCTTATTAGGGTGGTGCTTATTTTGCAAATTTTCAAATTTTCTCCGGGACATCGTCCGATGACCTCGTGCTGCATAATAAAAATAAAAATATTCACAGAGTTTGAGGCCATTTTTTCATAATATTTAGTGGAAGTGCACAGCGTTTGAATATTTAAAAAAAAAATTATATATTTATATATAGGGGAGAGATTTGCCGGGAAAAAAAAATATATATACATAATAAGTGTATAATTTATGAGCGACAGACAGAGTTGTCACTTTGTACGAGTATAAAACGAAACGGATTTCGATCACCACCGATTTTATTATACGGTATATTAAATCGTAACATTTATAACTGTTGTATTGTAGGTGTACGGCGGTCGGCCACCCGGTGTACACCCGCCGCGGGTTCTTTGGATGTGATTTAAAACGTTCGGGGGAGGGGGTGGGGGGTTGTCGTCGGGCGCACCAGGGGAAGATTACACCTATATACCTATATACATATATATAAATATATATATGGAAAGGAAAATGAAATTATTTTGAGTTCGTTTCCCATGACGTATGATTATATATAATACGGGCGCGTATGTGTCTGTCCGTCTGTCCGTCTGTCTGTCTTTCGTAAGTACGACTCGGTCGTCGAAAATCGTCCTCGCACAGACACGCACACATACGCGCTGGCGCGCGCCGGCGCGGGCGCGGTCGCACTCTCGAAACGGCCATTTTGTTTTTTCTTCCTTTTTTTTTTTTTTTTTTTTTTGTTGTTGTCCGTGTGCATGCCCATAGCGGCGGCGGTGGCGGCGGCGACGTAGCACGCGCTCGGAACAAATCGAAATCGTCGGACGTGCCACCGCAGACGGTTTTTTTTTATTTTTTTTTTTTTTTTTCTATACGTATTTATCATATACATAATATAATATATATATAAATACGTATATACACATATATGCCCAGTCACGTCGGAACCGTTTCTATGTATATATATATATATATATATTATTCGTCCCGTATACTCATCGCACGACGCCGACGCTCCGGTCGATACGCGTTTGTTATTGCTTTTTTTTTTCAATTTTTTTTTTTTTTTTTTTTTTTTTTTATTTCCAATCCCATTTTCTTCGGCGTTCTCGTCGTGATCTAATGATATGCACCATTTCACTGTTGGGTCCGTTGCGCTCAAACGCGGCCCGCCACCGCCGCCGTGCCGCCCGCACCGGCCGACGGCGGTCCGCCGCGGGTCCCGGCGAGACGACGGGGTTCGTTTGAAAAGAATACGAGAAAAAAAAAAAAAAAAAAAAACCGTTCTCCCGTCGGAAATTAAACGGTTAATCGCTGACGTCGTCGTCGGTATAATAATAATACGTATAGATAATAAAACCACCGACCGACAAACAAAAAAAACAAAAAAAAAAAAACGAATAAACCACGGCGGCGCGCGCTCGGACGAACGGGGCGTGCTCTCCGGCTCGATATAATATTTTATTGAAAAGGGCGCGAGCCCGCGCGTCCGACCGGAAATTCCGTATACACACGAGTGTACGATTGCCACCGCGGGTACGGATGCAGTGACCGCGTAATTTTCGGTGAGGATACGATTTTCCGCCTTGTATAATAATATATACCCGTAAATCTATCTATCTATCTATTATATATATATATATATATATATATATGTATTATTTTTTTTAATTTAATTTTAAATTCGTGTACGTACAAAGACCTAGGCCCGCCTAGATGACTCGTGGTCTACATTAAATTATTTAATACGCATAATTCAATCGGTTCTAATTTAAATATTTAATTACTTTACGCTGTATTTAGGTATTTACGTAAAACATACAGTTATAGTGATAATTAACAAATAATAGGTAGTCGATTGTTATTATGACTTATAGGATTACAACTATTAATTCGTCAGACGGTTCTAGAGTGACTGTTTCAATATTTGCATTATAGTAAATAAGTTAATTGGAAGATTTATTATATAAGATGGTATTTAATTACATCAATTATCATCGATTTAATTATAAATTAATGATCGTTTTGTAATAGAATTATTGATTGCATATCGTGTGTGTTAGGGTGTAACAAGTTACGGTTTTTGAGATATATAGCAGCTTCTTTTAAATGTATTCGCTTAACGGGTAGTACATAGAGTACTTTATAAAATTTGTTTGTTGGATACATTTCTTATAAAATGGTTTCTAACTTTCTTAAAAAAAAAAAAAAAAAAAAAGTAGATTTAATTAGATTTTAGCTAAATTACTTACTTTACGAACACGGAAAACCGCGTTATAGAAAACAATGATCTTTTAATAATAGTAATAATAATTTATGACTAAATGATAAATTGTAAACAAAATATTCACAATATATCTGAGATGATAATACATGTTTTTTGAAAATATCAAAAAAAAAGTCATAATAATGTCCCCTTCGTCACAGCTATAGAAATAAATAGTAAGGGGACGTTAAAAAAAGAAAAAAAAAGAAGAATAATAGTAAAGAAGCCTCGTTTCCTATTGTAATATTGATACTAACGCTGGGGAGGGGAGTTGTTGTAAATTATATGCCCGGGGGCGCCAACATTTTAAAAACAACTCTGGCCTTAGAGCAAAAAGTCGATTAGAATTTAGGGGCCATTTTCTATGACAGTGATATTGTGCCAGACTTTGTAGAACGAAAAAAAGCTAATGAGCGACACGGCCGTGTAACTATAGGCGCAGGAAATGACTCATGTTCGTTTAATATTGTCCGTATACAACTTTTGGATTTGACTCGGCAGATGCCTTAGTGAATCGCGTAAATTATGCATTAATTCGTAAATTATGCATTAATTATTATTATTACCTATAATGTTGTTTATAGCACCAACGTAACTATTACAGTTATCATTCTAACCAAAAACCACTGTTATTATAATGTCGGTTCCAGAAGGCGAGGAGGGCGATAGTTGGATCGCACCCCTTTGACCCGTGATTATGTGTATTAATGAGCTCACTCTAATTGGTAGTTAACTGAAGTACTAAAATATGTTCACCGCTCCCACCCTTAAGACTTGTCAAGAATCGCCCCTGAATTGCGCCTCCCCTCCCCTCATTAAGGATTCGAGAACTGCGGAACGTAATCGGTACATAATGATTTTTTTTTCTTTTAAATCTTTTCAATTGGTTTTTCAGTCTGCCGTTTATTGTGGCAATCGCGATAATCCGTTTTCACAGAACACTTATTCGTCCGACGTTTTCATTATCTCGCGTGAGCCACAGGTCTATTACTATCATTAGACAAAACAAAATAGTGTCAACGACGGCAACGGTGAATATATTATTGTTATTATTATTATTATTATTATTATTATCATCGTTATTACGGTACGAAATCGTAATTTAATATACTTTTTTTTTTTTTTTAAATATATATATATATAAAATCGATTTAAATGTCGCCGGGCCGCAGTTTAATATGAAAACGACGACGACGAAAACGCGGGGCACCTAATAGTGTAATGATAATCAGTGGCGTATCATCGTAAAGGATGAGGAGTCGGCGGCGGTCGTGGTATTAATGACGGGGCCACCGCGGCGGTACCCGAGGAACAATACCGCGGTGAGCGCTCGGTATTTATCAGCCCCGGTATATATTACTATATACCAACGACCGACGCCCGGGTATCCCGCGGGCCACCGTGTGACCGGTTCCCATGACGCGCTCGCGTTTCTCCTCAAGAGTCCGTATACAGTAATAGACAGCGGTATAGGATTTCCGGGCCATTGGATTTGAGAATACGGCGAAACAACGATTCCGGGCGACGTCGATTGTCGATACAATTCGTATCGTATTATATTATATTATATTATTATCGTTGTATAAGAAGCGCCTCGGCGACAGGGTTCGCGGGGCCAAGACGATAATATTGTAGCCCGCAGAGGGAGAAAACCGTTTTCAACAGCACGCCAATTAGCCTCCATGCTCCCGTGATCTCTTTCGCTCCGAGCCCGCCACGACACCTGTCGATAACTCGCCTATCTATATACCTACACCAAGACGAATACAGTGCGTATTTATATACTTATATATATAGGTATACACCGAGACCGCGGTCGTGGTATACGTAATGTATGGCGAGCGGGGGAAGGCAGCTACCGGGACCCGGCGGCGGCGTGCCCGTCGTTTCCGCCGCCCAAATGATCCGTTTCCTGTACTTATTGAATTATCAACACGTCACGTCAATTAACGTACCCCGCGTACCGCTCGGGTCTTGGGCCAACGTCGTCGCCGTCGACGACGACGTGACGTATTTCCGAACCGTTTCCCAGGCTGTCGTAGCTACCGCCGATTCGTCTTTTACGTCGCGCCAGATAACGTATTTCGATGCCGCGTCGCGATTCCATTCCGATTTCGGTTTAAACGAACTCTGTACGTTCGGATCGTGTAAGTATTAGGTAGATTACATATTATGTGTTCGCATTATATAACATAATATTATACGGTTTATACGGCTTGCGGTCGCAACTAGAAATGTTTAGCCCTTGGCAGTGTCAAATTTAGACCGGGGAGGGGGGAAGGGGCACAGATGGACACATGCCCGGAAGCGACATGTCTTAGGGGCGGCAAAATATTTAAGCGAATTTAATTAAGAAAATGTAATGATAAAAAAAAAACAAAACAAAACAATAAACGCGTTTTATTTTATAGATTTCTGTAGTAATTTGTATTTGAAAAAAATGCGAATTTTAGCTACCAGTCGGTCCACTGATTTTACACAATAAACGATAACAATGATAATCGATATCAAAGTTTGTCGTTAACCAAAGACGGAAATACGGACTTATAAAACATTTGAAATAAATATTACGTATGGCTTGAAATACATAATATTACAAACATTAAACGTGTAGAAAATATTGTAAAATCTCTGTCGTTGATGACATAATTGTAATATTGGTACTAATGCTGGGGAAGAGAGTTGTTCTAAATTATATACCCGGGGGTGCCAACATTTTAAATATGGCTCTAGCCCTAAAGCAAAAATTCGGTTAGAATTTAGGGGCCATTTTCTATGGCCGTGATAATATTGTACCAGACTTTGTAGAACGAAAAATAGCTAATAAGCGACACGGCCGTGTAACTATAGACGCAGGAAATGACTCGTGTTCGTTTAATATTGTCCGTATACAACTTTTGGATTTGACTCGGCAAAGGCTTTAGTAAATCGCGTTGTTCGTAAATTATACATTAATTATTATTATTACCTATAATGGTGTTTATAGCACCGACGTAACTATCAGAGTAATCATTCTAACCAAACTATACTGTTATTGTAATCCTATATACATTACTATATTACAAACATTTTTCAAATTTATTTCATTACATCTGTAAAATAGATATAAATGTAATATTTTTATTATTTATACCGGTGGTTTCCAAACTGTGCACGGCGGTACCCTAAGGGCACCATAAGCTCATTCCAGGGGCACCGCGGCCCATACGAAAAATTAAATATACATTGACAATAACCTTTTTTTTTTTTTTTGTGTGGCATCGATGACGGGCCGGGAACTGCCCTTGCGGAAATACTACCGGCCCGCCACCATCGTTTATTGAACGCAAATCACAATTAAATATCGTCAAAAATCCCCTTTTCCCCTTCGCGGGGCGGGCTCACAGAGTACATTGACAATAACCTAAACCGACCTAACCTAAGCAAGAATGTATTGATTTTACTATGATGTGTGTATTTTTTTTCTGTCCGTCACTAACTTTTCGACCAGAAATCTTGCTTCAACATCGTCAGAGGTAGTTTCTGGCAAACAATTTATCCATTTGTTGTATAGAAGGTCAATATTTGATTTTATCTTACACTTTTCTTTAAACCCAAAACAAACAGAGAACGCATTAACGGTATCTATTAATTTCGATTCGGTATTTTTGTTTCAATTCAGTAATGAATAATCGTAAAATGTTCACTTAATACTTATAGTAGTACTTTCTAGACGTGGTGTAATTTTCAATATATTCTGGATGTTTTTAGGTTATCTATAGATATTTTACATTTTCTAGTTTATTGTGGTTTGGTGTGAATACAAATGCACCATAAAAATGCACAACAATTTGATCCAAGGTTCATCATAAGTTGTACCGAATGATAGGAAAAAAAAAAAAAAATGTTACGAACGTTATGGTTGTTATATTTTGTTGAAAGAGTTTAAAGTTCATAATTCTTCGGGGTTTTTACAGGAGGGCATCGCGGCTGAATTCTATCCAAAAAAAAAAAAAAAAATGCACTGCCGTCTAAAAATATTGGGAACCACTGATCTACACTATGGCGTTATATGGTACGGACGATTCGTACGCGCGCGTTTTTGTGTTTAGTTTAAGACTCTGTGTAAACGTGACACCGTTGCAATATGCCAATATAATATACTTAATAATAAGTTTATTATAACCTATAACTAGTATAACTCGTGCGTAATATTATTATAAATACTGCGGTATTACAATAATCGTATATACGGCCGCTAATACGAGTTTACGGTCGATCGGTTATACCCGCAGCAAAACTCGTTTGAATAATGTATCGTAATGGTGTAGAATATAATATGGTAACCTACCCGTAATATACACCGCTATTACGACGCATGGAACACTCAGATACTGCTGCGATACGCGTAAAACCAGAGACAAAATTCGTAAATTGGATCGGTGGTGTTTATACGAAAAGGAGTATTCGCATTTACCTATGGGTATAGGTTAATATTATAAAATAACGACAGACATAATAATATTATGCTATTATTATTAGCATATGGCTTCGGCAAAAAAAAAAAACAAACAATTTTGAAATAATAATTAAAACAATAACATTAATATAAAACGACTAGGACTAATAAAACTAAAATTACGACTAACAAATGAATGTAAAAATTAATTTGGTAATTTGTGATTTTTTCTAAATTTGGTACAGGCTAGGTCATAGATGCCTAATCTAAGTTTCCCATCCATTTGATGGCATCTGCGCTATGTGGATTTCCTCAATACCTCCTTGGAAATGCGTTAGTGGGCATTCTTTTACTATGTGCCTGATAATTTGCTCTTGGCCACAGCCACATAAAGGAGATTCCGCCATTCCCCACTTGTATAATAAGTATATTGCACTTATTATTTCCATACAGGCTAAATTCGCGTCAATTTAGTAATCGTATTTCGATATACGCACGTGAAATCAGTGGCGTACCCGGGTAACGTTTTCGAGAGGGGGAAAATAATAAATATCTTCTTATGAAATTTTAAAAAAAATTAAATCAATAGCAATTCTAGAAAATACAGTTTTCATACGTACTTGTCGACTTGTATATTTACTGAATCCACGGCAAAATATCGTGGTAAAAATGTCGCCACATAATAAAAATATGTACAAATCCTATAATGTTTTACATTTTTTTTTTTTTTTTTACATTTATTTAGTGTAATTTATATAGGTAGAGTATAAATAAAGTATTACCTTCAGTTTTAATATATATAATCGTAATCACCATTTTTATGCATTATATAATACATAGTTATGGTAGCATTTATTGATAAATTATATTACCATTATAAGCGTATATATATATATATGTTTTCAAAAACGATTCAAACGAACGACTATTGACCTAAATGGTCCGTTAAAAGCCAAGAAGATGAGAAAAAGTATCGGATACTTCAATATAATGCAATTCGGTATTGAAATCACGTTTTACGTTGCACTGCAATCGCATATAAGAAACCACAAACTATATATACGTTTTTGTCTATATATACTATATTATTATGTACACGGTAAACCCGCGAGAGAAAACGATTTCTAATCGCATTAATCTCGTTTAAATTCTTGAACATTTTACAATTATTACTGCAATGATACGTATATATGCTATAAGTTATGCGACGATGTCGACTACCGCAGCAATAACTTAAAATGTGCTATATTCTTTCAAAGATGCGAAACACAATTTTAGGAAATTATACGTGTCTATATATATATATATATATATATATATATATATATATATATATATTTGTAAGTATATGTAGTAGTAAATCTCTTTACTTCGAAAAATATTAATCTGCATATAAGGAAAAACCTACTAAAAACAAACGCCTGGGGAGCATTTGCTAAACGACTGCGAAACGCGGACTATTGTAAACGAAGAGGGGAGAAGAATAGATAAACGTTCGAAATGTGGTGTTGTACAGGAGGATTCAAACGATTTGTGGGGGTCATAAAAAGGTGAAATTATAATGGCAATATATTAGGATCATATTCTCAGATACGGAGGGTTGTTAGGACTAGTCTTGAATGGAAAGAACCGCAGTGGTAGACCGCGATTACAATACATAGACCGGATAATGGAAGATCAGGAGTGTAATTCATAACCAGGAAATGAAAAGGAAGGCCAAAGGAGCGTGAATACCGTTGCATACCAATTATTAGATTGTAAACTGCAGAGTAAGAAGATATATGCTAAATACGATTTTATTCTTCGGTTTAGTTATCGCGATAAATAATGTACTAAAATGGTACATTGAAAAATGAGAAATAAATCATCTTACATAATCCGGGTGAGTGCGGTATAATAATATTATTCATTCGAGTAATCCGTCCATAAATGTCTTTATTCCTGTACGTCGTCAATGAACACAAAACCGTAAACATTAAACTGTATAGATAATAATATTTCAGGGGTCGGCGACCTATTTAACCTTCGACATTTCTTCAAAACTTTTCAACGACCGTCTTATTAGAATAAAATATTATTAACACTTTTTCCCCTCCCTTATTTTAATACAAAGCTGAGCAAGTCAATTAGTCAATTTGTTTTATCTAATTTAAGTTATGTTATCCTAAAAAAATACATTTTATTATCCGGGAATTAATAATTATATTTTCGATAACACTTTCAATATTTAATTACCCATTGCAAAATACGCATTACACGTCGTTTTAATCTCTTATCACACCCGAAATATGTCTCAGTTATCTAAATAAATTTAAGATAATATATATAATATAAATTATAGAATGGTATTTTAGATGCTGAGCAAAGCGAGGAGTGTATTAGTTATACTATGATGTGTGATTTTTTTTCCCATCTGTGAACAACTTTTCTACACAGAAATTTTGGTCTGATTTTCAACGGGAAAATTTAACGGTTTCTGTATCTTCGATTTTGTTTTATTGTTGTAATTCGGTTAAAAACAATCGTAGAGACCTGACATTTCACAGAATATTAATATTAGCCATTTCTAGACGTGGGCGTGAATTTTCAAAACAATCTGGCATTTGAAATTCGAGTTTTATTAATATTTATTTTGTTTTATGCGGATAAAATTGGTTTGGCCGCACAGAAAAGTCACAGACATTTTACACGAGGTTCGTCATAAACAGAACTCGGGAGTTTCAGTACTAAAAGAGTTAATTTTTATCGCTTTAATATGCACTTAAAAAACACCAAAATAAGCGCTATAAATAGCACTACAAATTAGAAAATATGCAAAAAAAAATTAATTTTTTGATTTTTTTAATTTGAACAATTTTAACTGGTTTATTAGAATATGAATAATGATATATACAGTATGGCGATTTTACAAAATAATACATGTGAAATTATGAGCCGAATTCATCAACATAAGTTTGGAGACGATTCGATAAACTTTGTTTAGCTTCAGATATTTTTATAATAATATATACACTAGAGTAAGTACAACACCAGACCACACGATCAATCGCATACGCAATAATACGTTTCGATGACGGCCGAACACTAAAATAAAATCACTCACTTGTAACTACTAATTCATACGACGATAACAGCGTGACCTATGTAAATACGACGAATAATATTGCAGAACGATGCGACTGACACAGTTTTAAAAAAAAAAAAAAAAAACCAAATTATAGGAAACGGACGAAATTATCCGATAAGATCGACGATAACAACCGAATACGACCGTCTTTTACGGATGCGTTTATAGTCGTACTATTTGAAAATCAATATTTTTTTAATAATATCAATACAAATTTTCATTAACATGTGTTTATTTTATTTTATATATAAAAATATGCCAAATATAGCACTTAAAACTTAAAATAATAGTCCAAAATATGCAACAAAAAAAAAATAGCAACAACAAATTTCGTACATGACATCAGGGAGGTATGACACAAATTTGTGTCTTACTCAAAATGCTCTGTCTCCAAAAAAAAAAAAAAAAACTAGCATTTGCTACAATTTCCGAGCCCTGGTAATGTGTTATACGTTCTCAATTTTAATATATCACAACGTTTTTTACCGGAATTCGCTCAGAATCGTTTTTCGTTAGCAATCGATTTATGATTTATCGTTGCGTACGGATATAAATTGAATTTCGGCGATGTTATAAGTATTTAATATTACATATGGTTTATAAATCATTTTTTTTTTAGGACTCCAACCCCCCCCCCTCACCCCGGAAAAAACATTCCGGATACGCCACTGAATCCGGTCGAGTCCGAGACTTTCGGGTCCGAAAATTGAACATTGACCGGCACCGCCGTTGCATTATATACACACGTGCTCGTATATATGTAACTGTTTTAAGAGCGTATTATAATATATACCTACAGCGAACTATACGAGGCGAACGACCGGCTCCGTTGTTGTAAGCTCGTATTATATAGGTACACGCCTAAGTATAATATTATATTAAATTTAATATATATATATATATATATAAACACAACGCCCGTAATGACACGACGTGAAAAAAAAAATAAAAAATCATTAAAAATTATTACACTCTCGTTTACTCGGCGTTTGGCAATGGGCATTATAATTATTATTCCTTCTCTCCCACTCTCCGCGTACGTGCAGGTGGGTTTAGGTGATATCGTATATTACATTATAATATGTACTAAATTATTATATACTTTTATTTTACCGACGCGTCTCGAAATAAACGTAATTAATAATAATAATAGAATATTATATTGTTTTTTTTTCTTCTTCTTCTAATTTCCACTGAACACCTACGATTTGTCCACCCGAACAATATACCGAACGGTAGTACCACATTATTATCGCATCAACCTACATAAATATACGTATTATAATTTACAAGACACCGGAAAATACGTTTAATACGTGTTTTACACGTCCCCGCGTGTTTATTAGTAGAATAGGAATCGTTTTGATTTCCCTATGTGCGTCAATAAGAATTTTTATTTATAACGCGATATTATGATGAATTTATAAATAGGTCTATTTCGCACGACCGCCAAAAAAATGCGACACGTCTAAAAAAAAGAAAAACTATTATTAACAGTCCGGTTTTATATTCTCAAAAAAAAAAAAAAAACCCCTTACAAAATATGCTAAATAAACTAAATTTTCCGTAATCCGTGAGATATTCTCAAATATGCAAAAGAAAACTTTTTCCTGTAAACTCGGTGTTGAACGAATAGTCCACATTTTTTACTGCCATAAAACTACATATACTCAGTAACGATAAGTAAAACCATACAAATCCGGACTATAGCAATAAAACATCCAAGTTTACCATATATATATATATATATATATATATATATATATATATATGCGAGTAGCAACGAACAGTAATCTGGATAACTATTAAATAATTATGCCGAATACAATTGTATATACGATCGCACGTGAAAACAAGTCCCGGAAAACGACAGAAAAATAATAAAGATTTGAATAGAAAAAAACTAAACAATAGAAACTCAACGCGGGCAAAAATTCCGATCTTGACGGAAACCGTTAGACTGTACGGCATGCAATAGGTGACCGTGTGTAATCATCCTGAAATTGATAATTGTCTTACAAAAAAAAAAAAAAATAATAAAACAAACAAAAACAAATTCGTCTTATACTTTTGTGGTTAATAATTGTTTGTGTGGCTATCAAAATAACGACACACGCACACGAAATTGTCTACTGCAGCACACTTTTATATATTTTGCCGCGACACTAAATAAAGTAAAATGTCGTAATGACAATAGTTTGGCTAAACGTTCGTACAGATAATGATATTGAATAATGTATTATTTTGATACAATACTCGTGATGCTGTGTGAGAAAAATATATAATATGTTTGTAAGGACGTTACGTGTGTTAAGTGCAACACTACAACGATGATGTACCTATATACAAAATATAATGCACGGTTTTTTTTTACCAAAAAAAAAAAAATAATAATAAAAAAATGTAAAAACAAATAATTACATTTTGACCTTCACGGTATTCACGTATAAAGTGTGTGTGTGTGTGTGTGTGTATTATAACATTACGTAGATATACCAATAAAATTTGTTTGGAAAATATATATATTTTTTTTTTTCCTCTCCCGGTGAATATATATTTATATAGCTATGCGATATATACGATCAATATAACAATAATACAATACAATATAATATGACTAGAACATATTTTTTCACTAGTACAATAATCATTTGTATTATACACATATACAATATAATACGCCGTGTGTGTACAATATATTATTATACGTAAAAAGATAAATAATAAAAAAAAAATATATTAAAAAAAAAATTTAAAAAAATACGTTACCTCTACACTGTCTTATATACGACAACGATGTGACGTATTTGAGGTTAACTATTCTACCGTGATTCTTTTATCACGGTTCGGCTAGCGATTTTCTCGAAGTAAATTTGATTTCGGTGTTTCGTTTATCGTTATATAATATTGTATAACAATAATTCAAATGTTTACCGCCACGTCCATCTTATACGTTAAACGAGTATATTTACTTTTGATTTTTAAATCGGCAGCTTCGAAAAAATACTTTAATTTTTCTAGAAATGTTGTATATTACAGTTTAAACCGTATATTAGGGAAGATTCTTCACAGATTATTTGCTGGATCATGATAGAAAAAAAAAATCACCCTGCGCATTTTATAGATCGTACTTGCACGCTCAACAAGCCCCATTCTAATACATTTAAGAAAAGTCGTCAGCCGAAGATAATCAGAATAGGTAGAACAAAAACTGAATAATTAACTAAATAAATGTACCCGTATGTGACGGATGGTCACCTCAACTATTTTGTAGACATCCGATAATGTGCGGTGGCGTGTCACATATCCAAATCGTGATTTTTTTTTTTTATATAAATATTTTTTTTTTTTTTTGTCAAATCGGAAAATCGTCAAACTTGCCCTACACTTATAAATGTTAAAATTATGACCCCGGGAGGCCATACAATATATATATACGCGTATAACAACAATATACATACGTAAAAAAAAAATTACGACGCAGTATGATATATAGGTATATTGTGTCGTTAATATATTTTATAAAGAAGACGACTACTCTATTCGACGCGTCGTGTGATTTTTAAGAGAATTATTATATCGAACATACATAATTGAATTATAATTGAAAAATAACTGCGACCTCAACTGTAAAATGAGCGTATACGAGTATTATTACCTATATATATATATTCAGGTACCTGTTGATGCAGTACGAAAAATCAATTCCGCTCGACTACCGATCGTATACAAAGGACCGCCGTGTATATCGTTTCCATTTATACCAATCATTATTATTTTATATTCTCTCTGTATATTATTACTATTATATTATGCCGCCGCGATTCGAAATCGACAATACACCGTTTATATTTCCAGCTATCCGTATAGTCTTACTCAAACTATTATTACATGATACGTTTGTTCGAGTAAAACACGCAATGGCGGTCTCTCATTTGGGCCGTGTGATGTCTTTTTTTACGATTTATTTTTTGTTTTTCCATTTTCTAGGTTTTTACTGAATATATTATGTGTACATGTATACCAATAGTAACATATATTATTTGTAGGTATAGAGGTATTTTTAAAATGTAACTATTCTCCCTCGCCCTGCTTGCACTTCCACGTACATATGATATATAGAGCACGGATTTTTTTATGCACTAAATAGTATCAAAATATACCGTATAATATGCGGTCAGGATCACGCAAATATGCGAGAAAAAAAAAGGATTTCAACTATAACTATAGAGCCTAAATATTTGTTTTCAAATTATCTACTCGCAAAAATATTATTACTTTTTTTTTTAAATTTTCGCCTCTATATGCAATACATTTTGCATTTTGTCGAAATAGTATGCACTCTCGAAAAAATGTAAAGCTTTCGAGATGCGGTACTGGGAGTGTATTCGCGTGGAATAGAAAAATTGAATACAGAGAAAAACCAATGACAAGAGGTACAAATATAGGAAAACTGTTATAGGAAAACGTACGTTCATCAAAGCGATTAGAGAGCAAGACGTCGAAAAACGGTTAGACATGCCCCGAGACGCTGCGTCGTATAATTATACAGAGGGATCGATTATACATCGTGTTTGTTGGAAAAATAACTACAGAGCGACCTGGTAACTCTTTTTTTATATATATATATATATATAACTAAGATAAATTAAAAATGACGCAAGAGTACCGAAACTTAAAAGAGAAAACTATAAAAAAAAAAAAAGAAGAAAAAAAAGTGGGGAGAGAAATCGATTAGAATGGAAAATTGGAGCCGTAGACCGACCTATGGTTAAAAAAACTAATACACGACGGACAATGATTCACGACGAGTCAGACAAGTATAGGTATATTATAAATAATAATAATAATAATAATAAAACGATATATTTCTATATATGAAAATTGCACTTTTATTCGACTGACACACTGCGGGTCTCACACATCATATTTGTATGGAGTATAATAATATCTACATTACAATAAGTATACCTATATATATATATATATATATATATATATATATATATACGTATAAAACATAATACATATGCATATAATAAATATAATTGCGATATGCACAATTATTTATTGTCGAAAATAATAATAATATAAATAAATATTTATTTTTTAAATCTTTACACGAGTATATTGTAAATATAATATAGGTGGGGTAACAGAGTATGTATAATAGTCGTTTAATAATAATAATAAAAATAATAAAACTAACTAAAAGTAATTAATAATAATAATAATAATGAGTGCTTACGCAGTACACGCGTTCAGTTCGTATACTCGTATAAAAAAAAAAAAAAAAAAAATGCACACTAGTATTTTTCATCGGGAAAATATTAAATCAATTATAATAATATTACTAATTAACCTAATTGATAAAACTCTTATATAGGTACTATATTATAACTATACATATAGGCACGTTAAAAACTACATCACAGAATGACTAAAAACTACTGTTTTTTTTTTTTTTTTTTTTATTTATTATTATATTTTTTTTTTTTTGTCAACGAATATTATCTCAGTACTACTTTATAAATATAATTATATATAGTTAACACGATTGTATACAAATATTTCGGGATGGAGAAAGACTGGGTCGATGGCTATAGTTATTTTTATACAAACCTTAAAAATACCAAATAAAAAAAAAAGAAAACAGCTATATAATTTCAAAACAAGTATACGGTCAAAAAATAATAATACTATACGACAAATATTTATATATATCTGGACCTTGGATCAAGAAGGGCCAAGTCATTTCTTTTGGCGCGTCGATTATAATTTCGATGTTTATTTTTGTCGGTTAGGACAAAAGACAGACGTATCCCGATCGCTAAAATTATTACTAAATAAGTAATAGGATAAATTTACGAAAAAAAAGAATTGTTATGCTATTTGCAAAAAAAGACCCGCAATAACTGAATGGGCCTTTATAAAGGCTTTAAAGTAAAATTTTGTCTATGGCCCTTCTAGAACCCCGAGGCCCGGATATACTGATATATTATAAATGCGCAAACATCGAGTAGGTACATACCTATAATAATAATAATATTTTAGTGTTTTAGTATTTAAAATTCTGTTTTATATTTGTAGGAAAATCTATATAGATGGCCGACGACACGGCGCGAAAAAGCGCACAAGAGATCAAAATAATAATAATACATTTTAGGGCTGGGCCGATTTGATTTTATGGATTTTATCGCTGTAAATTTATCGATATATATAATTATATTTTTTTAATAAAACCGCGATATCAAATATAATCAGGTATATATATATATATATATATATATATATATAATATTCCACTTAAACGCGTAACGTAATTTTACGGGTTTTATCGGTTATTTACATATATATATATATATATATATGTTAATATATATATATATATATATTAGTATATTTACCTATACAATTGTGTAATAAATCATGGGTTTTCATTATATAGTGTCCGAACGTTCTATGGGTCAAGAAGGGCCAAAGTCATTTTTTTTTTTTTTTTGTGAAAACGCAATCGAATATTATAATTTAATGTGTTTGTTTTCGTGTGCTACAGAGAAGGGTGTGTTCAGACCATTAAAATTACGAGAAATAAATAAACAGACCGATATGTCGAATACAAAAGTATTTATACGCCATTTCAAAAGAGATAAATCCGAATGAATAAGCCTTTAAAGTAAAACTTGACTTTTCAAAATTGACTTTGACCGTTATTTTTCTTTTTAAATTTGTATAGTTAATTTTTGTAAAAAAAACATATACATATAATAGATAATTGATTAATTAATTAAATACATAATTAGTGGAATTATTAAGGTTAATTTTCGTTGGCCAAAAAAAAAAAAAAAAGCTTTTTTTTAATACTACTTTTGAACTTATAACCGTCGCCGGTTAAATTTATTTTTTTTTAACCCTATAACAAGAGACTTATTGTTAACTTGACTCAATCATCGAGTCGAGTGAGATCTCATCGTTAACTTGTCCACTTTTTATTAGGATAATTTTTTAATATCATCGGCACTGGGTTTTTGTTAAAAATGTTGATTTTTTACACGTATTGGTATATATCAATAAGTATAATATTAAAAATCGATATGGGCAAAAAATGCATGTATCGGCCCATCCCTAATTATATCTAATAAAAATATTATATTGCGACAACATTTATCGCGCGTGCGCGGCGTGAAAAAAACATTATAATATATTTTAAAGTACCGGGTCCAGATGAGTCCATAAGTGCTCGAATCGTGGAGAGGTAATATATGCATATATCATACCTCTATTAAATATGAGTATATATTGAGGAATCCGATCGACAATACTCGAAAACGGTTTAATTTTTCCACTTTGGGGCCGATGACGTACATTATTTATAAAATTAATAAATATATATATTGGTTACACGAAAAATAAACTGATCAAGTAATACGCGTCGACAAACCTATAGAATATGTTCGCAGATCATTACGAAAACTTCATATATTATATATATTTTTTTTTGTGTGTGTATATATATATATATATATATATAATTTTTTTTTTTTTTGTGTATGGTTAGGTTAGCCTAACCACCTATATATATATTAAAAAAAAAAAAAAGGGTTTTTTATATACAAAAATGTAATTTACTGTAAACCGTCAACCAACGCACAAATCGGTAAAAAAAAAACCGAGTGCCCCTCCCTCCCCCCCAAATTCGAGCACTATATTATATATAATATTATATCTAATAGATAACACGTACCGACGCGCGCGTTGAAAACGACGAGACGTCTCTTCAGTTGTGCGCAGGAAAATACGCGGACGCCGCCGCCGCGTACCGTAAATAGTGTTGTTGCTGTTGGTGATGATGCTGTTGCAACTGCAAATGATGTAGTTGTTGTTGTTGTTGTTGCTGTTGTTGTTGTTGTTGTTGGTGGTGGTGGTGATGATGATGATGTAGATGATGGTCTTGGAATGCCATTGCCGCCGCGGCGGCTTGGTGAAACGCGTACGGTACCATTAATGGGGCCGTGTACGTGGCCGGTACGATGGACGGAAACCGGCGCAGGATGTCGTCGTCGTCCGTATCGTCGGCGGCCGTGGCGACGGCTGCCGCGGTAGCGACCGGCGTCTGTTGCGACGACCGCGGTGCTCGCGGGGACGTCCGCGGATCGGGTCCGATGAGACTCTCGATGTCGAACGGTCTTTTGACCGCCGGTTTGGTGGTACACACCGCGTCCACGGCCGTCGTGCCGTTCAGCTGCTGTTGTTGCTGTTGATGCTGTTGATGGTGGTGCTGTTGCTGTTGCAGCTGCTGCTGCTGGATATCATCTTGTGGACGTCGCCTGTAATGGTGCGGACGGTCGCGATGCTGGTGGTGATGGGGCGGCGGGCTGCCGGCCGCGGACGACGAACACGACGAAGACGCGGACGACGCGCCCGACGACAACGACGACGAGTGTCGGGCCGGAGAACAGGACGACGACGCGGTGGCGGTCACCGACATGGCCGGATGATTGCGCTGCATGTGCGCTAAATTATTGGCCAGGGCGATAAGTTCGTTGTCCAATCTGTGCGTATAAGACCAAAATAAAAATAAAACCGGCGATTATTACCTACGTCGATGGTTAAAGCAAAAAAAAAAAAAAAAACGGTAGGTATTTATATAAAGATATATACTCCGCGCGATATTTTATTACTATTGTATAACTATTAATTTATATATTATAGCATTACACACGTTTTATCGTACCTGTCTTTGTCGGATTTGACCAGCTTGAACCGTTTGCGGCGCCGCAACAGCGATCCGTTTTCGAACATGTCCAGGGCGGCCGGGTGCAGGGCCCAGTAGGCGCCCTTGCCGGGTCTGTCGGGCATCCGTGGGATTTTCACGAAACAGTCGTTGAACGACAGGTTGTGCCGGAGAGAGTTCTGCCAGCGCTGCGTGTTCCGCCTGTAGTACGGGAACTGGTCGCTGATGAACTTGTAGATGTCGGACAGCGGTAGCATTTTCTCGGGCGAGCTCCATATGGCCATGGCCGTCAGCGATATGTAACTGTACGGCGGTTTTTGGTCGCCGTACGAGTCGCGACTCGGGCGCGGCATACTTTAGCGGGCGGGCGTACCCGAAATAGCGTAAAAGCCGCGCAAAACGGGTTTTCCCGGCAGGAAAAACGACAATACCGCAGAACCGAACGATAATAATAGAATATTATTGTGTATTGTTACGCCGAACAACGCGATTTCGACAGAAAGAACTAAAACGAAAAAACTGCACAAACCGATGTGGGTAACTCTAAACGAATCCCGGGCGTTATTAAAATATTTAGTGCGACACAACGTGAACGGCGTGCGAGTGATGACTGAACGGCGCGACGAGGTTCCGCGGTGGCGGCGGTAACGGCGGCCGCGGCGTGGTCGACGAACGTGTCGATGGCCCGCCAATGGTACGCCGACGGTTTTGGGCGCGGTCGCCGGCCGTCCCATAACTCGTAAGCACCGCCCTCCGCCTTTCCCCCTCATGAGGCGCTCGACCGATCGCGAACGCGTATACACGACCGCCGCCGCCGCCGCCGTCCGACTCTGCGTTCTCGCTCGGCGTCGTTCGTCGTTTTTTCCCCCGGTCATCTAAATAATTATAATATTCCTTTGCTCTGCCGCCTGTGTCAATAATAACCGTTTATACGTATATATAATATAATAACTAGGGCTAGGATTTATAATCATTTATACGCGATACCACAAAATGATAAATTATGAATTTTATTTATAATACTATGCGAAAAAATGATGCAATGTATTTTGAATGTTTAGAGGACGTGCTACATCCGGTATTTAAGGGGTTGCGTATAGGCAATTTTCACGACTTTTTTGAAAAAATTGAATGTTTATCAACATAAATTTACTCAAACTAGCTTTTAAATATATTTACAAGTGGTGTACGCGTGAGATAAACACAAATGTCTACGAAAAAATCGTTTTGCGCGAGAAAAAATTACTCTAGTAGTATAAACCTAATTGAGAAACCAAATTATCATCATTAAAAAAAAATAACTTGTACAGTGCAACGTCGGTACTATTTTTTCGATATCACTGTTACAAAATGCAGTTATTCGTGTTTGGAAAACTTAAAACTATCAGATTTTAGAATAATATAATAAACATTTTTTTTTTTTTTTTGTATTTGTGGTATCGAAAAACTAAAACCAACGTTGCACAGTGCAAGTTCTTTTTTTTTTTTAATAATAATAGTTTTTTAATTAGTTCTATGACACGCCCTTTTTAATAAAACGATTGTTTAGATTTCGCTTTGAAATCATTACTATTATTATAATTTTATATTTTTTATTTTTTTTTTTTACATACCTATTTAAACGTTATACCTTTTTAATACCAAAAAACGTTTTGTTACAGGCACGCCTCGCAAATAATACTATAAAACGTATTTATCACCACGCTCCGTTTTGAAAACTTCGCTAGAAAATATTTAATTCAATTATATAGGTACGGTTTTAAAATTGTTATGCTATATTGAATTCAGAACGAGGAAAATCTTGGGACTGACAACAACCAATTAAATTTGACTTAGAGCAATTCGAAACGGATATTGTATTTCTCTGTCAAACACAATATATTATGGCAATTTAGACCGATTTTCTGTCAATCAGTCCGATCAATCTAGCGAAGCGATAAGCACTCTGAAAACAGATTTGAATTCTTCGCGTGAAGCGATTTAAACATCGGTTACCTATTTTTCAATTCAATTTTAATTTTGTTTGTATAACGTGTTCAAAACAAATTTTTAGGAACTAAGAACTGAAATTCAAAAAATTGATTTTGAAAAACTGACACTTCGCGTTCTACATACGTATGAGTTCAAGTCTGTTCGCAGAGTTCTTATCGCTTAACTATACTTATTATCGATAATGGACAGAAAATCAGTTTAAATATTGCTACGTACGCTTTGTAATACATATATGTATAAGACAAAGAAAGAAAATATCCGTTTCGAATCCCCTAAGAAAACAAAAAACATTCAAATGCAAATAGAAATCACTAAAAATAGTTTGGGTAGTACCCTCCATCCCCATTTCAAAATCCCAGTTAGTAAATAACTAATAAGTACTAATAGAATACGGTTAATGAAGTTAAATGGTCTTTTTTCAGTTAAACCTATAAACGAAATAGATTAAATTATAATAATGAATAAACTATATACATGTGAAGATGAATATGATGTTATTTTTCAATTTTGAAGCGCTCAGACATATTTAAGAAATACTATTGATCAATAGCGCGTGACTATAATAGCTCTCATGGGAATACACCATTGTCGAGCCATTACAAATTATGAACAGATGACTAGAACAACGTAGACATAGAATAAATTTACTTTTAATGTTGTCGGCGTTTATAATAAAAACTTGTTTAACGTTTATTTTTATTTTACGATCTTATATTCGTTATCTATATATCTTATAGATCTTATATTATATTCGTTCGTCGTCGTTATAATTTCTTAATATAATCAGAATTATTTTATATATATTCGCACAAACCCTTAAACACCAATATTTAATATTATACTGCTGCGCAGGAGGATCAGAATTTGGCGAGTTTAGCGAATTGACAATAATAGTCCAATTATACAATACGGAATTGTATTATAAAAAAAAAAAAAAAAAAAATAACCAATCTGTATTATAATAAAAAAATGTCTGAATATTCTCGTGTCTTCATTGAGGTCTATAGACTCGGATTTAGGAGTCAGCCCTCGGGTTAGATACGCTGTTGGATTCGTCGATTTCCGGCGAGGATGCGATTTTACTTTTCCCCTCGCTTCTTCCCTTAATACTAAAATATTTATATACAAAAATATCTTTTTTTTTTTTTTTTTTTTTTTTTTTGGTTTTGTTTATTAATTTGGTCGTTACGGTTACGGGGTATTAAAAAACGTATTCGACTTTTCGAATCCCGTCGCGCAACGAACATATAATATTATAATTTATAGTATTATTACAATTTGTGCTCTACTGCGCTATCTAGTGGATTAGGCCTAGATACCACTATATAAAAAAAAAGAAATTTAAAAAAAAAACGGCGCCGCGTGCTCTTCTCAAACAACGTCGAAATATTATAAAAAAAAAATATATATATTGTCGTTTGCCGAGCTAAGGTGGTATGTAAATTCGCACACGGTGAAAACAATTGTATTTTATGCTATTATATTTAGTATATATGTATATATGTTACAATTATAGCCCGAAATTCGTCAAAACTAGTATTAACTAGTTAAAACTAGTTTTCACAAATCCCTTTTGTCACAACTGGTTTTGACTAGTGAAAACTAGAGTTAACATGGACCCTCAACCAGAGTCTGATTTAGAATTTTCGAGGCCCGGGACAATAGAATAAAAATTCGCCTATAATTATGAATTGTAAATTAAATTATAATAATTAGTAAACGTAATAACCAATCAATATTCAGTAGTGAATTAAACAATATTTTAATTATGTAGGTATTACAAAATCTTCACAATATTTATCATTTTTTCTTTTTTTTTTCTAGCCTTTTGTTTTGCAAATGCATTAAGTTACTTTAATACTTCAATAGCACGGTCTTTATCGTCTTATTTAGGGAATACTCTTTAGTCAATCTCATAACAAATCCAATAGATTCCCAATGCATCCAATTTTTCTTAGCTCTAGTACTTTTGACTGTGTATACTTTTTTTAGTGTTTTTTCTAATTTAAGGATTAATTAAAATTAAAAGAATAATTAAATCCAATAAGTGGCGCCCTGATCAGCATGGGCCCTGGGCAAATGCCCATAATGCCCCTGTGCAAACAGGGCCCTGCCCTCAACGTTGGAAATAGTTTTAACTAAATTTTTTTAGTATTTTAGAGTCTGAAATATATATTGATGAAAATTAGAATTATCTAGTAAAAACTTGTTATTCGGAAGTAATTATTATATCAGTAATTTAAACTAGATTTAACTAGGGATAGAATAAGAAATAACTACATATTAGAATAAATCCGTTAAGTATAGACAATTATAATTTATCGTGGCATTTAAAATTACACAGGATCTGATTTTTAGAATTAGTTTCGACTGACTCAGTTAATACTATAGGTTTAACTAGTCAAAATCAGTTTTGACGAAAGGGGATTGTGGAAACTAGTTTTAACGAATTTCTGGTTTTAATTGCAACATATATATTTATCATATTATATAATATAAGCAACTAGCAGGACGATAACGCTTTACTCCAATACAAGCCTAGGCTTACAGGAGTAGTTATATCTATTAGAGTTGGTTGAGTACTCGAATTTACTCGGTTACTCGAGTGTTTGACTTTACACGTGTGCACTCGACTGTTTTATTACAAAAAAGAAATAAATAAACGCAACATCTATACATTACTCGTAAATACGATATAAATATCGCATTTTCAAACCCAGATAATTTCGATAAGAATACGACGCTTTGAATTTACGAAATAAGATTGTTATTGTAATACTTAATTCTATAATGATAACGGCATTTAACTTTATCGTTATCATTTTGCCGTTTCCTTTACGCACTCCGGTTTTTACACCTCAAAACCGTGTTCGTATGGCCGCCCCTCGATAAAATAAATAGTAACAATATCGTTACTAGTCCAATATTACGGTAATGTGATTATCGATAGTAAACAACAAACAATGATTAAAGGACCGATTATGAGTTTTTGTTCGATTACTGTACGTTATAAGAGTCGATCGAAGAAAAATTCCAATTGGCCCACTTCGAATAACGCGCCTTAAAATTGTACGATTATGCACCCGAGAGAAATTGTAAACGCGTTCATGTAAATATATTGCTGACATATTGTTCCTTAAAATAAATTTAAAAAAACATTTGTCTTTCAAAATCGTTCGTGCTGTATAAACCGGACGACGAATCGGAGGACAAAGGGGGAAGGTTTAACCGGCATTACAAAACTTGTTAAGCGTCGGCATAATGCATTGACTTAGAAGGGAGTTGTGTTGAAAAATAATAATACGTAAATAAAGATAGTTTAATTTACTACACGTGTGTTTTTATTTCATTAATTTATGTTCACTAGTTTTTAAGTTATACGAAATGAGACATAATTTATCAGCCCACCCTCATATATTACACATAATAATATCGATACGTAAATATATTTGTTTTTTTAATAATTTATTACTTTGATTAAACGGCAAGTGTGAATAAAGCACACATCGTGTTGTAACGGTTCCTTGGTTCTGTTCGGAATCTAAAATGTAGGTACTATATATATGTATGTACATTCCGTTTTATGTAACAAATAGATCAAGACTTACACTTGATTCCTCAAACACGATTGTAAATCTTCTGGTTCCTCAAACATGAAAAATATGGCTATTTTTTTTTTTTTTTGACCACCCCGCCACACTGCCTGAAAAATGTATAACCACCTGAACAGAAAATCCTAAACGTATTTCAATACACCGATAAACAAAAATTATACGAAATGTTACAAACATTTTATAATTTTACGATACCTAATCTACACAACTAAAAAAACAAAAATGCTAGGTATGGCTTTAGCTCAACAAGACTAATAAGCCTATGGTTTGGCTACTACAAGAGCTATTGTTCCGTCGAGCACTTTCCATTAGAAACGAAAAAATAATACTAATAATAATCAATGTAATGCAAACATTGCATACAAAACGGGTACATCCAAAGACTCCCGGCGAGTATATTACAGGGGGAGGTAGGCAAACGCAGGCCGAGGTTTTGGGAGTTCAACCCCTCCCACCAAATATCGGGAACAATTTAAAAATTAAACTACCCGACCTACAAATTTAATAGTAAGTTCAAAGTGTCCCATGAGACTTACAAAAATAAAGCTGATTAATATATACGAGTACCTAGCGGGTAATAAAATATGATATTTATGAACATTATATATTTTTTCAAAATCCCCGAATTTTTGTCCTGCGTTCTCGATTTTTTCGAGGGTGGGAGGGGGTTACTACCTAACCCCCCCTCGTTACTTATGTATTTCCGAATACGCTATTGGTGTCCGGCGTACGATAGACTGACAAACGCATATTATAATATAGGTCTCGTATGATTAGAGATCTCGTATAATTTACGTAATTGTCAAATGTTGACGTATAATTATTTTTAAACTAATAATAATAAAAAAAAAAAAAATTAAATTTCCATAAATGCGGTTCGAGGGAGTGTGTCCAGACACCCGAAACATGGCCCCCTCAGTTGCGCCACTGCCGCCCAGCGGTTGTTATATTGTAGAAATAAATTTTTTTTTTTACGATTGTAAAGCCATCGCCGGAAAATAATATAAAGAATATTGCGAACGTACATTTCGCCAAAACTCGTCATAATAAAATCTATATCTAAAGATAATATTACATTATTATAGTTTACGTCTTTGCGTTATTATTTTACAACATAATAATTCAATATGATATAATGTGTATTTTTTTTTTTTTTTTTTTTTACAACGAGTAGTATTAAACATCGTTAAACTTTTATTTTTTAAGTGCTGCTACAATTTATTATTCTTTGAATTAAAACGATTACGGGCTACCCGTAACTATATAATATAATAATAAATTTTAATACGTTTATAAATAATTATATTACGGTTGTAATGGTCCACGTCTTCTCCTGGGCCCGGGGCACTAAATACCAGGTCGAACATAACCTAACCATTATTCTACTCAACACAGTAAATAATCAAACTAATAATTCAGGGACCGATTTACATATTGTGTGTGGCCGGGGCACTTTGATCTTCAATAGGCCGCCATCCCCGTTTAATACAAAAAAAACAACAAATGTCTATTTCATTTAAAAAACTCATAGAAACATGAATTTTTGTCTACGTTTATTTGAAAATTCATCAATGATGGCGGCATAGGATCATCGTTTAGTTATGGCACGTTCAACAGTAAGTAAATATAATAAATATAACGAATCAACATGAGCCCTCTCAAAAATGATGGCCGGGTAACTAGTCACCAAGGTACTCGCCTTTATTCACTGGGTGTCCGTTTGGACGTAGAAAATCTTGAACAAATCGCCCGGCTATATATATTGGTAATCAGCAGGCCTATGAATTTAATATTCATTTTCGTATTTTCTTTTATACATGTATATATATATAAAAATAATTGTATTACGGTTATAATGGTCCACGTCTTCTCCTGGGCCCGGGGCACTAAATACCAGGTCGAACATAACCTAACCATTATTCTACTCAACACAGTAAATAATCAAACTAATAATTCAGGGACCGATTTACATATTGTGTGTGGCCGGGGCACTTTGATCTTTAATAGGCCGCCATCCCCGTTTAAAATAAAAAAAATCAAATGTTTATTTCATTTCAAAAATTCATAAGAACGTTATATAACCTTACGGTTAATATTTCTAGGTAGGTTAGAAATTTTTTCTACGTTAATTTACAAATTCATCAATGATATCGTTATAGGATAGGGTGACCATATGTCCCGTTGTTCCGACAAAAGTAATACGGGACGCATTTTGTCCCGTTTTTTTTTCAAGTCTGTCCCGTATTAATGCCGTATTTCCACTTACTGTTCATTTTTAACTATTTAAAATTTATTTTATTTTAAAAAAAATGGTTTTTTCTACGCGTACTTTTGTATGATAATACTCAATAGAATATTCGAATCTATACTTGTCAATGGTATTTTTGGATTCTTGTTTTGACTATAATATAATATTGCTGTGCATAGAAAATATAAAACTAATAATGTTATATCATTGTCGGCAACGTAAAACGTACATAATATTATTATTATTATTATTATTATATCAGTGTGGCCTAAACAAGTACAATCCCACCCACCGCAGCCAGTTTTTTGTGAAATATGTGCGTGTTGCGGACTATAATATCTCTTTAGATATTATAATATCCACAATATTATATCTATGTAAAATTATAAATATTACTAGATTATAAATTATTTCTATTTCTAGATTATTTTCAGAGTTACAGTCAAAAATCAGAATACCACACGCATTTTGTAGTTTTGTTTTTAATTGTTGTAACGTGGTCGATTTTGGTCTTAGAGAGTTAGTTGAACTACCAAAATCCATTAAAAAAAACTAGGCGGAAAATAATTAGTGGTAACAATAGGCGGTTGCCACTTAAGAAAAAAAGTTGTACTGCGCATGCGCATGTCTAATTCCAAGTTAAAAACATTCAAAGGCAGTAAAAATGTGTATTTTTAAATCGTAACAACCAACTAAAAAACAGAATTCAAATTGCAGGACTCTATGCAAAGATATTGAGTGTTCTCAATTAGCATTTACACACTGTATATATATATATATATATATATATATATATGTCGGTAATCCTGCAGGGCTATGGATTTAATGCATTTGCGTATTGTTTATTTTTTCTGCTACACCGTACGAGAAAATGGATTCGATCGAAATTGTTGCTTTGTGTTCAAATTCGAAGTATTATTTTGCATATATTTGTATAATTAACGGGTTTGGGGACGACAACGGAAATGTCAAGAAATCATCGATTTATTTACAATGCTTGTATAATTACTCAAAAGTTAAAATATTACGTTTTAATCCGTACTAAATATAATCTTTTTTTTTTTTTTTATAGGTGTCGTAAAACGACAAAGAACAACACTGGCCGGGGGATTCGTATAAATTTTAAATATTATAACTAAAATTCCAATAATAATAGTGTTAAAAAGATTAAATTTATAGTGCTTTTGTTTTGCGCATTTCGTCAGTTTTTAGTGCATTAAAATTCACAACCCTGGTCTCAATCTCAGTATACGCGCGCTGGTTTACGTAGAATTGAGAAATTAAACAAATTATTTTTTATACGCAATATGTACGCCTCGTTCGTTTTTTTTTTTTTTTTTAAGTATATTGAATTTTTACTATACACTGGTAGAAAACTCCTACTTACCCGGTCTAATTTTAGCGGTTGTGCGTGACGTCCGTATATTAAATAGACACAACGGATAATATTAATACGCGGTGCCCATAACATATTTTTTTTTTTTCTTTCCCCCTTCTAATACTTTAAGCATCTTGTCAATATTAGGTCTGCCCAAGTAATAAGTAATTGCGTAAAACGTCTCCGGAGCATTACGCCGTCCGGTCGTTAAACGAATGTCTACATAATTAAAACTACTACCCCGCGGTATAACGTCTGCTCATACCAAACCTCTGGGGGTTTTATTACACGCGTAATTGTAAAGTGTACATTATAAATATTACGTATTATCCTATACATCCTAGTTTTATTATTACGAGCGGTGTAATAAAAAAATAAAAAATAAAAAAATGATCAGTGACGTCGTACGCGAGGTGTGATCAAAAAATACCGGGATTTTTTTTTAATTTAATAATTGACTATAAATTACGTTTGTTTAATACTATAATTATTGAAATTTCAATTATATTTTTAAAAATGTATACGAATCCCGGGCCAGTGTTGATCTTTGTCGTTTTATGATACCTTAAAAAAAAAAAAAAAAAAAAAAAAAAAAAAAAAAAAAAAAAAAAAAATGATTAAATTTAGAACGGATTACTATATGGCTTCATTAAAATGTAATATTTTTAACTATCCGGGTAATTATTGCATTGTACAATCGATGATTTCTTGACATTTCCGTTGTCGTCCCCAAACCCGTTTAATATGCAAATATATGCAAAATAATATTTCGAATTTGAACACAATAAATAACACAAAGCAACAATTTTAATCGAATTCATTTTCTCGTACGATGTAGCAAAAAAAAATAAACAATACGCAAATGCATTTAATCCATAGCCCTGCAGGATTAGGTATATATATATACGAAGCGTGATAAAAAAAATACCGGGATTTGTTTTATTTAAAAATTTAAATAAACAAATAATTTTTTAAATATTAGTCTCCTTCAAAGTATTCGCCGCCTGATGTTATGCACATGATCTCTCCTGCCACTTTTTGAAACAATAATGGAAGTCTTCAACTTTACGTTGTTCGAGTTGATGCACCGCATTTATTTTTTATTGTTTCGATATCATCAAATCGTTATCCTTTGAGGTGTCAATTTTAATTTTTGGGTATAAAAAAAAAAATTCACAAGGGTAAGGTCCGGTGAGTAAGGGAGGTGAGGTAAAACTGGAATTTGTTCATCAGCTAGAAAATCACGGATTGATAAGGCAGAATGAGGCAGACGCGTTGTCGTGGTGCAACAACCACGATCGATTCGACTCGTATAAATATTCAGTAAAAATAGTTTGGCATGATCCATAAAAAAATGTTACTAGAAAGTTCTCTTATCGTCATTCGTCGATCTGATCGAATAATTTCTCGGATATTTGTCACCATTTCCACATTTCTTGAAGTTGAAATTCGACCAGTACAGGAGTCGTCGTTAATGGCTTCACGAGCCCCCCTCTCAATAAATCTTTTGTGCCATTCAAATGTTTTAGATTTGCTTCATCTTAAAATGCTTTTTTAATAATTTCAAACGTTTTAGTCGTTGATTTACCGAGTTTAACGCGAAATTTAATGCAAACACGCTGCTCGAGTCTATACGACATGACAAAACGGCAAGCACAACAAAAGTATACGACTTCAACGAATTGTTGTACATTACTAAAAGATACAATTAACTCGGTGCTTGAATAACGCAATTGAGTTTTATCTCTACTTTTATTAGAAGCTCTCATATGATTTTCGGCACATTTCGACTGGTATGGCCTCGACTTCCACGGTGATTTTCTGTTTAATTTCTTCTATGGTATGTGGGCGATGTCTGAAAACCTTATCCTGAAGGTAGCCCCAGAGGAAAAAATCACACATGCTTAAATCTGGGGACCGTGCTGGCCAGCCTATGTCTCCTCTCAGAGAGACTAACCGCCCAGGGAACATTTGTCGCAAGACAGCAAGTGAAATTCCAGCTGTGTGCGCTGTAGCCCCGTTTTGCTGAAACCATACATCTCCCAAATCATGCACTTCAGCCATTTCCTCCAACCTATGCTGCAGATAAGTTTCCAACATCACAACATAACGAGCGGATGTGACAGTGACGGTCCTGTTCTCGTCCTCAAAAAAGTAGGGGCCAATCACCCCAAATTGGGACACAGCACACCACACTGTCACTTTAGAAGAGTGGAGTGGTCTTTCGTGAAGCTGCCGTGGTTTATTTGTAGCCCAGTATCGAACATTTTGTTTATTTACAGTTCCAGAAAGATGAAAAAGGACCTCATCGCTACAGAAAAAAAGTTGATATCGGAGGAATTTACAGAAGAATTTGCTGACAGAGATTTTTACGGTTGCCGTAGTCAGTAACATTTAACTCTTGGACAAGCATTAATTTATATGGGATGGAATGATAAATCTTCGTGAAGAATTCTCCTCAAAGAACGGTCTGAGATTCCCAAAGCCACAGCGTGTTTCCGGGCTGAGCGTCTTGGTGACTGTTCAATTGACTCTCTAACCAACTGCACTTTTTCGGCGGTTCTTATCGTTCTGGGTGCTCCGCGTCCAAGTCTACTTAGGGTACTTCCAGTTTCTTCCAAATGCCGTATCTGCAATTTGATAGTGTTAGCAGAAGGAACAGATTGAGCACGTGGAATGCCGAAGTGTATACGAAAAGCCCTTTGTATGGCGATCACAGAATGATTATTTTCGTAATACGCACGCACGACGAAACCACGATGTACACCTGTCCAGACCATGATTACGAATAAAAACGGCATTAACGTACAATTCAAAATGTACCACTTATTATGGTCTGCTCTTATCTTATCATAGGCTAATGACCTCATTAAACTCGTCAGTCGGCTCTGCCGCAACCTGTATATATAAAGTGTGTAAATGCTAATTGAGAACACACAAAATCTGCTATTTGAATTCTGTTTTTTAGTTGATTGTTACGATTTAAAAATACACATTTATAACTGCCTATGAATTTGTTTAAATTAAAATTAGACACACGCACGCGCAGTACAACTTGTTTTCTTAAATGGTGACCGCCTATTGTTACCAAAAAATTATTTTTGCCTAATTGTTTAATGAATTTTGGTAGTTCAACCAAAATTGATCATGTTACAACAATTAAAAAAAAAAAAAAAAAAACTACAAAAACTACAAAATGCGTGTGGTATTCAGATTTTTGACTGTAACTTTATAAATAATTATTCTAGGATTTTTTTAGGTTTGACATTTTCACCCCTTTTTATTATGGTGATATTTGTACGTTATTATAATTTTAACTACTGTATAATTTCCATAATTAATAACAAATGTTATATTTGATGTGTATATTTCCAATACGTTTATCTATTTGCGCATATATAATTTTAGTCCCGGTATTTTTCGATCACACCTCCTACATGACGAGTAGTGGTAGTTCCCTATCAAATTGTTTTAGTTTTTTTTTTTAACGTAGATTTCTATATTTGCCGAAAGTTTTGATATCAATGTGGATTGACCCATCAATAAACCACTGTTTAATGACATCTGTGTTTGTGCATTTGTTTTGTGGACAATTTGTCTAGGTTATTTGAGAAGTAGATTTTACAGAATATTCAACATTCATAATTTCGAGGTACTTAAAACTGAAAATTGACTTCCTTTAATAACCTCAATAATTTGTCGACAAATTCATAAATACTTTAAAAATTAAAATCGGACATTGGGAAGTACGTCTAATTTTCCACCGTTTATTGGATTAAATGTATAAAAACCACCGTATTTCAGCTTGATAACAGTACTAAATGTTAGTTTGGCTGTCTAACGAATAAAAAATATAGAGTATAATTTTTAAACAATATGTTCGGTGATAAAAATGTTTAAACTTCTATAAAAAACAATTATTCAATAATATAGTTTAAAAACTTAGTATATATTAGTTTTCTTTAAGAATAAATTAGTTCCATAAGCAGATATTATTTATTGTTTTATTACATAATGGAATACAATTTGATAAATGTTACAAACATGATTCTACATATTACATTATACAACCATAAATTGTTAAATTTTTACTCATACACTTCCATAACATCATCTTCGTAAATATATAAATCTTCCATCATCTCTTCAAGACCAATTTTCGGTGCATCATCGTCTTCTGTAGCAGACTCAACGCCAGCATCTGGATTTATATAAATATTAATGTTTTGTCTTAAATCTTTATCTTCTTCCAAATCATCCATAAACTCATCCATAAACTCATCCATGTCACTAAAAATAATAAAATAATATTAATTTAGTTAAGAGTATTAGAATACATATATTTAATACATTTTCAATTATAAAAACAAAATTCTTACTTTTTATCATTATCAAAGTTAATTTCTGTATCTGTCATTCGCTTCAATTTCCAATTACGTTTGCGATGTCTTGCACGATCAGGATAATTTTTCTTTATCAGTATTACGTCCGGTAATGCACTTTTAGATATTTTATCAAAATTACTATCATTCACATTACTGTCTGCAATAGCATAACCCAAAACAGTGTCCATTGGTTTAAGTAAGTGTCCTAAATGAGTCCGACAATGTATAGTGTCTGATGTCAAGCCTAAATCACAGGATCTTACCACCCATACATCGGCTAGCATGTGCTAAATAAACATTTATTGATTTAGAAAAATTATCATTTTATAGTAAATTAAACAATAAGTTACAATTATAAACTGAAAAATGATGATAAATAATTAACAGATAGAGAATCACACAAGGAAGAAAATAAATACAGATTCTCTCAAAAGTAATATAACAGTCAGCTCTGAATTGAATAATTACTTTATATGAAATTTGTCCTTGTCCTGGGAACAGCACTCTATCTTTTGCCATGATTGGCTCAATTTCCATTACAGTGTATTCTGTGAACTGTTTACTTTTGAAAACACTTTGGAAACTATCTCTCCAGTATGCCGAACTACTCACTTCTGCCACTGAAATAACAATAATTCAGGATATACCCAAAAGACTATGGAAGGTTAATATTTACATTGTGCAGTAGAAGGATCAATCAATTTTATTGAATTTGTTACTCTGTATACAATACATAGAGGACTAATTCCTCCCAGTTGCTGGCTCATTTTCTTAGTCAAGCATACCACACTATCCTTCATCACAGGTACAATTTCCATGCTAAAATACATTAATTAAGTCAATTTGTGTACAAATAATAATAATACATGTCACATTTTTTATATGACATATACAGTGAAGTATAAACAAATGTAATTACAAAATATTAAATGTTAACTGTACATAAAAACATACCTATATGTAAATTTGTAATTATAAACATTACTATGAATATCGTGTGACAACAACTTCTTAGAGTGTTGATATCGACAAGGTAACACGGAAGACATAAAATCTACAAGTTTACGAGCTTGTGATTCAGTAGAGTAAAAAAAATCTAAACCATCTGTAAATAATACTTATTAATAACAATAATAACACAATTAATACGCACAAGGACTGTTAAAAAAGCACCGAGAAGTCTCTTTAAAATGATGAAAAAACATCAAAAGTTATAACCATATAGTAAACTCTATGGTTTTAACACTGAATATATGTAGCACAAATATAATTTTTAGTTTAGCTCAATCAGTTAAGAACTTTCGTGTGTGTGAATTTTTTAGTGAAGTGAGTTCAATTATCACCAGTCACGAAAATGAAAAAATTTAGAACTTAAAAGTCTTCGATTAAATGTTTTATTAAATTGAAAAATTCCGGGGTCGGAGGTTATGAAATGTTTGAAACATTGTATGCACAACATGCCATGTGCAGTGTGATATTCTATCAATAAAATAACATGTACAAAGACCACCGGGATGGCATGATGGACAAGTCGCAAGAGAGACGGCACAATATATACTTTGTCTTATAGAGCATTTTCTCATTACTGTTTATTGAACACTCTATGTATATTCAGGGATGGGCTATGTGCTTCAAAATGAGTATCTAGACATTCACTATGTTGATTTTCTGTATCTATGTACAAGATACTCGATACCTATGCTTTATGTATTTAAATACAAAATTTGAAATTGACCATGACCTCATTTTAGCTTTAATTTATAAAAAAAATGTTTCAAAATATACTTTTACCGTATCGAGTATCTTACGTTGATAACAGTCTTACAAAATACTTGATACATAGACTGAAAAAGTATTATAATACATGATACACAATGCTCTCAAGAACTGCATTGTGATACAAGATACGATTGTATTTAAGATACTGCACAACCCTGTGTATATAATAATCATAACTATATTTTACTTGATTCTGTTTTTATGGACAATGTATTTTTATGTGCTTTATGTTTTAACATTAACTGTTCCAAGTAGTAAAATGTTTTTTTGTTGTCTGATTTTTGTCTAACTTGAACCTGTAAAACATATGTATACATTTGTAAAAATTTATTAGATAATGCTTAAATGTATTACACAAAGGTGGATTTAACTTTCTTTTACAACTAAAACTTTTCTATAATCAAATCCACTCAACCTTTTTTTTCTGTCACTCATCATAACTTTAAAACTTGCACAAAAATATAGTTATATATGAAAACAATTTTATTTAACTACCTTGATACATAATTTATCTCATTATTCTGGGCGTTAAACCGATGATATAATTGGTTGTTGATTTGTAAAATACACGGACACACCACAGACGTCACAATCTCTCAAACACAGACCGAACAAATTAAAAAAAGGATAATAACTATTAATGAATCAAGTTATTGGCTATTGTTATTGTTACCCTTCTAACAATAACAGCAATACCACTAGGATTGTTTAATTAGTAATATAGTGTAGGTATTTATTTTTTCCTCGAAATTACGACGACTTCCTTCGTATAATAATATAATATTATTACTTGATATAATAAATGTTATTAAAATTATTTTTAGTTATGATTATATTTTAAAATATTTATATAATTTTAATAAGAAACTAAACTATTTTAATTATTATTTTCAATAAGTTAAATATTTAACTTAGGATAAAGCATATTGCAGAGCGTGTACGTATTTTTAATGTGGCAATGTGAGCTCTGCACTGATTATACTAGCGGTGCTCAATGTGTTAAATTTAGTATTATCAAAAACTGTTTTCTATACAATGCACACACGACTTGTGGATTACTTTTACGAATTTAATATGACTTTAAATTATAATGAATCAAATTGATATTCACATTATTATACAATTATTTTTCTATTTTCTTTTTTTATATTGCGAACGATGTATTTTAATAAAGCACTAAGGGATTTGTTGCCTTCTAAATTAAGCCGCCCTGGCCAGCTGCCTACTTTGCCTATGGTATTACAATTAATATACTAAATATCAAATTGTATTTCTCAATATTCTTATAATAGGCTATTTTCTTGTTTTAGTTAAATCAATAAGTCATTATTCTTACTAAAGCACGCCAGTAATCTTGAGCTTCAGAACGATGGCAATCATCACACATCTGGTTAGCAATAATATACTCAACCACAAACACTTGCTGCAATGTCATGCCACTCATCACTTCACCATGTACAGTAAGTTTTACCTAAAAATAATTGTAATTGTAATGGTTTGAAAATTGTAATTTTTTCTATAATTTATTTGAACCTTAATACGTTTTGAATGTGGTTCAGTCCAAATAAACCCAGCATCGACAAGTTTCACTTTGCTTAATGCTTTAAGCTTTCGTAAACATAGCCCCAAAAGTTCTTTGGATTCAAGTGAACATGATATCCATTCAAAAGGTGGCTGTAGGTATCGTTCACAGTTGCGACAAAACTGCAATATCCCTTGTTTGGGAATGTCTTGCGTAATGTCTACATGCGTCCGGAGACAGGACACACACATATTGGCCGGATTTGGCTCCATAGCCACACCACACTGACAACATAATCTGTAGGCACACAGGCAAGCAATCTTTAAAGTGCACTGTTCAAATACTGCGGTGTCCGTTAACTCGGAAAAGTAATCTAAATAATACATACATTTTAGCCACAGTGGCCGTTACTGAAGTCTGTGCGTAGTCCATTTCGATAGAACTTGAATTCTCAAAGTTGAAATAATGGAATAAATGTATTGGTTACAAATAAATAAATCATCATCACAATTCACCATGTGATAATTTTACAAATTAACGAAACACAAATAGTTGATAACACATATCATAATAATTCAGTGTGAAAAACAATGAATATTTACAAAACACTGTCGTGTTGGCAACACTGTTAAGACTTATTTTCATTGTTGGACTATAACGGACATTCATACAATAGATGAAATCAGAATGGACACTTTAGCGTGCAAACAAAGGACACGCCGCCATGTTTTTGGAGTCCAGTCGCTTATCAGTTTCAATTCATGCACTAAACAACCACAGAATCGATGAAATTTAAAATTGTGTAAACAAAAGTCTTAAAACGAATCTTTACTAAATCTTTTTAAATATTAATTTATAATAAATTCACATAATTATTGTGAAAATGGGTGGAGTGCGATGTGCCGTTTTAGGGTGTAATAACGCCATGGTTAATCAGAAATCTTTGATTTACCATCGGTTTCCTAAGCAAGAAGATCGGTAAGTAATACATTTCTCAGAGAATAAATTAAAACTTGTCCTAAAAATTACTATATAGTCGTCACATGTGTAAGGAAGATTTATAATACAGTCAATACTCAAGTAGGCTGATTGTACAAATTAATACAACCGTAAATTGTACGAAATATATTTATGAACATATGAAACTTAATAATATTATTATGTCAGTCTCAAGATATTTTTCGTTTATTATTTAAATTGAATCAATTGGTTTTACAGGTGCATTGAATGGCTTAAAATGTGTGGGAGAATTGATCTTTTGAACACTCCTATTGAAACGATTTATAAAAATATTAGAATTTGCAGTGATCATTTTAAATGTAATGCGTACTCAAATCCGGAAAAAACCCGCTTGTTGCCTAAAGCATTTCCTACAGTGTTTGGTATGTTATAAGTTTAAAAACTATTGTATATCCGTTTTAGAATATTTTACACTATAAAAACTACACCAAAATTTACCATCTGGTCTTATTACTATTATTTATATAAATAATAATTGTAATTATTTTTATCTTTATGTTATAAACTATGTATTATTTTAATTTATAATTTGATTAATAAATTTGTATACTTTTGTAAACTATAAAACATAATATTCTGTGTTTTGATTATTCTTTATAATTATCATTATCGTGATTTGATCGACAAATCGTGGTTGCTAATGAAAATATATAAAAATGATAACGGGGACTCCACTAAGATGGCCGACCAATTTCCTCTATTCTGCGATACTATTTTATTGACCACGGCCCTCTTTACCCCTCGGCCCTCTCTACCACTCTGTCATTTCTACCGCTCTGCCCTCCCAACATGGTACCTACACACGAAGTTCGTCGCGAAATCTTGTCATAATGTTTATGAGTTAATTCAATACTATTATTATTATTATTATTATTATTATTATTGTTTAGTGTTTACTTTTAGCCGCGCGGTGTCGTATCGGGGAGTTTTCGCAAACGTTGTGTACTGTTCAATCTATCGAAGGAATTAGTTTCAATTCCGTTTAGTCGTAAATTAGCCATTCGTAAAACCGAACAGGTAAGCATTTATATTTGGTCGAACGTAGCGCTCGACGTATTTCACGTATTAATAAATTCTTTATCATCGCTATAGACGGGAAATTAATTACACTTAGTTCTATGTGTAATTATGAGTTCAACGATTTTCAATTTTAATCGAATCTTCAGAATATTATCCTTTGTGTTGACCCCTCTGTTTATATTATAATTTTGTGATACTATTTTATTAAAAATAATATGATTTTAAAAATGTTAAAAGTACCTGCCTAAATAGTTAGGTTAAATAGCAAATCAAATTTTATATTTATTAGTAAATAGTACGGCCAAACCATGCATGTTTATAATATGTGACAAAAAATTTGTAATGTTTGTACATATTTTTGTTAACACATTTAAATCAACAATGTACCATTATTTGATGCTTTTTTTACATTTTTCACAAATGTAGAAAATGTATATTCATTAAAATTTTTTTTAATAGCCTTTCTAAAGTACATTAACCAGTCAGTGATTGCAGTACTTTCTATAACACCGTTAGTCGTGTTTGAGCGTGGTGCTCTTTATATCCGTTTACAGCAATTTCGCAAATGCTTTTTGTTTTAGTAAGTCAGGGATCACCTTATGTTTATCCAGTTTATGTAAGATTAATAAAATATAAAGAATACATTATAAATATGTTTTTGTTTGTTTATTATGTTAACATCTGTACTTGATGAAAAAAAAAAAAATTCTAATTGTAAGTTTATGAATTTTTAACAAATCAGTTGCTGGTTGTATCGAATTATACCATGTATTCATTGCGTTGTTACATTAATTTCTCCAGATTGGTACCTTTCCACAAACTTGTTGGGTATTTTAACACTAAAGAGTGTAGCGCAGCACTCAGTTCGTAGTGAATGATTACTTTAAATCTCTGCTTTAAGAAACTGAAAAAATTGATAAATCCATAACATTTAATTTACAATTGTACATACACCAATTGGAGGTATTTGTAATTGAGACGAAATACTCAAGGAACAAGCTAGTGGTGCCTAAACGTGTTTAAATGTGAGCACAGTGCTCACATCACGACCAGTGACTAATTAAACAGTTACCTATTGAATCTATTGAAATAGTTGATGAAATTAAATACATTATTGTCAAAAAAAAAACTAACAGCTTATCATTTTATTTGGTATTTTTCAGAGAAGATGGGTCTTTGCTTTATTTGTGATGAAAAATTGTATGGTGAGCGAACACGAGTGTGTTCTAGTATTACACAGCATGGTAATGTACCATTCCCAGAAAAGATTGCTGAAATTATGGGAGAAGATTTTTTAATTGTAGTAACTCCTGCTGATCATTTGTGCAAGAAATGCACATCTCTTTTGACACATATGGACAAGCTGGAAAATGAGCTTAAAGCTGTTAAAAATACTCTTTTAACTTGTATTCAAAAAAAATATGGAATCATACCGGCTGATCAGCCTGTTAAGACTTTTGATGTGAGTTTTCAATATTTTATACTTCTAAGATAGGAAATAAATTTGTTTATTTTATTATCATATACCCTATTCACTATCTAGATTCCCAATGGGAACTTAAGAAAGGACGATCTAGAAACTAGTCAGAAAAGAGTACCTAGCGGATTGACAGTCAGAGATACTTCTGTAAATACACCAGTGAAAATTAAGTCTCATCAACCGGAAACTTCAAAAATGAAGATATACAAATGTGGTTTTTGTACATTCCAATCTAAAGAGCTAGGACATGTTCGGTATGTATTCAAAATATTATTGTAATATTAATACACCATATATTTATATTTTCAGTTTCCATATGCGTTCTCATATGAACAAAAAAGTGGATGGTGAAAAGACTGCTCAAACCGGACATAAACTATTAGCTCCGGTAATGTTCAAATAATTGATTAGTATTCTTTTAAAAGTTAAATAATAAGATATTAGATTAGATCTATACCCTATTCCATTTAAGATTGAATCGCTTACGCTCACACTGACTTAACCGTTGATCACTGTCTGACCCCCCAAGCGATGGCTATGCGTTCTGTGGTAGACTAACAGTCATTTCCGGCTGTCGGTGGTTGTCGACGTGCATACAGAAAATCACACGGGTTTTGTGTGGTTAATAATACAACACGTATTTCCATCATTAATTAGATTGGAATATATATAATATTATATATTATAACTTATATTTTTTTATTTCTTACATATCAAATTAAATTAGAAAGCATCTGTATACAATATATGTACAATACAAATTGTATAAAAGTTACACGTCAATATGATATAAAATTGTTTACTGGAGACTAGCCTATAGCTTGTTGATCCTTGGTAATTAAGCAATAACAAAAAAGGTAATAATTCGCAAAGGAATATTATAATAATATAAAAACTAATATGACATAAATCGTAAAAGTACGCATATATATGCAGAGTGGCAGTGTGTTAATACAGCTCACTATGTAGACAGCTGCAGTTTCGTGGCGGCCGGCACCAACATTCGCAATTATGCCAGTTTTGTGTTCTGGATTTGCGAACAAGATGAGTTTTGGTCAGCCGATTGGTTCATTTTTAATTGGAATAGGATGTAACATATTTCCAATAAAATGATAACTATGATTAAATATTTCAAGTTTTTAAACAAAAATTAGTTATAGTAGAAATTATACAAATTCTACCAATGTCATTTTAATAGAATGGGCATATATTCATTTTATTTTGTTTTAATTAATTTTTTTATACTATTTGATTACACATATTTTAATCAATAATAATAGTGAATCAGATTTTGGTGGTTGTTATTTTAGAATATAAAAATTAGTATTTCAAATTATTTATACTATATTTTGAGAGTATTACAATTCTGCATATATGAGCCATGTATACATAATACCACACAAATTTTACTAAAATATACTTGCGAACTAAAAATCCTAACTACAACACATCTATTCACAGTAATAACAATATTAAGTAACTTTTTATACTTTATTATTGTGGATAGTTTATATAAAAATAATGCTGATTATGAACACTTACATCACACATGTGATGGTTATAATTTAACGAGAATCACTTAATATTTAGGTGATAAAATGTAAATCTTCGTATTTTACAATATACACGTTTTTTTTTTCTTTTTTAAACATTTTTATAGGTGCTTCAGTTTTCATTGATTTGTAAAATTATTTATTAATTATCGAGATATAAATACATATTTTATCAGATGTTTGTATTATTATAATTTATAAACAAAAGCTCAATTACAACTATTGATTTAAGTATACACCACTCTGGTTTTTGTACACAAAAAGGTACCAATTTTAAACTTTTACCATGTGTACACTAACTTATACATAATATTTATTGCATAGTGTAGCAATGGGAAACTAGCAGTCCACGTACCAGTTTAATCTGGCTTCTGCCACCTTTTGATATTTAATACTTTAAAAATACAAACGTTTATCATTATTTATAAATTCCATAGTTCATAGAATGTAGATTTGAATTGTTATCTGCTACTTTAGCTAAATGTTTAAATGTGTATTTTATTATAAAATTGTGCTAATTAATTATTATCCCCTTTTTTCCCTCACTGTCTGGCTTGCAAGTTGCCAGTCACACTGGTATAATGTATAGAAGACCTATTGTTCAAATTTTAGAATTAGATTTTCAGATTTTGTCATAGCAAGTTTAACATTGTTAATGTAGTAAAAATACTTTTAGTTTTCATTCCAACATAAATTTTGATAATTAATGGAAAACAGAAGGTGCATTATTTGGTTTTATATTATATTTTTTTATGAAAGATAATTTTTTCAAAAAAAATTATAAAAACAAACTAATACAAGCATCAAAATAATTATATTACAGAATAATTTCTTGGATTTAATGATTTGTTATCATTGCCTTAATCATTCATTTAAAAATATCTCTAACTATAATTATTTTATTTTACCTAGGCACCACCACAGCAACAGCAGAAGAAACGACTTTACAGATGTCAAGTGTGTTCCATGTCTTTTGACAGTAGACAAATTTGTCTTGATCATATTCAGAAAGACCATAGTCAGCAAACTGTAATGAATTCAAATTAATTGGATATAAATTTTATCTTCTACAATTTTATATTATTATATTTTTTTTACAATTGTTATCAGGTAAAAGAAGGCAATCGTTCAGAGACTTCTAAGGGAATGGCTGTAGAAAACCACCGGGCTGGTATAACTACTAAGAATATAGGTGATCGCCAACAGAACAAGAGTGCTGTAGACACAGACATATTGTTAAATGATGATGTTCCAGCTGAAGGATCTCAACAAGAAACTCTTATGACTGATGGACTTGTATCTGCTCAAGTTGATGCTATGCAAAATAACCAAGGAACTAATATTGAGAAGGGAGCTGAAGACATGGTAATAGGTGGTGAAGAAGGCATGGTAATGGGTGGTGAAGAAGGCATGGTAATGGGGGGTGAAGAAGGCGGCATGGCAATTGGAGGTGAGGAAGACATGGCGATTGGAGGTGAAGATAACAAAACTGGAGATTTAGACATAGAATCTATGTTAGCTGCAATTCATCATGATACATCTCACACTGATGTCGGAGATGCACATAATGTAATTTAAATATTTTCCTACTTTAACATATCTCATTTAAATAATTTTATATTTAATTACAATTATATTACATTTACTTTTAAAACAAATAAGTACTACTTTTTTATGCTTCATATTTATTTAAAAAAAAAAAAAAACATTCTACAAATGAATAAATTGTAAAATATTATATTAATAAACATTGATACTTTTTAAAATAAAAAAATGCAGATAAAGATTGATTAAACTATATTATTTTCAAGTAAATAGTTTTATTTATATTTTGAGAAGCTCTTGTAACTTGCCATTTTGAGACATCTTTCTTACATCAGAGCCACCGCCAATAAATACACCGTTGACAAATACACGTGGCACCTGAAATGTAAAAAGTTGAATTACAAAATAAACACTGAAAAATTTGATAAAATAAATTTACCGAACGAGCTCCAGTCAACTCTTCTAAAGCATCTTGAATATCATCCATATCTTCTCTCTTATCTAATTCAATGGATTTGGTTGTGGCTTTCAGTTTATCAAAACACTAAAATATATATTTATATCAATATTAATTAAATTATTGTAGTTTAATGTAAAATATGTATTTTTACTTCTTTAGCCATCTTACAGTAGCCACAGTCTGATTTAGAAAATATTACAATAGGTTCATTGGCAATTGCTTCTCTTACAAATTGTGCAGCAGCCATGACTTGAGCTGGTGAAGATAGTTTTTTACTGGAAAGTGAACCCATTAGTTGAAATTAGTTTTAATTTTGAGAGGTATTTTTGTGCTTTTTTCAAATAAGTGCAGATGGTAATACTGCAATAAATGAAAATGGCTTGTTTTCTGTCAACAAATAAACCTACTAAAAACTGGTTAAATAACCAAGTATGTCAGCAATATATTCAGTGTTTACTGGAATGGGATGTAAACCGAAATTGTGATATTTACTGCTGACAACAACTTTTAAACTTATACGTTGCATTATAACTATTTTCCTCGACAGACGGCGTAGTATATATGAGCAGTATAGAATGCTGGCACACCTAATTATTTAACCACACTAAAGTATTTAATTTGACATAAAACATAAGAAATATCAGTGTTAGTTCAACAAAATTATCTACAAAAATAATGTTATCAAACATCTGCAATATCAAATAAGTAATTTGTTAAATATATCATGTTATTTCTATATCTATGTCTGTTTATACACAAGCTAAGTAGAATCTTAAATCATAATATATATTTATTTAAAATATGGGATGAACCAGAGAGAAAAAAAAAACAGTTTATTGTAAGGTAAATAAAGTAGTAAATTAAAATAACAAAAAAAAAAAAAGAAGCTAAAACCCTATACACTTTAGAGAAATTGCACTCTAGTATAGAATTTAAAATCACAGGTTACCACTGAATATAATAATATAGTTTCAACTTTAGAAAGAGTGGTGACAACACTTTTGTTTAACCAATTACAGAGAATAATAGAAGATATTTAAGTATCTAATATTAATTATTTTTTATGTAAAAAAAAAAACAGATAGATACACTAATATTGAATAAAGTGGAAAAGTAATAATTTTTAAAGGCTAAACAATTTATACTTTTAAACTAGCATATTAAACCAACATCCGAGTAATAATAGCAACATTTTAATTGAAGATAAGAGGATGAGTACTGAATTACATGGTTGATTGTTAAAAATTTGTATTATAGTCATTATTGTACAGACAATTAAGTGTGACTACACTGAAAACAAAAATCAAATACCTATCAGCTTATAAATTGTGCAGTCAAAGAAAATGTCGAGATGGTTTCAATTATAGGAACACATAAAACGATTTAGTTTTTCATTTAATTCCAAAAATGCATATAAAATTATATAAGGATTTTTAATACCACCAATGTGTTTGAGTATTAGATAACATTATTTGCATACAGAGTTTATTTAAAGTATTTTTATATTAATAAAAAAACCCAACTATATAATAATATGAAGTATTTTTGTCAAAAATCAAATAAAATTTAAAATATTGCTTCAATCGATACATCCTCTATAAATGTGGAAAATGAATCATCCTACGTTTGTCGAATTGTTAAGTAGGTTAAGTAGTAAGTAGGTGTTGTAGATCGATAACCCGAAATCCAAAATTGAAATTTACAATGAAGATGAACAACAGGTAAAGTGCAAATTAAATATTATCCAAAGCATAATGGTAATATTGTTAATTTAACACAAAATAGTATACAAACATGTTTATACTTACTTATAAATCGCGACAAATAACCAATGAATAGTTCAGATTTTCAGAAATTTTCAGAAACTGAAACGTTTAAAGTATATTAAGCGAACCACGACTTACTGTTCAAGCTGTTGTACGGTTCTTTGGTACTAACTCCCCGTACTCGTAGCCTTGAGAGTAAATAATTATTATGTAATTGATTTGATATTTGATCAAAGAGGTAGTTAATTCGTCGCAAAGTTTTGAAACTCCTAGAAATTTTAATACGTGTTATCATTATTGACGTGTTATCAATTCAATAGTTTAACAAATTAACATCAATATATTAAGAAACAACGAAAATATTTCAATATTTTAACATTTTATAATCTAGAAATTAAAAACCTATAGTATTAACTTCTACGGACTAGTAATTACTTCGTCCATAAATTAATTATTAGACTATTACAGTCATGTAATGTATACGTTCCAATTTTTGTTTCCAGGGTGAAAATAAATACTAATTTCAAAAGTAATTGTAATTATGAAATAATAAAGATTTTACTGAAATTAAATCCTAATCTTGAATAATTGAGTATTTTTACAATTGTAAGATGTATGCGGCCAATGGATTATACATTGTACAAGGCGAACTATCAGCTTTAATATCTGCATTAAAAAGAGATCACAACTCATATCAAGTAAATTGTACAAATTTAATGAAGTATTCTATTTAATAGGTTTTAACGTTTTAACCTCAGATAAGTATCTATTTTTGAGTGATAAAATTATTTTTTTTAAATTGATTTAGTTTAAAATATGGATTCTTGATTTTTTTCAAAACTATTAAAATGTAGAATTATGAAACCATATAAAACCCAGTGGCCAGGATACCCGGATACCCACAGTTGAAATTAAATAGAAAATAATGTATAATATACATATACAATTTTAATTATATAAGTATAACACATAACATTCCAGTAATCTATATTGTATCTATAAATTATTATAAATACCAGTGTTTTAGAACAAGCTTATGGTGCGATTGTTTATACTTATGTTATAAGTAAATTGAAACTGTGTTCAATTACAATAAATTAGATCATTTTACGATTTCAGTTATTTTCAATAATATACTTTTATTTTGCAGGATGAAGAAAGATATTCTCCGTGTAAAAGGTTATTCAAATTACGAGATGCTGTAAATCAAGTGGAAGACTTAATGTCTCTTAACTTTGATATTGTTTTGGGTAAAATATATTTTTTAAATATTATTAATATTAATATTAATTATTATTAAAATTTCATATTTAGAACCTTTTTTGGAAGTTATTCGTTGTGAAGAAATTACTGGCCCTGTAACAAGTCTATCATTGATGTCAATTTATAAATTTATTAACTACGGACTAATTAAAAAGTGTAATTACATCATGTTGTTTAGTAAACTTATTTTTGTTATAATTTACTTTTTTTTTTTTTTTTAGGTGTTCCTGAGTCAAAACTATTGACAACTGTAGAAAATATTGCAGACGCCATTATTCATACTAGAATTTTTGGAACTGAAAAAACTAGTGATGCTATTGTTTTAATGAAAATATTACAAGTTTTATATTGTTTAATGATGTCTCCTGAGGGAGAGTATCTTCCAAACGAGAGTGTTTGTGAAATAATGATGAGTTGTTTTCGTTTTTGTTTCCAAGTTAGACTGAGTGGTATGTAAACTATTGTATTGTACAAATATCATTTATTTTTTTGTTTTCATTTTTGTAGAATCTGTCCGATCCTATGCTGAACACTGCTTGAAAGATATTATACAACTTCTTTTCTCAAGATTAGTCACGTTAAGTAAAGAACAAGGGAATTCATCCAAAGTTAGTTAAACTAATTTAGAGCATTACTAATAATAATAAGTATTAAATTAAAAAAATTGCTAATTATTTAATTACTCCAACAGAGATTAGACCTTAACATGAAAAATTATGGTGATTCTCTAAGTAATTGCAATGATGATGAGGAAAATACAAAAGAATTAGAAGACTCAAATGAGGAAACACCATTACCTGATATTGCAACTTTGCCCCAAGTAAATAAATATTCTTCAATAGGATAAAAAAAATTCAACTTAATTGGTTTTTAAATAATGTTTATTTCACTTTTCATTGTGCTTCTATATTTTTTCAAATTAGTGATGTGTTGAATATTTATAGATAAAATTATTTATAAATATATAATTAACTAGATGTACTTATAATATTTTCTTTTTAAAATCAAATGACTTTTTAAACCTTAAATTGGATCTAAATTACATAAATTAAGTTCTGGTGGTGTAATCTTGTATGTATAGGAGCGCTCATCTTAACATTTTCCCTATTTTCTGTTTATTTAAAAATTATTTAGTTCTGGACCCATTATAAATTTATTTAAATAGTATAATACTAAACTATTGAAATAAAATATAAATTATATTTGGTATTTAATTTAAAGATACCTTGTGTCCATTATCTTTTTATCGTTGGTATAAATCTTGGTTGTTGTATATATAGTGTGATGACAATTCCACCACTGAACCTACTGAATCATCTGATATAGGAAATGAAAGAAAAACTTCTCTAGATTGTGAAATATCAACTGACGAATTACCATTACTAAAAAATGGTAAATTATTGTTGAAATATATTTATTATTATTTGACTTTTTTTACTAATAAATCATTGTTTTTAAAGAAAATAAAACAGATTTAAATGAAGAAAATAAAAAAGAATATGTGAATGGTCAAGGTGTAAGATTTACAACCCAAATACCTATACCATATACTAGTAAGTGAATTTCTGATATTCATATTCTAGTAACAATTTATTAATGCGTGTACAACATTTTATATTATACTATTAGAAGTTCCATACAATAGTGGCTGTGTGTTAGAGCTCATTAAGTTTCTAGTAGATGCTTGTGATCAACAGAATCAACAGAATACTGAAGTAATAATTGGTGTTGGGCTCAATCTTTTAGTAATAGCTTTTGAAGTTGGGGCATATGCTATTAAATGTCACACCAATATGCATTCCATTATAAAAGATCAGCTATGTCGTAATATACTTTCTGTATGTACATTAATCAAAATGAAAAGTTGGATTATTTTTAAATAACTGATACATATATTTTATATTTATTTAGTTATTGTCTTATGAGAAAATGCCAATATTCAGTTCTAGTCTTCGACTCGCTTTTTTAGTGTTTGAATCAATGCGTCAACATTTGAAATTTCAATTGGAATATTATATGTCAAGTTTAATAAACATTGTTGTTAATGAAAATTCTAAAATTCCATATGGCAAAAGAGAAATGGCTCTCAGTATGTTTCATAGTTTTAATTAAATTAAATTATTTTCAACATATTTTTTTAAATTTTATCATATATATTTGTTTTGTTAATACTGTAGAATGTCTTGTTCATCTATGGAAAATTCCAGGTCTAGTCACTGAACTTTACTTAAACTATGACTGTGGACTTTATTGTTCAGATTTATATGAAGACATCACTAAACTGTTATCAAAAGCAAGTTAATAAAATAATAAAGTTACGCTTTTATAAAAATCTATTTCATTAAAATAATACAATTTCTGATAAATGTATTTGTTGTAGAATGTTTTTCCATTCAATGATATTTATAGTACTCATTTGTTATCAATGGATGCTCTTTTGGCTGTAGTTGATTCTATTGAACGGCATTGTCATAATCGAACTCAATTAACTCTAAAGTCAGAAAGTAGTTCAACTTATGATGGTGAGATTTTAATAATCTTCTATATTATGACTGTCATATTTTATATTTTTTTATGAATTAAGTTTCTGAGGATCAAAAATCAGATTCTGAAATACATTTTGAGCGGTGGCAACCAGACTTCTCAATTAATATTCCAAGCCATGAAGAATTAATGGCCATCAAGAGAAAAAAAAAGGTTTGATAGCTTATAATATTTACTTAATTACACGTGAACTATGTATAATTTAGTTTTAGTAATTCATTTTTTAATTGTTTTAAATTATTTACTGGTATATTTTTAATTTCTACTAAATTAAATAAATTACTATAGAAAAGTAAAAGAATAAATACAATTGTGTTACAATTTTTAGTTACTTACTTCTGGTACAGAAAAATTCAATACAAAACCAAAGAAAGGAATAGAATTTTTACAGGAACATGGTCTCTTATCAACACCATTAAATTCAGTTGAAATTGCCATGTTTCTCAAAGAAAATCCTCTATTGGATAAGAAAATGATTGGTGAATATATTAGTAATAGAAACAATGTCGATGTTCTAAATAGCTTCATAAAGTATGTGTTAATAACGAATTATTATGTGTGATTTTATATTGTGTATTAATAACAATTAATCTTTTTGTGCAGTTCTTTCGACTTAAACAATACTCGTATTGATGAAGCATTAAGAATGTATCTTGAAGCATTTCGATTACCTGGAGAATCACCTTTAATATCATTTGTCTTGGAACCATTCACAGAACATTGGCATGTCAGTTTTAATTAATGATATGTTATGTTTAATATTTAAAATCATTGAATCTGTGATCATTTTAGAAATGTAATACTGAACCTTTTGCAAATGCTGAATGTGCGTTTTTGTTGGCCTATGCAATTATTATGTTAAATGTTGACCAACACAATCAAAATGTTAGACGAATAGATAAACCAATGACAAGTGATTCGTTTAAACGAAATTTAAAAAAACTCAATGGTGGTGAAGAATTTGAACAAACAATGCTAGAAGAAATATACAAAGACATAAAGTAAAATTAGCAATTTAGACTTTGTTAACTGTAATTAACAAAATATATTTCATAGATCAAACGAAATTGTTATGCCTGCGGAACATAGTGGCGCTGTTTTAGAAAATTATTTATGGAAAGTATTATTGAGGCGTGCAGCAAGTAAAGAGAGTTCTTACATTCAAGCACCGAGTGGAGTTTTTGATCATGAATTATTTTCCATTTGTTGGGGTCCTACTTTGGCTGCATTGAGTTTCATTTTTGATAAATCCAATCTTCAAGTAGTTTATACAAGAACTATTTTTGGTCTTAGGTAACATTTAGTTTAATGAATAATTTTTAATTTAAAATAAAATGCAATATTTAATACTTGAAATAAAAAATATTTATATATATATATATATATAATATCTATGTGTTCTATTTTATAATCTATTTATATTATAAATAGATAAAAATGATTCAAAATAATACCGAGACATGTATCAATAGACTTAGTTTTTTTATGACCAGCTTTGGACAAATATCATTATTTTAAATCATACAAAAATAATATGTTTAATTTTTTTTTAATTGACAACAAAATAATACAGTTACACATACTTATATTTTAGAAAATGTGCATTTATTTGTGCTCATTATGGGATGTGTGCTGAGTTTGACAGTTTAATCATGTCCTTATGCAAATTTACCAATTTACAGAACAACCCAGATGTAAGTATAATGTCTAAATCAACAGTTGTCAAATTTTTTTAGATCAAATACAGCCGCGATACCCTCTTGTAAATACCATGAGGAAATTTGAATTTACATATTTAGAAGAAAAAAATAATGACATTACTCTCACCTTTTTTTACCGCCCATTACAAATTATGATAGACCTTGTGTCAAATTGTGAGTACCCCGGCAATAGAATTGTGATGCTCCGAGGGCACCCTGGTGCACAGTTTAGAAACCACTATTCTATAATTTATCAACATACATTTTTATTGTCATATAAAAGTATTTTTGCATAAAAATAATTAGTATTATATAGTATTTATAAAACTAAATATTATTGTTTTGTCTTTAATTTTATATTGTATATAATGATTCAATAATTTTCTTTAAATCTAGTGTCCAGAAAATGTTACAATACTATTTGGAAGTAACCCAAAAACTCGTTTGGCTACACGCACTCTTTTTAGTTTAACTCATATGTATGGTGATATCATCCGCGAGGGTTGGTCAAGTATATTTGACATCATTTTACAATTATATAAATGCAATCTTTTGCCGACCATTTTAGTTGAGGTATATGATACTTAATATTTCAAACGTAATCATAATTACAATTAATGTATTTTTTCAGTCTGAAGATTTTCTTGAACTTAGTGGAAAAGTCTCATTAATACGCGAAGCAGTGCCTCCTGGGTCACAAAAATCAGAATCCAGTTTGTTTAGCTCACTTTACTCATATATAACTTCTGGAGGTGGTAAGCTTACAACATAAAATGCATTAATTAAAGTTAAAAATGCATAATTAATTTTAAAAAATATGTAGAGACTATTAATCATAAGATACAGACATCAAACGAAACAGAATTAATTGATACATCTAGAGATTGCATATCTGAAAGTCGTTTAGAAAGTCTAATTACAGAATCTAAGTTTCTCACTATAGAATCATTGGAAGCTCTAGTGAAAGTAAGTTTTTACAGTGTATAAGTAGATTTTCACTAATCTTATTATGTAACATATCTGTTCTTTAGGCATTAATCGGAACATTTTATAAACCAGAAGGTGTATTAGCACTTGGATCACGGGAAAACGAGAACTCTGCTAGTTTCTTATTAGAAATGCTTCTTAAAATAGTTTTACAAAATAGGTGAGAATGTGAGTTTTTTAAAGCAACAAATGAATTATTTTAACAAGTTAACTTTTATAATAATCACAGGGACAGAGTAAATACCATATGGGAATCAGTTAAGCAACACCTATACAATCTTATGACAGGTGCTGTAGATAATAATCACAAGTTCCTATTGGAACGCACTGTTGTTGGATTAATGAGGTTAGCATCTCGACTTATGAGACGTGAAGAAATAAGTTCAATGGTAAACTTTTCATACCAATTTGTTTTTACTTTTATTCAATTACATATTTCATATATGGTCATATTTAGGTATTGCAATCATTAAATGCATTACTATTACTCAATGCAGATGCTTTACAAGTAGTGGGCCGTCAAATAGCTTTTGGAATGTTTGAATTATTAAAAATGTGTGCTGCAAATATACATACCAGAGACGATTGGACATTAATTTTTTCTATCCTAGAATATGTTGGTGCTGGAATTACTGTATCGAAAAGAAACAATATAGGTACGTTATAGTTATTTAAAAATATATTCCAATTTACTACTTATAAAGTATAAAATTTACCAGATAATCGATCTGATAACGAAGCTACAAGTGTAAGTGATAGTAATGATGATAGTGGTTTAGATGTGAAGTCAATTAATAATATTTCTACACCTTCTTCACCACCGGATAGTAAATCAGAATGGTCAAAGGTAATATTGTAATTATATATACTAGTATTAATTTAATTTAATAATTTCTATTTAAATAGATTGAATCAAGTGAAGGGGTATTAGAAATTTGGCCAGAGCATTTACCATTTAAACGCCACGATGCTTTTTCATTTATCAAATGTTGTGAATGTCTGTCATTTTTAGTGCGTAATATCGCACACATTACTCCATATAATTTTACTAAATGTGTTTCTGTCATTAAAAATTTTGCACGGGCAAGTTTACAAACAGGTATGAAGAAGTCTTAGTATTGTAATTTTTTTAAATTTTAATATTCATAAATTCAAATATGTTTGTTTTAGGAGAAAAAAATGTAAGACAAAAATTAAATGATAAACCCAATTTGAAATCAAACAAAAACAAAGCATTTAACCCATATGATGCTGATGACAGTGATCCCGAAGACATTCCCAGTAGTTATACTCAAGTTTCCATTCAGGTATTTCTATCATTTATGATTTAATGTATATGTACATATTAATCACATAATAATTAAACATGGTTTCTTAAGTTACTAGATCTTATGCACACATTACACACAAGTACAGCAGACATATACCGTTGGTGGGCAGAAGAAAACCCAGACACAGAACTCATATCCTTATGGAGTCATGGGTGGTGTCCCTTACTCCAAGGCATAGCCAGTCTATGCTGTGATTGCCGTCGTGATGTAACCTAACCCAATTATAATATTGCATAATTGTATTTATACATTTTTTTAATTATATATAGGTCAGAATGAGTGCTATTACTTACTTACAACGTGCTCTTCTAATGCATGACTTGGCTACACTAAACAGTGATGAATGGGAAGCATGCTTTCGCAAAGTATTATTCCCTTTAATGAATAAACTGTTAGAGTGTGGTGCTAATATTGATCCAAGTGGCTTAGATGAAACTAAAATGCGGTCTACTACATTATTGTCAAAGGTTGTTATTATAATTTCATTTTTACTGATGAATAATTTGTCCATTGATAACAAATCAAGCACCTACATTCTAATGAAATATAAATATTATACTATAGGTTTTCTTACATCATTTGACTCAGCTTCAATCATTACCAACATTTGTCGATCTATGGGTCACTGTTTTAGAACTAATGCACAAGTTTATGATATCTGATAATAGTGACACTTTGGTATTTAATTAAAAATCAATATCTATTACTTACTATTTTATAAAAATTATTTTAAATATTGTAATATTTTTGTTAATAGAGTGAAGCTATTCCAGAAACACTGAAAAATATGTTATTAGTAATGTTAAACGGAAAAGCTAATAGTAAAGAAGAATTAAATAGTAAACAGATTTTCTGGGATGCCACTTGGACTAAAGTAAATACATTTTTACCTCAAATGTCAAATGAGTTAATTCAGCATCATAACAGCAGACAAGTTCCAGATCAAGACCAAAGTAAAGAATAAAATTTATATTCATCTTTCAATCAGAAATGTTAATTTATAGAATTTTCAAATTATTTTATTAATCTGTCAATTACCAGATAACATATCAAATGTGGCGGATGTAACTGTCATTCCTCTAGTACCATTTGCACCAGGGAACATTATGCCTCTTGAATCACCAAATCCTTTGGAAATAACAAATGAAGTTTTGAATTATCAAGCACTAGCTAAATCTAATCCTATACTTTATCAAACTGTTAACCAAAACAGTATAATGGGCAATCAGAATTTTGTCAATCAGACTCAATATGTCGAGTAAGTAAATTTGTTTTTATTATAACTGTTTTACTAAAATATAATCAACATTTGTCTTATCAAGGGATGAATCAAATGACGAATTAATTGCAGTCATTACAACAGTTCCAATATCTCAGCCTTACATACTGCCTACTAAGAATGAAGAATCAGAAAATTGTTAGTATAAAATAAGTAGTTAAACATAAAAATTATAATTTTATTTAAGATTATATTAAAATTTGTATTCAAATATGAAATGAGCCAAGCAATGTAGGTGAGAATTTAGAAAGATATAATTATTTAATTTACATCTGTACTAAGCGGTAAATCATTGCATACCAAAAACGATTATTCACGAAATTTGGTTAAACATACTTTGATAAATTAAAATTAAAAATGTTATTAATTTTAAACTACGAAAGCAATTACAATTGTTTTAGGTTTTTAATAAAAATTGAACTCAAAATGTTTATAATAATAAATTGTGACATGACACTAAACTTTTTATTTAATCACTTAATACAATTTATAATGAACCTTGTGTTAAAATTTTTGTGAATTTTTTCTTGGCCAAAACAATTTTATTTACATAAAATCAAAAAACTCAAAAACACTAGATTATTATTGAACCACATCTAAAAACTGCTAATATAAGAATTTGATGAAAGTTTCAGGTCTCTACAATTATTTTTCATTGAATTACAAAAATGTTGAAAATAATAGTAACCTTTATTGCTTAAATATTACTGTTTTTGTCTCCTTTTTAAGAAAACTACAAGAAAAATTAGAAAATTACTATTAAAAACGCCAACTAGACAACATTTGCTACCAAAAACCACCACTGAAGTTTTATGGTAGAAAAAAGTCCTGACTAAAAAAAAATAAATTAAAAAAGACATAGTAAAACTATTACATTCCCTGATACACTTAGAATCTAAAATAACTTTTTATACAGATTAATATTTGGAGGTCTTTTAGTATCTTTATAAAACAATTTATTGGTTTTGTCATAGTGAAAGTTTTATTTAAAATGTTAATTATACATTACATTATAACATAATATAATGTGAAATATTTATTTTTCAGGTAATAGCAAAACTGACAGTGAAGTAAACCAATCACAAAATTAAAACAAATAGTAATTGTATTTTAGAGCTTTATTCATTTCTTATATTTGATATTTCATTCGTTTTTATTATTGTATTATAAATATATATATTATTATAAAGTTGAAATTGATTTTTATTATTTTACTTTCTCAAATTAAATCCCAACTAAAATCTATTTTCAACTCACAATGAGTTAATATATAAAATCAGATTTAAAATATACTGTAGGGTTTGGATGGGATTGGCCCATTCTCAAATGTTAAATAGATACTATTTATTAACTTGTAATTAGTATACTATTCCTTATTTAGTATAACCTATGCTTATACTATTAACATAAAAAAATGTTTGTCATACTGAGTTATATGTGAGTTTTCTTTTTGGACATTTATAACCCCCTACACTAGTTTCCAAAGTAATCTATATATTATGTATACAATGATAATTAACAAATAACATTAAACATTTAAATTACATAAAATAATATAGTTACATTATAAAATACAATAATTGTAAAATTATTGATTTTCTAGTTAATTTGACTATAAACAAATAAATGTGCAAACAAATTGAATGTTAAAAAAACAATTTATTTAATATGAATATTTATTGTCTGATTAATTTTGTAAATTCTATAAAAAGTAATTTAAAATTGTTTTAAAAGATTTTATTTACATTAGTATATTTTTACTGTGTGCCATAACTATGTGGTATTATTTAATTTTATAATATTTTATGTTCAAATCATCAAGTATCTATAGAGAAGCTTTAAACTTCTGAATCATGTTTACAACAATTGATAAAATTATGTTTTATCCTTTCATTAAAAATTATAATAATACAGTTATGTATTTGACAATTTGTTATATAATTATTTTACATGTACATATCATCATCAAAATCTGGTGGTCTCATGTGATCTGGAAATGGTGGTCTCATTTCTGGGTTGAAATAGTCATCTCTAATGCCAGGGGGGATTGGTGGATCATAACGGGCCAATGGGTTCCTAAGTGATTAATATTATTAGTAAAAATAAAATAATACCATATTATAATCATACCTTGGAAGAAATGGGTGAATTCTAGGTCTTATAGGTCTAATTAATGGATCAAAGATCATACCACCATTGTGATAACCCACTCCTAAAGGATCCAAATCTGGACGACCATACGAATGTAATACACCATCTCTCATTTCTAAGTTCCTATGTATAAAACTAAAATGTACAGAATCTTAAAAAATATATATTTATAATACTATACTATACTATTGTATAGTACATTATAGTTAAACAGTGATATTAAATGTTAAATTGCATAGATATAGTTACAAGATGAACCAAACTTTGTTGGGAGTTAAATGATTTATAAAAAATATACATTTTATACATTTTTAGAGTTAAACAAGTGTTGTCATTTAAAAATCAAAATTTGATAGTGGTTTTACCACTGAAAAAATGTGAACAAAATAAGAGTAATGGAAAATTTGAAAATTACATATATATGTATTGTAAAACTGCTAAAATAATATATTTGGGGGTCATCACAGAAAAAATGTTAAGAAATACTGCTATAATATATTATAATACTTGATTTCTCGAAGTAGGGGTGCCTGTCGGGTGTGTGCATGTACAGTAGACATTTTTAGACATGGTAAACCACAATTTGGCCAGATAGCTCCATCCATAGTATATTATCTAATATAATAATAATAAAATTTAAAAAATTTAACACTTACGGATATGCACCAGCGTTTGCCTGGTTTGTCTCTAATGGAACTGTTTGAGTGCTGGCTACTCTTTTGTTATCACATTCTAGCTCCAAAGAACCAATTAGGTCTTTTTCTAGCAAATCAACAACTGTATTAAACTTATTTTTGTCATCATTGTTATGCGCCATATCATTCATTGTCTGCACAATAACACTTATTTCTCCAAAAGAAGTACTTGATACTTTTTTTGTACCTACATTCTAATAAATTGATACATATTAGTAGGTAATATCGAGTATCAACCATATTTTTTTTAATATTTCACTTACATAGAAATTGATAATAAGAATATCCCCAGTTTTTATACCATTTAATAGAAACAATTGCTTATTGCGTGTATAGCGAAACTTGTATGTTGTATCTCGTGACCAATTTGGAGGTAAATTATCAGTTGCTTCTTCATTTTCATCAATCTTACTCTCACTTCCCTAAAAAAAAAAAAAAACCAAGTATACATATATTTAAAAAAGATTGAATATATATAAAAAAAAAAAAAAAAAAAAAAAAATAAAATATAAAATATAAAAAAATATAATATAATATATTTATTTTATTAAATATAATAAAATAAATACAGTTTTTACTAGGTGTCTATCTAAAATGACGCTGAGCTGAGAAAGGAGCTAATAGTATTACAATTATCTGATTTTTATTATTTTTTGTATCTATTATAAAACATTTTTATATGACATAACAAACAAATTTTAGATAAATAGTTGAATATGGAAAATATTTACTTAAACAGAGCATTTTTACAGTTTTAAAACTAATGCAATGAGAATCATAATATACCTAAATCTTTAAAAATATAGACAAATTCAATCAAGAGCTTTTAACATATAACTTCTTTAGTCTACTCAGATTTTTACTTAGGTATCAGGTTGTTTAACACAACAGTTATGATTAAATTATTTGTTACCTTTATATTTTATGTTAGGTTATTAAAAAATTGTTTTAAACAATATTTAATAATTATTACTATACATTTTACCTTATTTGTATGTCCAAGCATTTGAAAATCATTTTTTAATAACACCCAATGCACTAGTATAATCAAATTGTCTTCTAACTTTTTAACGTCATTTTTAAACATATCATATGTCAATGTCCAAAATTTAGGATAATTTTCAGACATTTCGAATAGACGGTTCAAGAATATATTCCTCAAATTTGAAAAAATTCGATAATATTGAAAAAAAGGAAATTACAACTTTAAGAATTTTATTTACACCATAATAAATAACAAATGCAACTAATTTATTAGTGTATGATCATTATTTATACTATTAAAACTATAAATGATTACAACGCCAATACAAACGACAAAGTAAGAATATGACACGGTGTTTTTTTTATTTGTTATCAAAATTCGAAATAGATAACAGCTGTTAACAAAAAAAAACATTTTGGTTAAGCCATAGACGCACCACAAATATAGATAATTTATTAATTATTAGGATTGGGTTGACTTCCAAAATAGTGTTTCGTTACACAAGCGTTTGCGAGCACACACACTGGATTCCTAATCGTATTATTTTTTTTTTCTTTTCGTAATTTAAAAAAATTAATGTATATTGTTGTTTATTGAATCGATTTATCCTATTAAATTTGGATATACCATGTACTTATTTGAAAACCCCGGAATTGAATGTATTACTTGAAATTTAAAATTAAAATTTGTCTGGTGTACCTGTCTGGCCATCACCTAGTACACATCAAATCTTTATTACCTACACAATAATTTATATTTTTTAAAACATTTTTATTTTATGTATTTGTACTATTATCATTAAACATTAAATTGTTCATGAAATAATCAACTTGAACGAACCTGAAGAAATTAATAAAAATAATGATTTAGAAATGATTGGACCACCAAACGTCCTAGAAATCAAAATACCAGGGGATCAAACGTCTTATGGCAAATAACTCCTGGGGACGAAACGTTTATAAACTCAATTTTTTGGCGAGGGACAAAACTTCAGTTCATCCCTTATAGATACAAAAAAAAAATGTAATCTCGACGCGATCAAGATGTTTTGAGTGTCTGGACACCCTTCAACTGTATTTATGGAAATGTCATTCAAGGCGATACGAAAAATATTTCCTATTTATAAGGAACTAGACGGATTTTAAATCAGCCAATGACTGATAGATAATAAATACAAAATAATTATGGACAAAAAACTCGATATGTTGAAAATTGTTTAAAAGGCAACAAAAAAAACTGTCTCCGAAAATAATTTTGTGTTTAAAATCATTCTAACAGGGCGTAGTCCCGCAGCTTATTGATTTAGCCATGAGCGTTGTGTGCACAGGAAGTCAGTGTTGCAAAGTAAATGTGCAGTATGACCAAGGTACAATAGTAAATGTTTGGTATGTTGCAATCTTGGAAATTTATGTAGACGTGGAGTCAACATGAATTTAAAGTATTACGTCATTGTACCTCATTCTATCTCGCCTGTTTTTAGTTGTTTGCCACGGAGTGCGGATCTTCCTTATTCCGGGTTTTTGTGTACGCCATTATGTGACCTATAAAATATCCGAAAATATATTTATCCAAAATATATTTTTACAGAAACTTAATAAATTCTTCCCCCGCCACACGATAAGCTTATTAAACCGTTATAGCGATATTGTGACTGACCCCTCATCATTTTTCACATTAAATACGTTTCTTACAATATATTTTTCGGCTAAATTACTATTGGGCAAACATATTTTCGGATATTTTACGCATCCTCCGAGGATCCGTAGGTATAGTATTATATAGGCGGTGCACATATACAACTGCGGTGTTACACCACCACTGGTGTACGTCGCGGCTAATAAAATAACATACGTCAGCTAAACAACAATCACTGCGTACTTTCCAACCATGGACACCATAATACCTATAAGACATAACGGTATCGTATTTATTTTTATTTTATTAATGTACAAAAATTAGTAAATTATTATTATTATTATTATTATTATTACTATTATTTATTATACTTTATCTGGATGCAATTATAATTGGGTTTAACCAAACTAATGAGCATTCATGCCACGTGTTCTCTTGGCTGACAAATCCAGTGTTATTAGTCACGGTGAAATGACGTCATGGTGTACGGTGTACGCGTTCTTTTATTATCTTTGAGTGTACATTGTTCACTCTTCTTTCATATTACTTACCACTCCGTACACCACGTTTATTGATGAGCGCGTAAAAAAGCCGAACCGTATTTGAGCAGAAAAATATTTTATCCGAAAATATTACAGCCGACCGTAATAAAGAGATCTTCCAAAAAACGATAACACGTGTTAAAAAATAAATAAAAATGAGACATTTCGTACATATTTTACATATTATTTTAAAATGAAAAACACTGTCATTAGTTTCTTATCTTTATTTTAAATTGTAGTTAAATTTTTAATTAAAGATTAAAGATTTTATCATTTCTACACTGTCAAAAATTTCATTAATGAGAATTGATTTGGACCATTTGGAAATTAAAAAAAAATAATTAAAACTTATTTAAATAGTATACATTTTTATCAAAGAAAATATTCAAAATGGGGTCGTTTAGTTTTTTTTTTTGTTTGTTCAAAATTGTGTGGGAATTATAACTCAAGATTTGTACGTTCTTTCAAATTTTTCAATTTTTGTTCAAGACAGAACAATTTTCATTCAACCTTTTCTGAATAAAAACAATGATAAATTTACAAGTTGATGACCAGTAGAGTTTCGGCTGTTTTATAACCCCCCCCCCCCATTTAGTTATTCAATTGTCAATTTGCTATTCGGACGTTTAACATTAGATTCTACTAATTTGGCTATAACTAAGTTGAACTCGATGTTAAAATAACATTTTGCCACTTTTTTAGCCAGTAAAAGCGGTTATAATACCGACATTTTGCATTTAGAGTTCCTTCTGGTCAGTGCTTGGGACATATAATATATAATCTAGTTTGGGTAAGTAATTTATTGATATGTATGTGTATATGGGTTCAACCTATATACGAATTATTTAATGATTATTACATATATTATTAGTTATTCACCATAATAAGTTGAAGGGATTTTAAGGTTTTAAAGTTGGCGAACCTGATTCGTTTTATTTTATTTTTTTTATAAAAAATAGTCGCCATTACCCCATTAGCCAACAGCTATTGATCGAGTTTTCAAGAAGAGAAATTATACCTATATAGCAGTGGTTCTCAACCGGGGTGACATGGATCCAATGTAGGGGTGACAAGAAAATCTTGGAAAAAGTTTAAAAATTTATTATTTGTCTGCGTACTGTATTTTTTATATGGCTTGTATTTTATATTATTATTATTTTGATGTTAGGGAGACGTAGTGTTGAGTTATCGTAGATGAGGGTGACATGAATCCAAAAAGGTTGAGAACCACTGCTATATAGTGTAAACGGTTTTGTTTTTTTGCAGAGCAAAGTATAGACATACACCGTTAAACTGTTTTTCTTTAATTAATAATATTCTTCAATTCGTTAATTAATCTGTTTTCTATAAGACATACATTGACATATAGGTAAGTCAATAGAAAATAACACCTAATAATATTCATATAATCTGTGGTGTTAGATAATATTAGTTAATTATTCAAATAATTAAACTTATATAGTGTTCAAAGTTTGACTTTAGTTCACTAAAATATTTCACATAAATGTGAAATATTGATTTTTTTTAAATTAATTTTATCTCATTACCTTATAATTATTTTATGTAGTATATATTAACTGTTTATTTGTATGGACAAGAATTCATCATCTCAATAGGAAACAAATTAATATGTATTATTATGTGTTATTTAATTTACAATTTGACTAAATGAAATAAAAAAAGTATTTTCAATAATAAATTTAGTCTAAGTATCCTTAAAATACTAACATATTTACTTATATGAAATAGGTATTATCATTGATTATACAAATATACACTTTAATCCAGGGGTCGGCAACCTTTTTACCTACACGGGCCATAATTTGTTTCAGTTTTTTATGCAGGGCCGCATACAAAATTAAAATATTAAAAAATATAATTTTAACATATAATACTAATATATTTACAGATAGCAACAAACATATTATGAGTTTAATACTGTGGTTGTCCTTATTAACTAATTTTTAATTAAATACATTAGTACAGAAAATTTAAAAGTTTAAAAATAATTATTAATTAATTCTTGAATACATTTTAGTATACAAATATTAAGTTACTACTGTGATTTTTGAGGTTGAATTCGATTATATCCGCTTTTATATTGGATGTTGATATCCTTAAAACAGCATCCAAGTGTTCATCGCTTAATCGTGAACAATATTTATTTTTTCGAAATTTAAGAATTGAAAATGTCTGCTCACAAATATATGTGCTACCGAAAGCAGTAATCATTTTTTTAGCAAAACTTTTAATGCTTTTAAAATCTATTTCAGAAAGACTTGAATAAGATATTTTTAGGTCATTACTTTCTTTAAAAGCATTTTTAAGAATATCGTTGTTTTGCAATTCTATGACTTCCATCTGTAAATTAGATTCAACATCGTCAATGTCGACAAAAAAAGGGTTTTGAAACAATTTGATTTTATTCTCTTATACGGAAAAATCAGAAAATCGTATTGAAAATTAATTTTGTAGGTTTTCAATTATATTTAAAAAATTAATTTTTGTAGTTTCCCAATTTAAAGTTGATTTGGTTGATTCTAATACAATTTTAAAACCTTTAATTTCGATAAAAAAAAATATAAATCCGTCCATGATTCGTTGAATGTACGATGTTCATCACTAATTTTACGCTTTTTTGACATTGAATTGATATAATATTATAAAACAGTTGAAATTTAAACTTCACGTTGGAATGTTTTGAAATTAACTACACTAAGGCCATAACCATATACGTATTTGTCGTAATCGACGATATATATATTATATAGGATTAGATTACGTTCTCAATCATAGCTTATCTCGCATTGTTATACAATAGTCATGATTAAATATTATTTATATATTTTATAACAATTTAAGCATTAAATTGTTATAAAATTTATGTAGCTTAAGCCGCAGCAAAAAGTTCCGAGGGCCGCGGGTTGCCGGTGCCTGCTTTAATCAATCAAATGCACTTTTACGCCTTAGAAAAAATATTATTATTTCAGTTTAAAATAGGAAACTATACAGGAATATGTATACATTATATAAAAAAGAAAGGTAAAATATGCCAAATAAAACTATAGTAGAGCTTCCCGAGTAATAAATACATATTTGAATTTCATCAATAAATAAATCCATATCGATTAGTTTGTGTTTTATTTTTGAACAGAAGAAACACATACACACATACACACAGTTCAAAAGCAAGTATTTAAATGTACCTATATAGGATAATTTAAGCGCAGGCTCCAATGTGCTATACTCCTTAAATGCAATAAATATATTCAAATTAGGTGAAACATTTTATATGTATATTATAATATTAAGTATTATTTTTACTAAAACTTGTTACAAGCCCTCTGTAAGCAAAGCAAATCATTTAGCAGCCAGATTTTAAAATTCTGTTAGTACAATGTCTTGATATACTAATCTAGCCTCTAACTATTAATGACAACTTTTTGTTCTGCTAACTTTAGCAACATAGATCAAATGAGGTTGATGACATGGAGTTCTATGTAAAGTATATTTGTTTCATTATTGGTTAATATATAAAAATTGATTTCATTATTAGCCAATGAAAGTTGTACTATTTTTTTAAAAGTTAACTGATGATAGTGCTAACTGTACATTGTAATTTTAATTTATTTTAAACTTACCGCTAAAGTTTTCGGTGCAGAATATTGATTTCACCTATTAAATTTAATCAAGGCGCTTGTGAGTTAACATTTTGTTTGTGAGAGGTCAATTAAATTCAAATAGCTTATTTATGACAATTTATTAAAATAATCAAAGAAACATTTAAAATAATTTGAGTATTATTGTTGTACAAAATTATAATAATTTACATTTTAGTTTTAAATGTTTATTATAATTGATTTAATTTCTAATGAACACATTTTTTTTATTATCTAGATAAAATGCTGAAACAGATTATGTTTTCTGATTTTCTGACCAAACTTAACAAATTTGAAAGAGATAACAATTTGCAATGCACTGATTTGATAGCTAATGGACGACAAACAGTTCTTAATATGTGTAACCATACTAATAATATTGAGCATTTAACAAAATTAATGGACGGTTTTCTGGAATTTATTTCATCACTTACAATATGTGTTTCTAATTCAACAGAAAATGAAGTACAATTCGCACCACTTGAGGTGGTATAATAAATACTATTTGTATAATGAATAATTTAATGAAAAAATAAAATTCATTTTTCAGGATTCTGTTATTCAACGATATCATAATAAAAATTTAACCCTAAAGAGAGAAATTGTGTTAATTGCGAATATGGATCTTCAATGTCCAATTTGTAATGAGTGGCTATATCAGGTATTTTGTTATATAAATAGTACTCTATTAGTAATTATACTTTTTATTTTGTGGTAAAATTTAATAATATACATATTTCAAAGCATTCAAGTTTTGAAAATTTGATGAGTGTATGTATTTTGTTACAATATTGAATACATATTTTAATCTAATTTGATAAAACATGATGACAAAACATAAGTTTCATAATTTAATTTATGCAATTTCTATAAGTAGCTGATAGATAAGAAACTTAATGACTGTTTAATTGATGCAAAAAAAAAATATATATATATACAGTGTTTACGCTAAGAGGTACCACTAAATAATTCAGTTGTATAATGTTGTATTAAAATGGGATTTTTGGGGAAAGAAAAGGAGTACCAAAATACACATTTTTGGAATAGTTTCATATTTTTAAAAAATTTTGGTACTCGCATGTGTAATACAACTTACTTTTTTTTAAATGTCAACTCCATTTTTTTTTTTCTTATAGATTCAAGTAGAGTATTTTTTTCTAAACAATTTTTGTAATTACAAAATTGGTAAAGTTATTGTATGTTGAAATTTAATATTCTATTTTTTTTATGAAATTTTTAATTTAATTCGCCAAAAATCAAAATAAGTTAAACTTTTTCACTATTATTTAGTTAAATAAATAAATTTAGTATTATGTAAAAAAATGTATTCAGAAAAAGATTTGATACATTACTATACTTTAAAACTAGATGTTACATATATAATGATTATCACAAGATTAGTTTAAAATTATTAAAATAATTATTACTAGTCAGTTAACAAGCCACTCAGGTTAGATAAATGAGAGTAAATTACAAAAACAAATAAGTATTTAATTATGTCATATCTAATTGATATTTAACAATATTGTAGAAATTATTTTAATTTTCGAGTATAAATTGAACATAGTTAAAATTTTATCAAAAACAAAATATTTGTAATTACAAAAAAAACTTTAGAACAAAATACTCCACCTGAATCTATAAGAAAAAAAAATGGTGTTGCCATTTAAAAAAAGTAAGTTGTATTGTGCATGTGTGTACCAAAAAGGGTTAAAAATTTGAAATTTGTCTGCAAATGTGTATTTTGGTACTTCCTTTTCTTTCCCCAAAACCCCACTTTAATACAGTTATCCAACTGAATATATATACTCCATTGTAAACCTTAGCTTATCTATATATATATATATATATATATATATATATATGGTCATTATCTAAAAATAACATTAGCAAATTTATTATATAGGCAAGGTCATGTTATTAATTATATCTGTATATGATATAGGGTTCGCTATAGGAAATTCGTGGTTTTCAAATAGCCATTATTCTAGTATCAATAATTAGATTGAGTGTTGTTATGTTAGATCAGTAGTGATAAATAATTTGTTATTATAGTTTGAAGGGAGTACATTGTGTTGTGTGTTTGTCATAAGGCATCAATTTCAAAAATGAAATTATCTGAATTTTTCGACTTTTGATCTGTAATAGAAATACAAGACTTTTGAAACCATTACAATATCATTCTTTTAGTCATTGGTGCATAGAAATGTCTAGAATTTTAAGCCAGAGACATTAGGCATTGCCTGAAGATGACTGTGTGTTGTGTTATTAGGGAGGTTGAGGTAATTGGTTCCTACTTTTTTAAGTAATCCTCATGTGAAAACTATGCTTTTCCTATGGCAGACCCTGTACTATTGAATAGGTATTCAATTTTAAATGGATATTTTATTAAACCAATCAAATATAATTTAAATCATTTTAGGTAACTTCTTCGAACTGTAATCATACATTTTGTAAATTATGTATACTGAAATGGTTAAGAATTAATAAAACATGTCCTATTTGCCGTACTCCAATTCAATATATTACAAATGCCATAGCAGTAGACAACTTCATCTCAAATTTATGTAGCATATTCGGGGGAAAGTTTAAAGGACAACGAGATGCTATAAAGAGTACTCGAATAAGTATACACAACCTATATTATTATTATACTAATAAAATACATTTACATGACTATACATAAATTTCAGATAGTATTACGGGTAATGAAGTCGAGCAATCAATCGCAGAAAATGAATTTGGTATTGAAATGGGTGATCCAAATGAGGTTCCTTTATTACCTCCTACTCAAGGAATGAATTTACGATCAAATTCAAACAATCCCAGTGAACAACAAGGACAAGCATTGGTTATAACACCTGAAGGAAACCTGGTTGATAATTTAACTATTGAACAATCAATTGCAGAAGAAAATTCATTTATTGATCAACTGGATAATGCCATGCGTGTGAATAATCCAAATGATATTACTGTATTACCTTTTTCTGAAGTGGAAAGAATGAATTCACTATTAAATTCAGCCAATTCCAGGACACAAAATAATCCTCGTCCATCAAGATATCGTAGATCCTTAAATATCAATCCTAATATTGAACAATTAATTGAACAAAATTCATTTGTTGGTCGAGTTTGCTCTGGCACTCGAATGAGATTTCCAATTGTGGTTCCTTTAGAACCTCCTCGTCCTCAGGCACCTAGAATGACTTTAAGAGACCGATTAAATGTACGCGATCCATCTAACAGTAGATCATCACCTATAATACCGCCAGCCACTGCACATAGTAATGCTCTTCAATCTGAAGGAAGCTCACATGGCAATATGACAATGGAAGAAGCAATGGAAGATGTTGCATTTATTAATCAACTGGACAATGCCACTCAAATGATACAGCCAAATATGGTTCCTTTATTACCTCCGTCTCAGGGATCTAGAATGAATTTAAGAGAACGATCAAATTCAAACGATCCCAGTAGAGTACAATTATCCTACCGTAGATCCCACCGTTAGCCAATGATCTTTAAAATCCAGTCAACACATGTGCCAGTAAATATCTTCTACATCAATCTGTGGCCAGTTTATCTGTTAATCAACGTAGAACTAATACAAACATAATTCCTATAGGATATATACTGCCTATGCAAATTATATTTAAACCGCTATATTAAATTTAATCCTCATTTTATTTATATTGTTAGTTCCTACTTCTATACTAAATAAAATTCATTTATATTTATTTTAGCTTTATTGATATAATATACATATTTTAGTTAATTTTATTAAATATACTATAAAGTTGTAGATAATGACTAGGACTAGGATTTATATACAATTAATAATTGTAAAATATGCTAAAACAAAAGTGTATTATTTCTAGAATTATTAATTATAACTAGTTATTATTACATAAAATATTAGTTTATATTACATTAAATATTAATATATATTACATTAAATATTAGTTTATTTAAATATTAATATATATTACATTTAATATTAATATATATTACATTAAATATTAGTTTATTTAAATATTAATATATATTACATTAGATATTAATATGTATTACATTAAATATTAGTTTATTTAAATATTAATATATATTACATTAGATATTAATATATATTACATTTAATATTAATATATATTACATTTAATATTAATATATATTACATTAAATATTAGTTTATTTAAATATTAATATATATTACATTAGATATTAATATTAATATGTATTACATTAAATATTAATATATATTACATTTAATATTAATATATATTACATTAAATATTAGTTTATTTAAATATTAATATATATTACATTAGATATTAATATTAATATGTATTACATTAAATATTTTTTTTTTTTTTTTTTATTCCGATAAATCAACAATCTGTTACATAATAGTTACAATAAGAAGATTGGTGGGATGAGCAAAATGGGTGAAGAAGGGCGTGATTTGAAGACGTTATCCATTGATAGCGCTTCTGCTTGCTTTATTTATTTAATACAATTAAGATTTAAATATTGTTAAAGCTGGAGAAAATCCCTTGGCCATTGACGTTTAAGCCTTCGGGGAGGATTGCCAGGTAGTGAGAGGGATGAGGGGGTTGGCATGTAGAGGTAAGTGGGAGTGATATCTGTTGTAGTATAGTTTGGCTACTTCATTGATATGAGGGACTTTCAGGTCATTATGAAGAGTGCGATTAGAGACATATGGGGGAGCGTTAGTGATGATATGGAGGACTTTTGATTAAAATATTTGAATTTTGTTAGTATTGGACTTTTTAGCAGAGCCCCAGAGCTGGATGCCATAAGTCCAGATGGGTTTTAAGAGAAGATTGTAGATGGACATTTTTGTTTTTAAGTTGAGTTTAGAGAATTTGTTGAGGATATTTTTAAGTAGGGAGTCTATGGTTGAGGGTAATTTTGGTTTTATGTAAGTGTTTAGACCAGTTTAGTTTTTTGTCAAGTGATAAGCCTAGGTATTTGACTATGTCTGAGTGTAAATACTGTGTGGGTCGATTTTGATTCGTTGATTTTTACCCGCCAGCAGGAGTACCAATGAGACAGTAGGTTTAGATGATTTTGTACGTATGAAGTGGCTACAATTGGGTCTGATTGGTCGGTAAGAGGAGGGGGAGTCGGGGGGTTTGTTGGGTTTGGGAAAGAGAATTATTAATGCGAATTTCCATTGTATTGGAACGTAAGAGAGTCTTATAACATTAAATATTAGTTTATATTACATTAAATATTAGTTTATATTACATTAAATATTAGTTTATATTACATAAAATATTAGTGTATATAGCTGTAATATTTTTTTCAAATATTCAAATAAAAACGGCTAGCGATTAGAACAAAAAATGGATTTGTATTGACTAAAACTCCTTACCACATGTTACAGTATATTTAAATGATGTGATTTGTCCCAGAGTTCAAGTAATATTAACAATTTCTGTTTCATATTCACCATTCATAATGCTACACGTTTTTAATAGTATTTTGAATCCTATATTCTTCTTTAGTATCATGTCCATTTTAGCTTTTATCAATTTGCCGTTACATTTAAACAGTTTACTTATCACATCTAAATAATTTTTAAGAACTCATCAAGAAATAGTGTACTTTTTTTTAGTTTAGTAATTTGTTCGGAGAGAAAACAAAAATTACTTTCAAATAAGATAAATAATTTTTAATTTTTTTGTCTGCAACAATTCTTTTGATTCCGATTTATCGTGTAAAAGTGATATTAAATATAATCATTAATATTTAATCAATAATGGATTAAAATTCTGATGGGTATTTAATTGCAAACCGTTTTTGTTCATTTACATATGAACAGAAAATTTAAATTAAAGAACCTGGAAGACCAACACCTGATTTAAAAGGACTAATCAATAAAGCAAAAAAAGTTAAAAGTGAATACATTCGTCATTTTGATATAGATTTTTATGTAAAACACAAGTTGTTATGTGACTATGATATAAAACTTACTGTTTTTTGTTTCCCTTGTATGTTTTGGTGGTGATAGTTCTTGAATTAAAACAGGATTTAGGTCATTTATCTGAATAAATAAAAAACAAAAATACTTTTATACATTTACTAAATAAAGCTAACCTTAAAGTACTTGGTACCATGAATATTCTCGATAAAATGAACTCTGGTTTAAAGTTGGAATTTAACATCATAGTCGTAGAAGTAAATCAAAATCATTATATTTTAGAACAAACTCTGAACTGCATAACATTTTATGGAAAACATAATTTACCATTAAAAGGTCTCGATGAAAAAATATCTATTATTATTTTATAATTAAGGTGGTTTTCTCGGTGCTTTTAAGTAAGCAAAAATTTAGATGTAAGTTTACATAATCATTTTGAAAATTCTAAAGTGTTTAAAGGAACATCTAAAACAATACAAAATGTATTGTAATTTACAAATTGTAAGATTGTATACTCTTTGTAACCAGAAAACAAATTTTATTTTGAAACGGCTGCGCAATTTGTTTCTATAATCATTGATTAGACTACTGACAATTCTAATAAGTTTCAGTTAGTCATAGTATTTTAATATGAAATAAAAGATAATAAATAATTTTGAATGTTGTAATTCTAACTCTTAAATATATAATAGCAAATGATATACCTTTTAGAGAAGTCCTCGTATTGTTAAAAATATTAATAACAACTTCTATGACCTCATTTGAAGTGGAAAGATGTTTTTCAACACTCGAATGAATGAAAACATGTTTACGGAGCACAATGGGAGAGGAAAGTTGAAATGCTCTAGCAACCATAAGTATTGAAAATAAAATGATTTCCAAAGACATCGACCTTAAAAAAAAAGTTATTGATATGTTTGGTGAAATAAAATGTATAAGACGCTTAGATTTTAAGTATAAAAACAAATGTTTTATTTTTTTTATATATTTTTGTTTTTCTATAATCTATTTTATGGTAATATTGTTACTTATTAATTTTTAATTAATTTTTAATTAATAAGTAACAATATTACTTAAATATCTTTTAAATTGGTACATAAGTTTATTTTAAGCTTTTCAAAAATGAATATTTTTTAATTGCCCTCACACTTACAAAGCCCACGAGCAATCAATAATAATATTCAGGGTTATTCAAAATGATGCGTCCGATTTAAAATGTTACGTATTTTTATTTTTTAGGTTTAGAACAATATATTATACATTAAATAAAAGAAAAATATGTAAAGTTTAATTAATTGTAGTAATCAGAATCATTGTTTTTCGTAGAAGTAGCCAGGTTTGAAGAATTTCTAAATAAGTTTATTGTGTTTTCAATAAAAAAAAAAAGGTGCCATAAACCTGTGTTTTTGATGACACAGAACACATTAACTATAGGTGAGTCACACTCGTGTTCAATTATGGCATGAGAGTTGTTCGTACCCCATATAGGAACGTTATGATGGTTCATTTTACCACTTAAGTGGACTAATTCTTTCCACATTATCATCGAATACGCGAGGTCGGTTGAGGTAGTCTCCAAGCAGTCGGTACATCGATCCCGCAACGTCGACGAAAATCGCATTGTACACTTATTACCGATTCACACTTTGAAAATCGCAATACACAAAAGGTTTTGTGCTGTCCGGTCGACATATTTGTGGAAACTGCCTTTGGCCGTTAGCAATAATTTTAAAATCATGATTTAATGACTTTATACAACTTGGGAATACCCTCTATTAATTGGTAAATAATTTGATAATATAAAATGTATAATTAACTATTTTATAGCTATTTTAAATCGGATAAATTATTTCGTATAACTGTATGTTAAACAAAATTTATGCGGTCAACAGGCGATATAATGGCAACTTTCATCAAGCGACTAACAGTGACTTATCACTAATTGCTTTCGTTTCACGTCAGTGAGAATCCTCCGATATATAAATCCGTGTTTTATACAACAAATGATTTTCACGCGATATTTATTTAAAATAACATGGCGTCACCATTGCCCTAATGCAGCGGTTCCCTAACCCTTTGGACATTACGAACCACTTGAAGAACTTTCGATGGGTTACGGACCATCTCAATTTTAGACCTTATTTTTCTTATAAACAAGAATCAACTTTTTCACACATTTAAGAATTTAGATTTTGAACCAATAAAAAACAATGAACATTGTTTATAATTTATCAATTGTAAGTAAAAGTTTTATAATTATTACAAATTTAACGCAAATTATTTTTATAAAAAATTGTACATCATATTATATTTATTAAAGGTAAATTATAATTATAAAAACAATTTAATGTGATTTTTGGGTTTGTGTTTTCTTTATTGACAAAGATATTTTTAGTAGAATACTGCTCCAAGCTACACGCATATCTTTAGTGGCATCCAACCGATTTCTTTGTTTATTTTTAATGCAGAGCAGTCCGGAAAATCTTTGTTTGCATAAATAACTTGTCAAAAACATGACATAGTCTGTTGTAATCTTCAAATAATAACATAAGTGACATTATATAATATAAATGTATAAATAAATGACGTACTATACACGATTGTCGGTATTCGTGTCACGCCCCAAAGGAAAAATTAAATATTTTTAAATTTTGTAGGTATAGCTAACGGACCATAGGTTGGAAACCTCAGCTCTAGTGTGTGGACGGCATATGCCTATAACCCTATCGTTATCATTTTGTGGTGGTATCAAAATTCAATTGTTTGTAACCTAACCTAAAAAAGTAAAACAATTTTTGAATTAAAATATTGTGGATGCCATTGCTGTATTGTATTCATTAGATTCATTACATAGAGCAGCTGCAAAATCAATTATATGAGAAGTATGTATTTATTATTTTGTTAATTCTTTACATAAATCGTTGATGGACAGTATGGTAATATAACTATTTTTTGAAATTTGATGTCTTGGGTTAATTTTTTTAAAATTTACTACTATTGTAGCAGGTAATATTTCCAATGATCTCTTGTAAAATAGGAAGTTATTATGACGTGATACAAACAAATAAGCACTTAATATTTTCTGTATACACATATTTTCCAAAACAATCTTGTTGACAATAGTTATAATTTTTATTAACAAGATTACTGCTATTAGTTAAAATTGTTTTGTTTTATGATCAATATATTTATGTAATTAATATTTTATGTTCCTAAAACAGAAAATTGAACAGTACCTATTAAGTATAAAACATCATGGATGACTTCATGGGTGATGATTTATTTGATGACTTCGAAAAGCCTTCTGTTGGATCATTTTCTGGAGTACAAGAAAATCAACAGAACTTAAAAGAAAAGTATGTTTACTAATGTAACCTATACAATAGGAAATTATAAAATATATTATTATTTATTATCTATTTCTACACCATTCAAAAATAAAAGTTGTTCTTAATTTATTTGGTTAATTTTAATGCCATCAATCTAAGTAGGTTACCACAAATATTATGATTTAGGGCTCCAACAACAATATTGGCATCATGATAATCAACATTGGATTCTAGTGATAAAGAAGAAAATTTTCAAATCTTATTGTGTTAATATATTATTGTTTTTATTAATTTTAGAGCAATAAAACGGACATTACAATTATCTGACGATGAAGATAATAGTTTAAAAAAGCCAAAAAGGACAGGTGAACATTCTGCAGAAAAGGAGTAAGTTTAATGGGAATACATAAGTTGGGAAACTATTTTAACATAATTGTATATTTTAGGAAAATAATTCTTTGGAATTAAATTATAATAGAGAATAGTATTTTTAATGAATAATATAATTTAGGAATAACCATATTAGTGATAAAAGTTTTTCAGAAAATATTTAACAAGAATGTAAAAAACCGAAACAGTACTTTTCAGGAATTATTATTATTGAATTGACAAACTTTGTACAGATTATTTATAAAAATTTAATTTTTTTTTTACCGCCCGAAAGCTTTTATTATAACGATCAAAGATCTTTAACAAGACATTTCAAGGTGTACATGTTTACAAGTCAATAATACAATAATTTACATGACTATAATCTATTCCACTGTTTTGCGCATGTCAAATAAACAGTGAACGTTCACCGGACCATCAAATTCCCTTCACATAACTATAATGATCCACCCACGCGTTGGAACTGTTTGTGGTGGATTATGAGCAGCTGATGACCAGTTTTGGCTGGCTGCTTTTACCGTTCTCTCATGGAATAGTGTATACAGTTAATTGAAATAATTAAATATATCATAGATACCAGAAATAGTGCTAGCTATACATATGAATAAACCTAACCTAACTTAACGTATAATGGTTGTTGCTTGGTGCTATATAATATTTATACCAAAAGTATTAGTGTATACAGTGGTTTGCCTAACAATTTCAATGGGATGGGATGTAGTAAATAATAGTCATGATAAAATTATTGAATCTTCCATACCTAACCAAACAATGTGAATTTTATTTATGTGTACAAACAGTTGCCCAAATTTCTGAGATATTCGTAGTAAGAAACATTCTAATAAGGATAAAAAAATATATTGTGTATAAAAACAATCTCTAAAACGTATTTAATGTATAAACATAATTTTTTTAAAATATTTAACTAAGTGTAAATTTGTTTAGTAGTTCATTCTCTAACACATTGTTTTCGTTTTGACTTGTTTTGGAACAGAAATAACTTTAATCATTGTGATATATGCTGGTTTCTTAAAATTATTTTTTTATAATAATAAAATGCTAGATTATACTAATCATAACTAAACTGTTATAATAATGAATGCAAAGAAACTGATCAGTATTATTGATTGTGGGAGGACCGCTTTAATTAAACTAAGATAGTAAATGCGGGTGCTATGTCTTCGTAAATGTTTTTAACATTAAATTTGAATGTAATATATATATATATATATATTACATTCAAATATATATATATTAAAACAAACAATTGTTATTAGAAAAACTAAAGACATTCAAATTTAATTTTTGTCATAACTTTAATTATTAAAACATGTTAATATATTAATAGTATTATTTTATTTCGTTTTAGACCCATAAAACTATCATTACAATTATCAGACGATGATGATGATAATTTTAAAAAGTCAAAATATCCAAATGAACTTTCTGCAGTAGAGTAAGTCTATTATTAATAGGATAACAACAAGTAAATAGTGGTAGCTAAAAAAATGAAATTGTAAAAATAAAAATCTACATGTTAGATAAAATACCATTTATGGTGTCAATTTTAAATATTTGTTTAAACATTGTTTATATTAAATTTAACAATAATATGTATATAATGAATTTAGTATAGTATTATTATGTTTTATTTTGATATTTTCATATGTATTGTTAGATTTATTTTATCTATACATTTTTAATAATTTCAGCCTTGAGGTAGCAGCTCCCAGGATAAAAATTTTTGCTGTAGAATCTCTTGATGGAGAGTCATGTATACACGAAATAGCTATTCCTTTTAGTTTTGATTATACATCATTAAATCGAGAATGTACTAAAATTCCAGCTAAAGTCTATGATTTTGAGTTGGATCCTTTTCAGAAGGAGGCTATCATTTGTATTGAAAATAATCAATCTGTTCTTGTATCAGCTCATACATCTGCTGGTAAAACTGTAGTTGCTGAGTAAGTTTATACAATAATATTACTAAATAAATATTCAACAAAATTAATTTTTTTATTATTACTTATTATTTTAGATATGCTATAGCTTTATCTTTAAGGGATTCAAAACGTGTGATTTATACAACTCCAATAAAAGCACTAAGTAATCAAAAATACAGAGAGTTTCATGAAGAGTTTGGTGATGTTGGTCTTATTACAGGCGATGTTACCATTAATCCATCAGCTAGTTGTCTTATCATGACAACTGAAGTAAATATTTTACTTAATCAAATTAAAAAATGAATTAGTTTCTTATAAACTTATAATTTGTTGAATAAAGGTTTTTTTTTGCTAGTGTATGATTTTATTTACTTAATAGTTTGGTATGATCAGTTAATGTTGAAACACTTGAATTATGTGGTGAGGAGTATACTTATTAATTAATAAAAGTAAAATTAAATAGTTATAAAATATAAATTTGAGTTATTTTAACTATAATAAATTAATTTAAATTTAAAAATAGCATTTAGGATGTAGTTAGCTGTATAAACCACATAATATAATATAATTTCTCAATTTAATTGCAAATGGTGAACAGTTTTTAAATTTATTTTTACTGTATACTTTGTTAGTATACCATTAAACTAATGTTGATATATCATTATTGTAGAACGTTTATAAATTGAATTTGTTGTGAAGATCATTACACATGATAATTAATAAAAATTTAAAGAATTTTTAAATGTATATGTATACTGTATATCAAACTATTTATTTTATATAACTAGATTCTTCGTTCTATGTTATATCGAGGTTCAGAGATCTTAAAAGAAGTAGGATGGGTGATATTTGATGAAATCCATTACATGCGTGACAAAGAACGTGGTTATGTTTGGGAAGAAACATTGATACTATTACCAGATAATGTACGATTGGTTTTCTTGTCTGCTACTATACCAAATGCCAGACAGTTTGCTGAATGGGTAGCTCATTTACATCAACAGCCATGTCACGTTGTATATACAGAGTTCAGACCTACACCGTTACAACATTATATATATCCTGCTGGTGGCGATGGTTTACATCTTGTTGTTGATGAAAATGTATGTTGGTCAGGCAATATTTTGAAATACTAAATTTGATTCTTTAATTTCTAATCATTTTTAGAACAAATTCCGAGAAGAAAATTTTGCAACAGCCATGAATGTTTTATCTGCTGTTACTCAACCAACTAAACATTACGGTCAATCAAATAAACCTACAGCTAAGAATCCAGAAAATGAATCAAATTGTTTTAAGTTAGTTAAAATGATCATGGAACGAAATTTTGCCCCAGTAATTGTATTTTCATTCAGCAAGAAAGAATGTGAAAATTACGCTATGCAAATAGCTAAATTAGATTTTACTTCGGGTAAATATAATTATTTTAAACAAAGTATACTAAGTATTATTTTAAAATTATTTGCTCTATCTTAACAATTAAATTAAATTAAATGATGTTGGATTAGGTTAGGTTCTAAATATTATTAGGTGCCATTTCCACAGAGACAGTCTGCTGCATCTCACATTTTAATGGGCAACAATTTGACATTAATTTTTTTAATAACTATTGCAATTGGTTTTTTTTCTCAAAATAATTGTATTTATTATTGATATGGTATATGTATATTAAGTATTATCAAGTAGGTACTAGAAAATACTAAATAATATTTATAATATAATTATTTTTATAAGTTATTTTATGTACATATATAATATATATTATGTAAAATCATCAATAGTTCTATTCCTTTTTTTGTTTGTTATATGTAACGAAATGGACTTGATTGACTTCATTGATGATACTATTCATTAATATAACGTAATATTACTGGATTATTATATTTAACATGGATATAAATTTGTTGTTAAAATGTGCAATTACATAACCTTAAGAAATATCTAATAAATATTAGGTATTAATAATATAATATTATCTAGTATTTTCTAGTACTTAATAATTCTAAGAAAATATGCATATAATATACAAATACAATTATATATAACACAATTATACATTTATTTTGAAAAAATGTCAAAATATAGTTGTGTTGAAATGATGTAGATCAATATTATTTGTATAGAATAATAAATACAAGTATATAATCTAACATGGTTTGAATTTATGACTTGTGAAGTGTGTTTTAGGTGTTGAAAAAGCGTTAATTGATAAATTATTTGATAATGCGACAAAAGTATTAACAGATGAGGATCGTAAGCTGCCAGCAGTTCTCAATATTGTACCATTAATACGACGAGGCATCGGTATTCATCATGGGGGTAAGTACTAAATCTTGTAAATTTGACATTCACAATTAAAACCATTTTTTTTTTTTTTAATATTTATATTGCAGGTCTTTTACCCATTTTAAAAGAAACTATTGAAATTTTATTTGGTGAGGGTTTGTTAAAAGTTTTATATGCCACTGAAACATTTGCTATGGGATTAAATATGCCTGCAAGAACAGTTTTGTTCACTGCCTGTCGAAAATTTGATGGCAAAGAAAGGCGATTTGTAAGTATTCTGCTTATTATTTTGAGATAATTTCTTATGAATTTAATTTAGGTAAAATAATTTAAATAGATTACATCAGGAGAGTACATCCAAATGTCTGGTCGTGCTGGTAGACGAGGATTGGATGATAAAGGGATTGTTATGTTAATTATTGATGAAAAAGTTACTCCAGAAACTGTTAGGAACATTGTACAGGGAAAACCTGATTCACTTAATTCAGCATTTCATTTGACATACAACATGGTTTTAAATTTAATGCGTGTAGAAGAAATTGATCCAGAATATATGTTGGAAAGGAGTTTTTTCCAATTTCAAAACCAAACAACTATACCGGAATTAGTGGAAAGTCAGTTATCAATACAGCTATATTATTTTTTTAAATTATACATTTTTAAAAAATTGTATGAATAAATATATTACTGTAATTAAAATCTATAAGATAGTTTTAATTAAGTTTATTTACTTAAACTAGCATTTGTATAATAATTTAAAAAAATTATTTCTGTAGAAGTAAAAGAATTATCTACTGAAAAAAGTAAAATAAAAATAAAAAATGAATTTGACGTTAGATCATATTTTCTAATTCGTCAACAACTAGAAGATTTAGCCAAGGAATATCGCACTGTTATAACAAAACCAAAAAATCTGGTGCCTTTTTGTAATCCCGGAAGACTTATTAAGGTTAGTAAATTTATTTGTTTATAAGAAAAATATATCAATTTATCTGTTACTGATTGGTAGGACCCAGATGACAATAATTATGTTATAAGATATTATATTTGTTCCTTACTATAATTTGAAAAAAATAGCATTTTTTTTTTTAGCAGTGATCAAAAATTATATTTGTATAGTTACTTACTTTACTATTGTTAAGTAAGCACCTTTTATACTTAAATTTTTATATTAGTATAATCTTGAATTTATTAATAGAGAACATATTTTACACTAAATTAAAAATTATTTGAATCATAGATTTTCAGAATCAACAACTATTTATATATGTGAATATAGTAAATTATTGAGCAAATCAATTTTATGTGTTTGTATAAACTAATTTAGCTAACTTAATATTTTAGATTTTTGAAATATTAAATGTATGATATTTGATTAATATAATTTGTTCCATTTAAATTGAGCTACACTACTAATTTTAAATTTATAATATATTCATCATAAGTTGAAATTTGTATATATTATTTGCTAGTACCAAAGCAATGTTCCGACTAGGTTTTTGTCTTAAATGGGTCTATCTTTGATATGTTTCATATTATAAATATATTTATTTAAAATAAACTATGTAATATACTTGTTTAAATGTATACCATGTTATTTTTCTTTCGCAGGTTAAGAAAAACAATATTGATTTTGGCTGGGGTGTGATAGTCAATTTTAAATCTGTTTCAAAAAGTAAATGGGAAGGTGGAGGCATAGCCGAAGTAATATTGAATGTGCTATTGAATCTAAAAAGTTCTGTAGAAAAAACTGGTGAAGAGCCAATGCCTTGTATGTCAAAGACACTAGGAGAACCTGAAGTTATTAATATCAATCATAATATGGTTGAAGAATTGAGTTCTTTAAGATTAAATAATATTTCTTTGGATATAAAAACCCGTGATTCACGAATGTTTTTGTATAAAAATGTTCAAGTAAGTTAATGTTAAACAAAATATAAAATTAGTAATTTATACTAACAAGTTGTTATTATACTTTAAAATAAATATACATTTTTTAAACTTATTAGGAAGTTATAGAAAGGTGTACATCTGATGTTCCGTTGTTGGATCCAATTAGTGACATGAATATAAAAGATCCTAATTTTAATAAAGTAATTGAACAAATTGAAAAATTTGAAGGTAGATTATATGCTCATCCATTGCATGACACAGAAGATATTGATGATCTTTATATCCAATACCTGGAGAAAAATAAAGTATAATATTATTTATTTTAATATATTAAAATATTTGTATATATTTTATTAAATTGTTCTTTAAAAAATGTTATATCAGTTAGATAAAGAGTTTTTAAAATCTAAAATTGAATTAAAGAAAGCTAAATCACTTATGCAAATGGATGACCTTAAGTGTCGTAAACGTATACTTAGGAGAATGGGCTATTGTACTGCAGGAGAAGTTATAGAAACTAAAGGTCGAATAGCATGCGAATTAAGCAGGTAAATTATACTTTTACACATTTTATTTATATAGTTAATTGATTATAATTTATTTTTTAGTGCTGATGAATTATTAATGACTGAATTAATGTTCAATGGAGTGTTTAATGATTTATCAGTACCCCAGACAGTGGCTTTGCTTAGTTGTTTTGTATGTGATGAAAAGAGTAATGAAATACCAGCAATGACTTCTGAATTAGCTGGACCTTTAAGAAAAATGCAGGTATATCTTTACTGGATACTGAAAATTATTGTTTCTCTAGTCATAATATTTTAGAACTAATTGCATTTACTTATCAACAAATTATTTTTAAGGAACTAGCAAGAAAAATAGCTAAAGTTTGTAAAGAAGCTAAACTAGACATTGACGAAGATTCCTATGTCGAGGGCTTTAGGCCATTTTTAATGGATGTTTGTTATGAGTGGTCTCGTGGCGCCTCATTTTTCCAAATATGTAAAATGACTGATATATTTGAAGGTAAATACTATGTTCAATTAATATTATTTATTTTATTGAACTTCTACTGAATTGATTGATTATTATACATTAAAATATTTTTAGGAAGTATTATTAGAGCAATGAGGCGTTTAGAAGAAATATTAAGGCAATTAATCCAAGCATCAAAAAGTATTGGTAATACTGACCTTGAAAATAAATTTAGTGAAGCAATTAAGATAGTTAAACGAGATATTATATTTGCAGCTAGTCTTTATTTATAACTATTAATTGCAAAATTTTAAAATAACATTTTATTTTTTTATATAATAATGACCACACTTGTAATTATTTAATTCACCAATTAAATTCACCATTTTATAAATATTTGTTTTTTTCAAGTAATTTTGAGATCAATTAAATACATAATCTATGACATTTAAAATGTTTCTAACTTAATTGTATATCAATGTTTATAACAGTATACTACTTAATTTATGTATGTTCTAAACTAAAATATACAATAGCGTAAACAGCTACTTATTACAAATTTTTAATTTCTTCAGCAGAGGGTTTTTACCATATCCTTCCTTCAATCATAATTTTTAGTTTAAAGAACAATTTTGATCATACAAATCATAAACTAAAATATATATATTTATACACTGCCCTCCTTAGTCAAAAGGCATTAAGTGACAATGTTTGAAATATTACAAAAATATATAATATATATTTTATCTGAGTGTAATATATAACACCCCTAAAAACCTAAAAAAAAAAAACAAATTTGAAAAAACAACCCGTTATTTCCTAGGTTTTTTAATTGAACTTTTTTTATTAAAAAAATTAATGGTTTGTGGTTGCAATACAGCAACGCAGCTCTTAAACACACATCTGTCATAAAAAAAAGTTGTAGATACCATAGATATTTATGGTAAATTTTGTCTAGATGTGTTATAAATTTGATTTGTGCAGAACGCCGTGGTGCAAATATAAATTCTACAAAGATTCTTCATTATAAAGATCCTTGGACTGCTTTGATATCAAAACTAGTGGTATGGTTTTATTTCAGAGCACGGTTATTGTGCTTCAAAGATCAAAGGTAATGATACAATAAATAAATATTATGTTACTGTTTCCAATTTAAAAGAGTTTATTTTTATAGAAAACAATTTTACTGCTTGGTATTATTAGGGGTATTTGTATCATAATTATCATAAATCAAACATTTTAAATTTCAATAATTTTGTTTTGATTTGTATTGTGTGATTTATAAAATGGATATTATCTAAATGTTAGTGAGCTGTAGATGATGAATGGGACGATTGGACATACACATATGCAATTAATGTTTTTTTAATAAACGCGTATCTAATTAAATATGATAATATATGAATAATTGTAATATACTACAATATAATACTATATAAAATTGCAAATATTAGTAAAATGTAGTATAATTCTTGTGTATAAATCCATACTAGACTGATAAATAATGTGTACACCAGATTACAGAATACTATGATTTCGACCAACCAAATTTCCATAATTACCAGATTTCCTATATGATTTTTATATGCTTTATTTTTTTATTTAAACATGACGCGTGGTTTTAGTAACTACGAAGAACAACCAAGCTATATTACAGCTTATTATTCAATATTTATTTCTATATCCTTTTCACAACTTAATATAGTATAACTTTCAAGTCGTTCTTCACCCAATTAGCCTAAGGCATGATTTACCACTTACGCCGTATACACATTATACACTTGCATTATTTACAATTTAATTATCGACCATTAAAAATCGTTCCAACCACATAACACCCGCTTAATAAAATTTTTGTGAATCGCGTGAATTCAAATAAGCCTTTTTCGAGACGCCACTGATGAGTATCTATGTGTAAGGTAGGCAAGTATTTTTAATCGCAATGATTTTGATTGAAACAATCGAATTTGACGCGAACATCCTTGTATATAAACCTATGCATAGCTGGAGCCCACGAGAGATTTATCATTTTACCCATCCACGGGTCACTGGAATTCTCTCACACGCAATATAATACAATGGACGAATGTATATTTGTGTTACCATATTGGATTTGTTTAATGCTAAGCGTCAAAACCGTCGGTGCGTGTTATATAGAACGTTCATGTTATTATAATAGTTGTTTATAACATATTATTATAGTATTGTAAACGACGTTTTTCGTGTGTCGATGTTCAATAATATTATTGACGACGCGATCAATAACGTGCGATTGGTATCACAAAAAAAAAAAAAAAAAAAAAAAAAAATAGGAGAAAACAGTTATAATAATAAATTCATTAAAATATTATTTCACCGTTATTAGTTGACGTCGTTATTTTACCACTATGTACACAGTGATCAATCTTCCGTAAGACGACACTCGGAAAATATTGATTATTTATTTAATTTTTGGAATTTTATTTAAAAAAATTCAAAACGTTCCGCCGACCTTATAATTATTGTGAAATCACTGTCAACTTTTTTTTAATTGATAAACAACAACATTCTATAGTGAACATTTTGAAAAGGTTGGTGAAAAAATTAGTTCAAAATCGAGACATATTAAGTTTGAGATGGAAATCATGAATAACCGGAGTTCCTTCCTCTTTCCAACGAAAAATTAAATCGTCGAAATCGGACCGTTCTACGGGGGGGAGGGGGACACGAGATTTTTCCCCGTAAAGGTGGGTTTATAACTCACCGTGTCGTTTCGTGCCAAAGTATACAAATACATGCTATAATTATGGTACAACTAGCCGTATCATTGAATTTATACTAGTAGTCTAACTATAATGTAATGACATCACACGGTCACAAGTCGAATATATTAAACTTTGCGTTATCGCGTTGGTGTTTTTCCAACCGCATTTCGGCAATCCCAACCAGAGTATTTTTTTACGCGTTTGTGAACCCACCTCTAGGAGAGGGCACGTTTTTAAACCAAAATACATTCTGGCATCGGGCCCCTTATATTGTAATGGATTATATATATTTTTTGTTTAAATTTCTCTGGGTTATTTTGATTTCGCGAAGATAAAATCAGTTCTCCCAGCCGCCCCCCCCCCGGTCTCAAATGGTGCTTTAGGTACGTTAAAACTTAAAATCACCTATATCGTTATATATCACATGTACATACAAATTTCCCACCTATAACAGTTATAGCGGTTTACCTACGGTGCAAAGTAAGTCGTTTTTTTCTACAATGATACGGGTTAAAAAAAAAAAAAATGATTAATTATTATATTTCAACGTATTCGATTCGGTTGGAATTCGGCAAGTCGTCATCGGGAGTGGGGAGTTAGTAGATCGGCCGGTTGACGTTTAGCCACTAATTCATTAGTCTTATTCAGTCGGGACGTATAAATATACGCGTTGAAAAGAAATTAGAAACAGAAAGAACAGTCGACGAACAAATGGCACTTTTCTTTTGGTTGTGGGGGGAAACTGTCATCGTCGGTCCATCAGGAGAGTCGTCGTCGAGCGTGGGTCTGTACCCGTCGATCCTCGGCTGTTATTGCTGTCATTGCGCTCGGTGGATTCGGTTTAATATAATATATAAATTGTGTTTTTTTTTTTTTTTTAAAAGACTGTGATGTACGTCACTTTAAACGAAATTTATATTGCACAAAAGACGCTCGAGCGACGAGACGGCGGGACTGCGGAGGGCTTGAAAGAGAAAGTGTGTGTGAGTGAGAGAGGGAGAGTAAAACGTTTACGAAGGGTTAAAAATAAGGGTGTGAGAATTTTAATCACGTTTTTTTTTCTTCTATATATACATTTTTTGTCTTATTATTATACTCTGCCCAGCATACGTATACACACTCTATCTGTCTGTATGTCTGTCTGTCCGTCATCGTCGGTCTGTGTGCCGACGACACTATCTCATCTCAATGGCTGTCAAGTCGGTTGTGCATATAGGAATTTTATATACGCGCGCGGGCACAGAGTTCAATTTGTCGCATCAGCCCGCCACCGCCGTATAGTAACCCGTGTACCGTCGCGGCGCGTACACGACCCGCCGGGAACGGGAATACGGGACGCTTAGTGGGTGTGCGGGAGGGGCGACGAGGTAACGCGTATCGTATAGTATAGTATGATGATGGGTAAGGGTGGAAAAGCGGTCGGATATATATATATATATATATATATATATATATATATATATGTATAATATTATATACAGTGTGTACTACGCTACTATACGGTGGCGCGTCCGCGGAGACGACCGGGGAACGGGTGCGCCCATCTGTCTGCAGAATCAATATAATAAAAGGAAATTCTCGGTCGGTGTTGCGGGTGGGAGGCGGGCGCACGCGCCCGGGTCGAGCGTACAACGCCGTCGCGCCGCCGGATTTCGCGTATAATAATAATACTTTTACTACGGCGAGCGTATACAAACGGGACGCCCGCCGCCACCGCCACCGCCGCCGTCGCCGTCGTCGTACACGTACACACGTCCGCCGCGGCAATGAACGACGACTGGTGTACCGCCGCCGCTACTGCCGCCGGGTCGTCGCGCGTACCAACGAGACGCCGCCGTGTTTCTACCGGAACCGCCACGAACAGTGCGTCGTAGTACCACCGCCGACGTCACGTTTTCCGTTCTTGTAGAATTATCGTCGTCGTCGCGATTATAATAAAAGTAGTATCGTATAGGCGCCGGAATATTACCGTACAGGTATATTATATTATAACATAGCTTTTGGGCGCGCGCGCCACGCGTTCGTCGTTCTGTGTTGTCCGCAACCGTCGTTTCCGCCGAGTTTCGCGAGCCGCGTGGTCCGGGGACGTGTTCGCCCGTCCGGCACCGGTTCGCCATGTATTTCACCGGCGCGGCGTGTTGCTGTTGTCGTACCGCGGCCGCCGTCGCCGCGGCTCACGTCATCGTGCTGCTGGTCGCCGCGGCCGTGTCGCCGTTACCCGGCGTTCGGGCCCAGGCCGAGGATATACCGCACAACGAGTGAGTAACTACTATACTGATAAATAATTATATATCGAAAAATAACCCTCTATCTCTCTCTCCCCCCTCCCCCGTTCTCCATCATTTCGATTGCTCGTGGTGTAAACAATCCGTCAACCCCACGACCGTATAATATTATTACGCGTATGCGTATACCGTGTTTAGATTTGAGCGCCCGATCTTTCCGGGGTCTCGACCTCCCGCTGTACCGCTCCGGCGTATAATATTTAATATCGCCGCAGAAACAAACCCGTTCTTATCCCGTTATTGCTCGTCGTATCGCCAGCACGCAGTTATAGCCACTTTTATTCTTGTCCACCACATCTCCACGACGTTTCCTCTTACCCTTACCCCTCGAACGCCACTTTATATCCCCCCTCATCTTTATTTTGCCTATCAATCTGTTCCCCGGCTTCTATTTTTTTTTTTTTTTTTACTTATCTCGCCTATCTTCTTGACTATCTTGCATCGTTTTTCTTGCTCTTGACACACGCCTGTTTCGCAATTTATCATCTTCACGTCTATTCTCTTTTCAGTTTTCCTCCCAATACTGTATATGCGTATAATCATAGGTAGTCTACAATATTATGTCTGCTGTGGAGTCGACCAAAAAAAATAGACACTTTAATAACTTATTAACTGTGACAATATAATAGTGTCTTTAGGGATATTAATTTTAAGCATACGATCAGTATACCTGGGTATAACATAAATCGCCGGCACCGGTATTAATCCCAAGAGACGTTTTTATGTAGACATTTGTAATGTACGCGTGCTACGTGGTCGTTATCCATACAAATATGCAAAACGGTTCGTGCCGAAATTGATCCTCCGAGAGTTTCTGTTCATTTGTATTATCGAGGTGTAGTTGTAAACCAGAGTTAAGTTATTATAATTTTTTTTTTTTTTGTTTTGCATAAACACGATAATGCCGATGAATGCGTTTCGATTATTAATGTATTATTACGGACGGTGGCACGCCGAACGTAGTATATTATTTTAATCCGCGCTCGATATTACATCATGTAATATTATTATCGCGGTTTAACAATAATCGTGTACGTTACGTTATGTTTGTTTCACTATTATTTTATGTCGGGTGAAACTCCAAAACATTATGGCCGTTAATTGTTGCATACATTTATCTATATATAATATTTAATTGGAAACGAGGGATTGAACGACACACTCTGCAATGACGAACGGAGGCCACAGTAATACATAAACCTAACGGAAACCTAATAACACGACTACAAACTGTATTCAATTGAATCGCCGACTAGATCATTATCGTATAAATGTCGGTAGATCGATGGCATACGAGTAGTATTAAATGTGTACGATATCTTTGTAATAAACTGTGCGATATAATTTTCCAATGACAATAAATTATTATTATCGTGTTCGACGATCAAACAACAAGCGAGTGTAAAAAATGTTTATTGATTTTTCCTTTGATTTAAAACAAATACGCTCTAAACAACCGTTTCAAGGTAACCGCATAATTACAATTATTTAAACTACAACTCGTTCGGACACGTGATTGTATATTGTATATCTTCATCCCTCTCCGTCCTCTTCAACGAGCGTGTATGATGCCCTCCTAAAGAAAAGAACATTTTTTTTTCACGATTTCCGAGCTGGATTTGTTTAGATACTATCATAACCATCGATTTATATAAATTATAAAAAAAAAAAAACCAACCTATAATCATCTTTCTCTAGTCTATACCTGCCGGCCAGCAACTGTAACTTTTCTTCGTCCAGTTCCCTAGCACTGCAAAAGATACATGCGATTCAATATCGATGTTATACATCTGTCGTTTATTATGTGTCTGTTTCGTTTTTCCTCCTAATTTTTACGAAATAAAATATTCGATAACTTCGCCTTGAGCAGTACACGCATACTATAATGTTGTTCCTTTGTACGAATTGTTTGAATTTGATGTTTTGGATTTTTTGGATTTTCCGAAAATCTATCCTAGTCGCATCATTTACTTTTTTTTTTCGTGTACGTATTGTATGTATCGTATTATTATAATATTATATACACATGGTTTATTATACAAAATGTAATATTGGTACGCACGTATATATATATAAATATATAATGACCTTGATTGTTAGATGATAATACACTTTGAATATCTTGCAAATATTCCGTGCGAGTATTTTATCATTATAAATAGTACGACTACGACGACGGCATAAACCACAAATCAGCCGTTTATTTTCACTCGCGCCTTGACTACAGAATTGTTGTTTACGACATACAAGAGATGTGTACGGGAGTAAAATAATAATCGGTCGGAATAAATTTTTTTTATCGTGTGTTCATATTATTAAAGAGATAATAGATTTATATATTGCTATATAAATATATATATATATATATATAATAAAAACTATGGTTTAAAGTTCAAATTTTAATTATACGAGACATGATGATAAGATTATAATTTTATTTGAAAATTAACAATAAAATACGTTTTAAGATTAATTATTTGCAAAGAAATTAATTATTAACCATTAATAACTAAAAACTAACGAATAATCGACGAATACTTGACTTACATTGCTCTAAGCCCTAAATCTTTTATGCGCGTCAAATTTGTTAATTTTTACCTATAATAGTATACTACTATAAAAATAAATTTCCACAATAATCAAAAAAGGTTTCACCTGCATAGGCAAAATTCGTCAATTGCCCAAGGTGATGTATTATTTTGGTTATGTAGTCGGTTAAACATACGATTATGAAAAAAAGAATAAATGTGGGAATTTTGAATTGCACCGAAATGTATTAAAATAGCCGAGGAATCAGTTTTATAGGACAATACACAATCGCGTACATATATATTCACCTAGATAGACAAAGTTGAGAAGATAGTTATATAGAGGGAATTTAATTTATATCTGTACACAACAATAAATCATTGCAAACAAAAAACGATTCAGAACGAAGTACCATTCATTGTAATTTTCCCTTGTTGCCAACGTAATCCAGAAATCAACAAAAATAATGAAACCGTTTTTGCCATACATGTTTTCCCGGCTATTATCAATTGTTAATAATACTACAACGAAAATCAAAAATTGCCCCCATCCATTAGGGGTCTCTAATAGAAAAAGACCATCGGGAAGACCAAAACATAGGTGGCTAGCAAACCTGGCGAGAGAAAGTCAAAAAGAGTATGGTGGAAATTGGAATACATGACGGAAAAACATTAGCTCAGCATAGGTGAGGATGGAAGCACACCCCCTGCCACTCTGCAAAAAGTTGTGCATCACTACTTTATATTTTTGATTTATTCGTAAATATTTGTATAATTATTTTATTTAAAGTGTATAATACTATAATATACAAAAAAAAATTAAAAAAATATCTATATAAACTAATATATAATATTTAATTATTATAATGAAAAGACAATATTTATCTTACGGGATTGTAGTAGGTCAAGGGAAACTCCTACTAAGATTATTCTGCATATCCTGCGCACGCCGTTGTGGTGTGTTAATGGACCTCCATTGGTCTTTAGAACTCCGAAGAAGAAGAATTGGTTAATATATAATATTAACCATTTTTATTTTATTTTATATTTATGGAAAGTGCCGACATTTTGTACTATTCGATTTTTTCGTCGACATTTTTACCTGTCAATATTTCGTACCTTCCCTGACGTTTCGACAGTTGATGTTTTAACCTGTCGACGTTTTAATAATTTTTAGCGTTTCGACCGGGTCCCGTTTATAATTATCCATATTATAAACCAACAAACAAATGTCGAATCCATATTTTATGATACTACACAAACGCATAATACAATTTAAAAGACACGTTAAATTACGATCTATTAAAGCAATTATAAATACATGAGATTAATAATATATATATAGTGATATTTCTTATTACTTTTTAACAAGTTAAGAGTTGCGATTAGTTTCTTATTGAAACAAACTTAAAATTAAATGTATCGAAAATGTAATTCAAAGAACCCAGACGATATCTATAGGTAGGAATAATTGTATTATAAACATTTAATTCTAGTCATTCGATTTCAAAAACCAAAAAAAATGTATCGTTCGTTTATGGCCGAACGATTTCAGAACAGATGATATAATATTGTTTGGAAATCGTATTTTGTTATATAGAGTGGGTATAATTGCGTTTATCGAGAAAATCAAATTGAATCGCAAATAGAAGATAACTAAATTCCATAACTTATTGTACAAAAGAAAAAGAAACCATATATAGACCTGTTATGTAAATATCTATACGGTATTGGTTTTCATTTATTTTTTTTAAAATTAGTTTACTCGTAGAAATACACAATTCGCTCAGTGTATACTGTTATATGTATAGTATGGTTCCCTTACAGTATACATTAGGCGAAGCACGTCTATACACATACTCGTATATTTACAGACGAATAGTTTTATTCAATTATTATCGTTACCTAAATAAATGTATCCTATTTGAAACATTTTAAATAAAAACTTTCAAAAAATATACTATAATACGAATGTTGGATAATTTTTTTGTTCGTTATTCTTATTTATTGAACATATTTCTTTTCTTCTAAATACGAACGAAATGACTTCCAGTTTCACAGTTTCAATTTATTTTTATCAGCGCTTTAAATTCAAATTTGTGTTAAAAACACAAATAATTTTACTTTAACTGTTTTAGTCAAACTCCACTTAGAATAATTTTTTGTTGCATACAGTGTATAAATTAAATTATCCCTTATATTCATTATTAATTTTATTTTTCAAGGTATATTTGTATTTATTTAGTTTAATTTAATATAAACGACCCTGCAGTGGTATTTAAACACAGACATCATAAATGTTAGTATAACCAAGATAATATTTTATAACTGCTTAATGAAAACCTTAATACTACGTATTTGTGTGTGTGATTAATCTAAAATCGAGTGAATTGAATACTGGTGAATTCAAAACGAAAACTTAAGTACGAAATATAAGGTGAAGGTCTCACAGAAAATTGTTCGCGTAACTTTTGGGTATATTTTAGACAACTCTTGGGTTAATTAAATAATTATATTGTGGTTTAGCGTATAAATAGCGTGAACTTCATAGTCTATGTTGTTAACGGCACTTTTCTCATTCCTGGAGTCCTTTTGAATATTTGGACGCCGAAGCGTTTAAAATAAGTATTTGGCATTTATAAAGTAAAAAAGAGCGATCAACTTTTTTTCTATTTTTTTTTTTTTTTTAATATACTGCACAAGTATTGGAATAATTATACATATTTTTCCATGATCTACCAAATAATTATTTAAATATTTTAGTTTTAACGTATTTCTTCAAGTAATTTCCTATAGTGTAAAAATTGTATAATAGTATTTAAATTTAAAACAAATTTATTTGATTTTAAATAATTAAACAGTATACTATTTGCTTTATATAATATAATTTATAGGTATTTCTGTGTTATTCGTGTTTAATTGCAATATAATATTATTAATATTTAAGTTTAGTATAATAATTATTATTGGAATATTTTATAATACCAAATCAATTTCAGTTAGTTTAACGATTATTTCGTTTGGATAGATTTTTTGTTACTTATAGTAATAATGTATCAAATCAAAGATGTAACGACTTAAATAAAGTTACCCACACGTAACTATAATATATTAACTAAAAATCACAAAATGGTAATTACTAATATAAGCAATATAAGCTAGTTGTTTTTTGAGTAGTCACTTATTAAAATTACTTAATCAAGTTAAGTACATACCTACCTAACTGTAGTTTGATTACAAAATCTCGGCAACTCAATTATTAAAATTGAGTATCTCGAACGACTTTGTCAATAATAACTAAATTTAAGTTGCCATTTTAAAAATAGAATTCCTTTTAGATAAATGAGAGAAGAATATTTATTTTATTGTATTTTTAAATAGAGCGAAAATGAAAACAATACCAAGAATGGTTAAATATTATGTTAGGTGATGAATAGAAATATAATAGTAATATAACGAATATTCATTTTATTACTTTTATTACCGAAAATGTATTGAAATCAGTTGTTTGAATCCCAATCGTTTTCATATTCGAGTAAAACTAGTTCAATTTGGACAAGTTTTACGCTAGCAACTGTGTTTCTTAATAATATTTTTCATCGAAAAAATGTTTGCTTATGTAGTAGGGAAATCAAAATCACAATTAATGCAATTTTGTATCATATTATAGAATAAATGTTTTTTTTTCATGTCTATAGGACATAACCCAGAAATTAAAAAAAAAATATTCAATTTTCGTATTATATATAAGGACAAAATTCAAGCGTGCTCATCTCAACCCAATTTTCCCAAAAAAGATACCCACACCAACAATGAATGGTCCTCATGTTCAAAAACCCTTAAATATCGATTTTCGTGAAAATCGCATAGCTGAGTTTCGAGATAACAAGTACAAATTGTCGCGCGCCGAGTGGAGGTAAAGTCCGCAACAAACGTACAAACAAACAAACAATTATTGTATTATATTATACAGGAATAATAATTTAATATGTACGTTGTGATCACAAATATATCGCAATAGTAAGTATGGTTCAATTTCAACGTGATACTAATAGTAAGTTGCATATCGTGTTACGTGTAGACAGGTTTCAGTTTTGTATACTGTCAGTTACTCATACTTAGTCTCACGCTGACACTCACTCTCTTTTAAGTAGTTGATATAATACATTGGCGTGGTCTTGTTCTGCCACTTTGCCACTTTGCCTCTATTGTATACAAGCCAGTCAATGTTATATTGTTTTATTAAACTAGCAAAATATATTATTATGTATATTATGTAGGTCCGTTAATTTTATTTACTTTAAAGACTACTTCAAATGGGCAGCAATTAATTTAATATAAATAAATAAATAAACAACATTTTTATTTTTACTTAACTTTAATTATTTTTGTTATACATTTTTTTTACAATCGCACAATATCATTTAGGTACTGCAGCTTAAACGATATTATAAATCGTTTAAAGGTAATACACTAACAGTGTCAATAATGCCAAATAGTGCTAGAAAATGTTTGAAACATCAGGGCCTTATTTAGATTTGGCGGCACCACTGGCAAATCATTGCATATTCGCCCCCCCCTCCAAATGAAAAATTTGCATTAGTTAAAAAAAAACATTTGAGATTTATAAAACATTATAATTCGTAATAATCATTATATTAAAATAATATTATACATAATCGCTAATCGGTAATTATCGGCACTCGCCGCTCGGATAGTTTTTATATTTAATCGATCGGTTTGTTATCGTCTGAAGTTCTATATATATAAATAGTATTATTTGGCTTATATTTTTCCTAAATTTAAACAAAATTTGTCGACTGCTCTTATATATAGACATATAGTTACAACTTATAATAATTTTAATCATACAAATAAAGTTAAAACATAATATATTTAGGTATTAAAAACTATTTAGTTAGACAAATTAATACATTTTCAACTTTTTGATCTAATGTGTGTGTGTATTTAATGAAAACAATTTATATATATAGTAGTTATAAGTGATTCATACAATTATTTGTATTGATTTTAGCTAAATAAAAAATTGTAAACTGTATAAAAATGTATAACTGAGTTTAGGTCCTACTTTTTATAAGAGAAAGAATATTATTAATCATAGACATTTTAATTAATAACCGTAAGCGATAGAAACAAATACACTATTAAATTTGATTAGTATTATACATACACAATACATACGTTTGTTAAACAAATAATAATATAGTCAAGTATTATAGTTTGTTATAGAATAGTACTTTTGAGTCGAATTATACGATATTCTCAAAAAAATAAAATATAAAAAATTAGGACAAAATCGTTGGTTATCATGTTTAATGCAGGTAATTTACCCTTATCACATCATTTTATGATGAATACATTACATGTTAATATCTTTCATAAGCTTTACAATCATGTTGACGTTTTAATTGGTTGGAAACTGCTAGATTAACTTGAATCGTCCATCTTTTGTAAAATCTAAACGGAGTTACATCTACTGTTTAACTTTTTGAATTTATTTTTAATCACTGTTTTATAACTTACTAATATGTTATTTAAAATTCAAATTATTAATACTAAATGTAAATTATTTACTTATATGAATTATATATTGAAATAGCATATATCCTGCATATTTTATTTAGAAGTTATTAATCGATAAATTTGAATTTTTGTTTAAATATGATAATTATAATATACTTCTTCGGATAGAAATTCGTTGACTTAGCAAACTACAATTTACAATTTACACATTTTTAACTTCTAGATACTATTTGTTTTATTTGATTAATTTATTGTGTTTTATTGACGAGATAATATAATTACCAAATAGGTACATGTGATTTGTATAATTTTTTATTTCACATGTGGTAAACGGACCTATATAAACTTTTACGAATGTAAAACGGTTGTGCGGTTAGACTAGTGAAAAAGTTAATCGTTTACATGTTTGAAGTGTTGTTCAAGTGTGTACCCTTCATTGTTGTTATACTTTGTGCATTGTTTGACGATAATAGGTTTATAGCTAGGTCGATGTTTCACGAGGGTTAAAAAAGTAATATTTTATAATAAATTCTAAACATAATTTAAAAAAACGCATGATTCTATACGCGGGGAATCCCTCCTTAAAGTTCTAAACGAATTTGGAATGCCTCAGAAATTAATAAACCTTGTCAAGATGAATGTTGAGCATATAAACATCAAAGTCAAAATAGGACCCACATCAAACGGAAATACAAGTGACTACGAGCTTAACATAAGGTATCCTATTCTGTTTAACGTAGTACTGGAAAAGATAATCGGATAAGCAAGACTGGAACATAAGGGAATCAGATTGGGATAAGCAAGAATTGGACTGCCTAGCGTATGCAGATGACATCGTACACGTGACAGAATGATTGTTTAGAGAATAATATGCCTAGAAAACTCGCATAACTATTTGAAGATTGAATAAAATAAATTTAAAAAAGTGTAAGAATTTAAATATTTATGCGCAATAGGTACTAGAAATTAAATTTATAGTGGGATAATAACGAAAATACAAAAGGCAGTAAATTTTATTTTAATTTACTTCTAGGTACTTTTTTGGTTTTTTCTCCCGAAAAACTTTTTTTGTTAGTTTAAATGCTCCAAATTATTCATATCGTACATCGAGCGTTGTGATTTTTCGGCCCCGTAATATTTTAATTGAACAATTTGTTTTTCAACAGTTTTTCCTAAAAACTAAAATAACTCACAATAAAGGTACATTTGTCAACAACATCGGCATTTTATTACAGCGGTTTTATTTTTGTAGGTTTTTGTGTTACTCTGGTTACAAAAAAAAAACGTGGGTGACAAAGCAGACGTTATAGTAAAAAATCAATACATTTCTCATCGCTTAGAATCTAAAAGGTTACTTTGGCTAAGAATAATTAGTCTATTTGGTTTATTAGTAAAATAAAAACATAGTAAAGTCAGTCAGGAAACGGATTTGGCTGCACCCTCTGAATCGGCGATATTACCACGCCACTGCCGGGGCGAATCGACGATGACGACGATTAGGTGGCGGTTTATACATAGTATATAATAATATTAAATACGAGATGCGGGCGATATTACGACGATGGGTGGAAAGAGCTTTTATTTAGGGAGAAGAGGAGGAGGTAGTGAATGAGAGAATCGGGTATATGATCAGTGGTGAGGGGTATCTGTAATGTAGGGGGTGGGGAGGTACATGGGCGCGAAATCTAAAGCTGGATACTGGGGGGGCTTACGGCCGGTGGCGGCGGCGGCGGCGTCGGCGGCGGTGCTTGGCGCGTGCCATTAATTTTATCTTGAATTTGATCCCCGGCGGTTTTCCAAAAGGACATTTATTTGTGTAACGCCGCCGCCGCTGCCGCGCCGGCCGTTGCCTGCCAGCTCTGGTACATAATGAACGGGATCGATGAAATATTGCACCGTAACCACCCGGGGGCAACAGATGCCATTTCGAAGCCGCCCGTAATAAAATTTTATCTCTTACACGGGGGAGGCAGAGGGCAGTCTGTTTGCTCGGTATCGTCCTTATTTTATATTGTTCGCGGCCACCGGGGTTATTGGTGGCAACACTGCGGGGACCCCATAATATTTAGGTGCATATTGTAATAATATTTATTATAAATAACCAACAGTGTACGACTGCTTGACGTATAGTATAGTTATACGTTTTATAAAACAAAATTCGGACATCGGTATGTGTGGTTTTTGTTTTTTTTTTTTCTGTCGGTCTATGAACTATAGTTTTTGACTTGCACTGACCGTCAACACCGGACCAGGTTTCCAGTAGAAAATGATGTCTATTATCGGTTCATACTGCGGAGGTCATTTTTTTTGATTTTCTTAGTAGTTTTCTCAATAACGGACAAAAACAATATTCGACAGTCTCTGTAAAATCGTAGATATCCGAAATTTTCGTGATATCATTTTTGATATATTCTGATCTTTTTTGAGTTATTTGTACCTATTTGTAATACCCGAGTTAGAATAATCATAAGATACGGATAACACTTGTTGGTTACTAAATTTGTACCATATTATAGCTGGCTACTTATTGTGTTCTTATTGTATTCTAATTATGGACACTTTTGAACATATTTTTAAAAAAAAGAAAACGATTTTTAGTTTTAAAATATTAAATTAAAAAAAAAAAAATATTCGGCTTAGTACAGTTAAAACAAATTCGATGTTTATATATTTTTTTTAGAAATTTTATTTTTGAAACACATTTTAATTATCCGCCTCTCTATCACAGTTTACCACATATGTTCTACCCCCTTTACAACAGCCTTTAACTACCTATTCTTACCACCAATAACGATAACTACTGCAATATTAATGTTAATAATATGCAATATTAATGTTATAATAAAAAAGAAATAATAATAATAACAATTAAGTAAAATTAAGTATTATACAAATATAAATATCTCGATTTCTATATATATATATATATATGGCGGTATTATTAGAATCGCGTCGTGTTATATTTTACGCGTTTACATTATATGATTTGCATACGAATTAACAAATCCGAGTTCAAAATTACATTAAAAATTTACAAATTTCTTGAAAGTCTTACCCGATATATCGTCAAAGAAATATTACAATAACTAATGGACGATATTTTATACATATACAAATTACCGATGCATAATTATTTATCGATCTATCATTCGAAATTGCAGAACGAATTTATTTATTTTTTAGCTCGGCTATTATTAGTTTAAAGATTTCCAAACGTATAACAAACAATTAATCTATTAGCCTATCTATTTGATTATCAATCGTTCCGGATGCTCGATTTAAAATTTGACAAAATCACTATAAAATATATAGGACGAAATTTCACGTTCGTCAGAAAAAATGTATTTAATATAACAGCTGTGTATTCTAGACATATCAATTTTGTTGTTTTATTAAGTCTGTTATACCGAATTTCTCCAAAAAACTAAAAATTTCACATAAATTCTTTTATTTTTAAATTTTATATACCTAATATATATTTTTTTATATTCCATCGAGTGAACGAATTTTTTTACTGATTAAAATCGAGGCTTTTCCGTCAAAGCTCCGTTTCTAAGTAACCTTTTCATTTAATCAAAAAAAAAAAAAAACCATGGTTATTTAAATCTTATATGTTTTCTTTTTATATAGTTACATTATAATAAACCCATACTGTAGTGATTGTAAAATTGTCCAAAAATAATTCGAACTATGATTATTATTTAATTTCGCCTTTTTTCCTTAGTTTTTTTTGCATTAGATTCAGGACACGCGTATAATTTCTTATAGTAATTATTATTTTTTTTATTATGATTACTTTCGA